>QCXZ01000041.1:24933138-25400705 GCA_025024175.1 Rhyzopertha dominica
AATAAATTAATAACAATTTTTTAATTTATCGCCGAAACGAACGTGTAGAAATAAGTTATATTCAACAGCGGCGACGATCGGCGAGCGTTTGCAGTGGCGGAGGTATTTCTATTCGAATCGTTAGGTGTAGGAATAAAAAAAAACAACTAACTATACTGACGCGAATTCCACTATTAAGTTTAAGATTTCACTAAATTGCAAGTAATATTAACAGTTATTTTATGTTTGTGATATATAATCACTCTAGAAATCAGAAAATTAAATTAAGTTAAATATTAGACTCGAAAATTTCAATACTATGTTAGTTGCGCTTTCTCATGTAGTTATGAATAACGTTCAATCCAACAATGTGTAATTATAATTTGTATTTATCACAATAACATGTTTGTTTTATTTATTATTGTCAAAATTTGCCAAAAACAAATTTGTTCTAGTTTAAGTACTTCGTTCATTTGACTGTCTATTAGTAATAAAAATCTGTAAAACAAATAACAAAACCAACACTAATTATTCTAACATACGGAATTAGAATAACAATTTAACATTTACCTAGTTACTTACATAATACTAGGACAGCTAGCTTCTGCCAAAGGGACAGCGTTTTACATTAAGTATGTAGTATCTAAAGTTATCCCCATGTTCTTCACGATTCTCGTATTAATACTTTACTAGCTAGTACGCCATAATGCTTAGCTAGCATTTTACTCGCAACGACACAAAAATGCTGACTTAATTAATAAACACTACCAGGACGTTTTGTTCTAGAATGCAAAACAATCTATCTAAGGGCTATCTAAGTGGAACACTGCATAGTAGGCAATACTGTAACCACTTACAACTGGTGCAGGTTGCTCCTGCTCTTCTCCAGAGGACAACTAACAAGGACGAAACTAGTCGTGGGTTCCGAGTGGATTGACCAGAGCAGAATGTGGGTATGTGTAGTAAGACTAGTTTAGAGTTGATACAATATTTAACTACTGAAATCTATAAGTTTACAGATGACATATATTTAATAAAATTATTAGAAGCTGGCGACGAAATACTCGTATTTGTGTCTTAAACAGTTTAACCTAGTCTAATTTTCCTAAAAGTCGCATGAAATTAACAGAACTGTGTAATGTATTAATAATTTTTATAAAAATAAATAAAAAAAATAAGTCAAGTGCTATATCTTGTGCTCATAGGAAACTAAACATTGCACAAAATAACACAAATTAATATTATACAAGTATTCTTAGTTTTGACCAATTTAGATGTCAGAAAGGTACATATGTGAAATTCAATGCTTACAAATATTATCTTTTAGGTACATTTCTACAGAAAGGGGTTGTTGCATGGGTCGGAGCTCTTAGATTTCAACAAATATTTGTTCAAAAAGCGTTACCTGCAGTAAAAGATTACGTTTAACGCCATACGAGAATGCTTGAAGATGCGTTTTAAAATTAGGGCTTTCCTCGTGGAGTAGTTAACCTCTGTCACAAAACATTAGTCAGATCCTGTATTACATAGCTTATGCAACAGCTGACACCATCTGACGGTGTGACGCTGAAAGTTTCACGTGTTCGCATATTGGTTTAACTCTCATACCTATGAGCCTCAGTTTTTTTTTTAATTTATTATATTGGATCTCTTACTCTCTGGCAATTAAGGCATTTCATTACTTTTTATTACAATAGGTGTAATTACATTGTATATATTTATAWACACACACAGCACCCATGTTCTAGATCAAAATGGTAGGRTGTTCGGTGTTTTCAATATATATGTATAAACCGCTGTTCGTCTTMACCGATGCCGGTTTCTACCATTTAATGGAACTGAAAGTGAATTATTATTAAACTTGTTTAAAGGGGTAAACTGTAGCGGTTCATACAGATTCAGACCAGCTATGAGACGATTCAGACAGGTTATAAACCGGTTATTACCTACGTGGAGAGTGAAAATTTATTGCAAATTATTGGTTTGTTGTATAATAAACACTTTAGCAAACTAAAATTTAAAATTTGACGCATGCGGCAGAGCGTCGTTACACAGATGTACTGAGAAATGCAAAACCCTGTAGCCCTCGCAAAATTGAAAGGTAACATGAAATCTTATAGCATTATATTATACGAGCCACAACCTACGTTATATCTGTATCTGTATCTTGTTGAGGCGCACTCACAGTTTGAGCTCTGTATTGTTTACGGGAGTCAGTAGTCTTTGTACTTTGTAGTACTTGATTGTTGATTTTTTCAGGAAAAAACGAGAAAACATCTAAAAACCACGAAGGTACTTATGTTAGGATTTTATATGTGTTTCCTTAGCATTTTTTAATCGGAGAAGGCATACAGCCCCTTAAGCAATAAGCAGCGCTCAAACGTCAGTGGGCTCCAACATGGCGCACGAGTCAGAGAGGTTAGATAATGCAGTCCTCTAATGACGTCACGTCATCACTCTACGAGGCCAACGAGAAAGACAGGCCAAGGCGCGTGAAAATCACGTGACCAACTTAGTCCGACGCAGGCCATATTGGTTTTGGTTTAACGTTTGTTTTGTACGGAATGCACATTTCGTGTGAAATATTTACTTGTTTTTGTGTGTTATAAAGTGTTTGTTTTAAACTCCTAGTGACGAGTTCGCTTATAAACATTATTTGGCGAGTTTTGAGTGGCTGTTATAGTACCTACAGGTAGGGTTTAGCATTCTACAGTCAAATAATCGTGAATGTCTGTTTTGTTTACATTTGCTTCTTGCTAGGTCTACGCGTTTCTAAAAAGGCATTCATTTACATTTTAATTATTTGCTGTGGTACTCCAAGTTACTTATTTTAAAACACAATATTATGGTGTTGCCCACCCATATATTTAAAACGGCATTAAAGTATTTGTAGGCAAAACTTGTTGCGTTTAATACAGCTACTTACCTAACCTTAAAATAAGAAAATCATTCTAATAACTTATTTATCTTCGTGCAGGTGGTTAGTTTGAGAAAGGAACAAAAATGCCTCGTCACTGTAGTGTAAAAGTCAAGGAGAAAATGTCACTACTTTTGCTCTGATAGATCCCTATTATAAAGGAATTAATTTTGATTTTTCTTTGGATTGTGTTCCTAAGGATAAACTCACAATTTTAGTTTATATAGCTGAATACGCAGTTAAAAAAAAACTAAGAGCACAAAACTGCCAACTCTGTACTGATTGGTTGCAGTCAAATAAAGAAATTGAAGTAGATATACCTAAAAATTGAACACTGGAACTAGATAGAGGTAAATTATTAATCCCATCTGAATTTGCATTGGCGTCTGTTTCAATTGCTAAATGCTAAAACAATGTGAAAAATATTATAGCCTGTTCTTTGGTGGTCAAAATCAACTTTCCAAACTCCACAAGCTTTGTACTATTGCAATTACGAAGTATTTTCAATATCTATCGATAACAGAACAAGATATTTACGAACATTGTAACTGCAATAATAATTTGTATAAAAAATTCGTAAGTATTAATTTTACGGTATGTAGAATTATGTTATGACAATCGATGTTGCTCCACAGATAAAGTACAACAGGAAAGGAAAATAAAAAATTTGAAAACTTAATTTTTTTTTGTGTCGATTGTGTTAATCCTACTTTGTATGAGTCTTTTCTAATTAAAAGTGTAATTCCTTTATTGTCACATCGTCACTTATTTTTTATGAAAGTCGGAATATACCTAATATCGTTTGTAGATTGGGGGTTGCAATTTCTATTTGTGATTTATTAATACTAATACATACTGTTGTTTAAGTTCTGTTTTCTACCTATCTGTTAATAGGACATAGGCTTATTAAGTAGATACTTTTTTTTAATCTGGTTATGATCCACTTAGCTGTCCAAACGCCATAGTTCTACATATACATCTTTATCATTTAAAAATTTTTATTTTTATTTCTTAAAACACATTATAAATTTTAATTCACCCCTTTTCCAGTCCAAAGAAAACTGCCTACTTAACTATAAAAAGTATACGATTTTAATTTAAAAAAATTGAGGCAATATTTGCGCTAATGTGTATGTTATATGTATATATAGGTAAGTACTTAATATTTTCAAACAAGTCAAAAAAGTTCATATAACTTGTCCGTTTTATAAACTAGAGATAGCCTAAACGTAACAAAATAAAAAATGTATCTAATTCTAATTGTATGATGAAATTAATAATAGCTTTAGGACTAACTCCTTGTAGGACTAAGTTGGTCATGTGACTGCGCAATTTTGCTTACGCGCCATGGCCTGTCTTTCTCGTTGGCCTCGATCACTCTACGCATACCTACATAGTAACACAGTGGCAGAGATGACCAGCTGCACGTTGAAGCGGCCATGTTTGCCACAACTTCGCGGATTTGCTTTTTAGAAATTTCCTTTTATTCCACTAAGCTTTTCCACAATGACCGCTGAACATACACTGAAAAGTTCCAGTGACATCCGAAGTATTAAATAAATTATCTGACGTAAAAGAAGAATAAACATTAAAATTTAAGTCACACTTCTTTTTTTCTTCTAGTATTTGTAACTTTCATATAATGTACTTTTGCCAATTGTCTGCTGATAAGTACTGTAGTTACAATACATATACAAATATATGTATTATGTAATTTAATTTACACAATAACAACTGAATTGCCTGTCCAAATACTGCATATAAGTTAATGAGTGAGCATATTCCAAACCTCATAACGTGATGCGGCATTTATATTTTGGTTTTGCGTCCCACATCTCTCGAAAACTAATGCCGCCGCCACTGTTTTTCTCTGTTCCGTTGCCGGTTATAAATTCAACGGACTGCGCGCCATAAACATATTTTTATGACAGCTCTTAGTGAAACAAAACGTTAAGGCAACGCGTGAAACGTAAAAAGTTTCTGACGCCTTTTAGCCAGGGGACAAGGAGTAGTCAAAACTTAAAACGTCATTACCTCAAATCCCCTTGCCACTCCACGGCTTAAAATTGTAGGCACGAACTGGCCGCGGAGCTCCCTGTACCGCCTAGGTATACAGAATTTCGACCCGGTTTACAAATTGCGCTTTATTTCGATCATCCGCGTCTTGTGCACCATACATACCAATTTTGTCGCGGCCTGACCGGATTTTGCATTCACACGGGGAGTTTACCACCGCCAAACTTCGGTGATCTGATTAACCAACTCCAGGCACTGAGGTAAATTAACTACCAATTCAACTACTAAGCTGATTTGGCATGTGCTAATGCAGCAGCTGGGTTATACATTAATAGGAAAGATTACACGAGGTTGTTACAGAACAAGGAATATCCAGACGCAATTGCTTTGCTTCTCTGTCAGACAAAATCTTCAGTTTGCTTTTTGAAACAGGTACATTTAAAAATTTTGTAGCGCAAATTTTTATACGTTTGTAAATTAAATGCTACTGCCAAAGAAACTGAAGAATTTCATCATCGAAAAAAATTTAGTTAATTTCATACATTAGTTTTTTCACTAAACCAACAGTCACGTATATTTTTATTTTCATGTAACACATCGTGTTTGATCATGAAGTTCTTTGAAAAGGAATGGGACAAAATCAAGGTGTCGGTGGTATAGCACAAAACTGAACTATACTTACATAACAACAAATAGCGCCCTATCGCAATTTCATTATGAGCACGTGGTAATTGAAATTCTAATTTTACTTCCACATCCAACGGAAGTATATTGTATCGCGAAAAAATTTTCAAAAAGTTTTGTTTGCTCATTCACTTTAAAATGATTGAAAACGTAAAAAATTTCTTGTCTGTGTGTGTGTCTGTGGTTTTGTTTGTGGACACGATAACTTTCGAAAGACTTAACATATGAACTTGAAATTTGGCAAACGTATAAATCTCTACTACCCAAAGCGACCTATTGTTTGTGGGGTAAGTAAGGGAGCGTGCAAGGGAACGGGGCAAAATTGGGGTGTAACTACCCTCTTATAAATTTTCGGTGTACCAAACTGTTTTAGCAAAAAAGCGTCACTTAAAGAAAACGGTTTTTCCTAAATATCTCCGAATATATTTAATATATTCAAAAAATACAAATACCATCAGATAGGAAATAAAATTTCGCACAAAAAGTGTATTAGAAAATTTATTCAAAATTTTGACATTTTCGAAATATTTCCAACAAACCTATTTTGGACCTTGCTCGTACGATTTTTTTTAAAATTTTGGTATTATGTAGAAAATGTATAGAAAGCACTCTTATAATTTTTTTGTTAAGTTAATAATTTTCGAGTTACTTGGAAAAACACGATTTTAAAATTTATATATTTTTGCTGTTTCTTAGAAAAAATGTGTAGAGAGGAAAAAATGCTCAAAACATGATTACTAATCGTACAGTATAAAAAATAAAAACATAAATGTCATTTTGACAATTGGATGTGGAAGTATTGATTCAATTTGCAGCGGTTTTTAGGATTGATAACGCCATCTGATACTTTTGTACGTGAAGTTTTTTACGCTACTCGTTTTAAATGAAGACCATCTTCAGACACACAAGAAACTCTCTTACTATTGAATCCACGTAAAAATAAATACAAGTACAATTGCACAGGTGCAAAGTGCACATACACTACATTTGTGCTCCAACCTATAAATTTCGCTTTAATATTTGATACTAATACTAACACTAATAGTAATGCTACTGCTACTGCTAGTTCGACTGCTACTACCACTACCACGACCACCATCACCACCGTATCTTGTTGGTCTGTGTATTACACGTTACTTCACATACCTCAATTGCTGAGGTTATCTAGTTATCCTAGTTTAATTTTCTTTCCTTTGACCCAATAACCTCGACAGCTTTGGCTTCTTCTGAAATATCATGCATTTTGTAATAATACTTAGCAGTAATAGGGAGTAATTATCATAAAGAAATCAAAATTTGTCATATTTGTAGATTTGCACTTGCTTGCTTGAGCAAATCAGTAACACAAATTTCTCCTCGTATGCTCACCTATTATCAGTGATGGGCGCGTAGAATACTCCATGTAGATTACCCCATTATCTACGCGTAAACTATGTAATATTCTACTTTAAAAGTCTACTGTAGAAAATAACTATGTAGATAAACAGCAAACTAGTAATATTTAGTACTTTTAACAGCTCCAAATGCCTCAAATGACAGTATTATTTTGTATATTATTATTTTCGTTCTCCCATCGATCGTACCGCGAGGTACGTAAAAAAGAGAACTATATATATCACTCAATGGAACGGAGTTGATCCGATTACAACCAAACTTGGTATGGTAATAGCTCATGACCTTCTGAGCTCCAATCCGGAGCCCTATGCTGTAGACTCTCACCGTTCAAAAGTTACAGGACATCAAAGTTGCTGCAGATCGCCGTGCACTAACGTTAGTAGGTTGGAACTACGCGTGGACCACGATCGGAACTACCTGGAGTCGATCATAGGAGAATGTTTTTTTCGTTTTGGACGATTCCACTGATTGTTGCTTCCTAACTAAACAAAATACTACTTCGTTGTAATTAAAATAACTAGAGCCACGTTAAACAACAATAACTCGTTTCGACATACATTTGTTAGGATCAGACAAGCGTGCTTTGGAGCCCTCAATCGGTCTATGGGTTCTTAAATGACTGTAAACTATGATTTTTTTATCTTTCTTGTCTATAAACGGAAGAAGACTGGCTATTTCATATGCTACCTATTATACCTAATATACACGTAGAAGAAAAGACTTCGAAACGCATGTTTTGTCCGAAAGAAGTAAGAAAACCGTTTGGGTTTTCTGATGACTTACTAAAATAAGTTATGCAAATTTGTAATATAAATATTAAAAAACTGCAGTGCTTTAAAAAATTTTAAGAATTGACCCATAAAACAGGGAAATTAGAACAAAATAATTTGCACAATACACTTAATATACAATAGCCATAATATACTCGTCTCATATTTTCTACTCAAAATCTACGCCAAAATGTTTTATCTACATTTTCTACGCGGGTAATGTAGAAAATTATAATTTACGCGTAAACGCCCATCACTGCCTATTATATTGATTAGTGATTACTAATAACTAGAAAAAATAACAGATTTTTGCTGAAGGGTGTTAGAAACCATTCTAACATAAATTTGAATTTGGGATTTATCTGCCATCTGGCGGTAGATTGCGGAAGTTTTGTTTCCCTCTGCCTTTGGGCATAGATAAATTAAGAAAGATACCCAATGTAAATGCACCGCATTGCCACAGAACCGTAGTATATGATCTTCACTCAAGAGGGCGAGAGAATGTCCAAAGCGCGCGATATTGTATCCCAAATGTTTTGTACTGTATGTCCCTCCCGCCCAGACAGCATGCGAACGGAATGTGGGCGGTGGGCGGTAGTCACAATCCCACCACTGCACTTCTAAAGCAGCTGACTGCAACACCCGCAGTGCTTAACAAAATAATATTTAATGTAGCGAAGGGTCAATATAGCAGAGTGCCCGATCGGACATATTTTGACTTGTGTGGGGGACATGGGATTACAAGATGAAACTTACACAGATGTAAGCTAATATATTGATAATTATAAATCCGGAAGTAATCAAAAATTAGACCGAGCCGAAACCCAATATCGTAAAATGTAACTAACGGTGCATTGTTAAAAACCGAAATGTATACTTTCTATGGGTATTTGAAACATTTTCTGTGCCGAATATTTTTAAATAAATTTTTGACTTTTGCAAAATACATTGCCTCTTACGGCCGAGATATAATAAAAGGTCAGTTTTTTCGGTTTCAACGCCGTCTACAATTAACTCAAAATTTACTAATTTTCAGTTTACCTTGCATTATCGCGACAACTAAGGCCTGACTCAAAAAATATATACTTATTAAAAGTTAGCCGCGTCCTTTTAGGTGCCATTTTTCTGGGAGACGCGGCTGGCTGCCGACTCGCGTGGCCGTATCGTCTATCTCTACTATTTCCGTAGCTCCGTCCTTCGTCCACTAGTGCAGCTCAGGGAGGGACGCTATAGACCAAAATACAATAATTAGGAAGTCTGTCTAATTAATCCTATTGCAGTTTTCATATTGACAAACACGTTCGAAATTATATTAGAAATCCTCACTAACCTATGAAAGAGAAACTAATAACTACGCATGTAGTTCATTAAACATCTAATACGTTTAGCTTCTCGCAAAACGAAAACGCGTTGGTTTTTTTGGTGTGTGCAAATTTGCAATAAAATACATAGTTTGTGGCAAACATATTCTTAATATGTTTGTGTAGCAATGTCGAATTACACAGTGGCGCGGCGTCCGTGGATATCCGAGTATGGTTCAAAATAGCCCAAAAGGTACGCGATACTCGACTCTATGCACGCAGAGTTGATATTTAATTGTGCGGGCACCATCTATGCAAATAGTTTCTGTTATTATTCGTTCCCTCTTGCAATTATTGTCGTTTTGCTAATGTATATTTATGTAGACCTAGGTATCTGAATCTTTTGAACTAAGCTGTGTTTTTTATACATATTGAAAATTAATGCACGCTTGTTGCATGAATTACAGATCTATTTATAACAACACATAATAAAAGTGAGAGTAGTTCGGATAGTAAACTAGAGTCAAAAATTAAATTCATTTCAATTTAAAAATGTGCAGCGGCAAAAACAGTTTTTATTTTAATCAGTGCTTGAGAATTCAGGATTTTGGTACAAAATAAACTCTGCTTTTTATGACAAACACGCCGATTATAATAATGCCTCTAAAATGAACTATGTTCGACTTTATGCATTCGCTGCTGTAGCAGAAGATCGTATATCGCGCAGCTGTACAGTTATTCTGGACCTTACTCGCATTACTACTGTTGCCGCTGTGAAATTCGACATTATTGCCAGACAAAAAATTCTTATTCAACAAAAAACGCGATTCTTTTCAAATTTTTATACACCAAAGTAGCTGACATCTTAAACTTTTATTTCAGTTATTTTTTCGATAAAACAATGCTTTTAGCAATAAACTGCAAACAGTATGGCACGATAGAAGCTTTTTGCTCTACAAGAAACGTAAATAACCTAAACTGTAATAATAACAAATATCGCTTAAAAATAATTTTATACTGAGTTAAGCAGCTGTTTGTATGTGTAAAGCCTCGCAATATATAATTATATTATTTCCTAGTGAATTAACAGAAGTAAGAAATGAATTTCCGCTCATATATAAATGATTTAATCAGCATTATTAAAAGGGGTTTTCTAAAGCACCGTCACGAATTCAGCATTATAGAGATTCACACCTTGATTTAGCTTTGCCACCGCGACTGTAATTAGTAGATGGGCAACAATCTTTTATTAAAAAAAACTATGAAACATTAAAACAACATTACTGTATAGCAGACCTAAACTCAATAAAATAGGCAAAAGTAATTTAATCGAATATAAATCCAAACCTACTAGCACTTATTGTAAAATGATCATCATCATGAATCAGAATTTACATAAACTCTAGGTGTTACAAAAATAGTTTAGGTATGACACATTCATATTTGACTTTTTATTCAAAGTCCAAGTGCTATTGAGTTTCATGAATAGTGTCTGAATGTATAAACACTAGCTACCTATTTTTTGAGATCACATGCATAATCTATTCATGAAACTCAATAGCATTTGGATTTTGAACAAAATGTCAATAATAGGAAATTATCATAAACTATTTGTGTAATACCTAGAGGTCATTTAAATTCTGATTCATTATGACGAATTACGTTTTATTAAGGAACTTACACTTTACTAGTTTATGAAGAATTATGTACACATAGCAACCAGGCCTTCAGTAAGTAATAACTTCAACTATGATTATTTGCGAGCAAAATTTGCTAAAATTTGCGCGTATATATATTATTAAGAAGAAAAATAACAAACCTGCATTTATTTGCCAAATTTTACATCGCTCCTCATTTTCCAAGGAAAATAAAACATATGTAGTCCTGGGAGCGAGTACCGACTTTTACCGCATTTAAAATATGCGCATTTGTTCCCCCCTCCTCAGATTGCGCTCAGGTGAAACAAAATTCTATCGTTTGACTCTACAGCGCAGCACGTGATTCAAAATATGCTACTAAATGCTCATTGCTCATATGCCCCGACCTCCTATCTTGCTCGTTCGCCCTACACACGGCAGTCGCAGTGTTGTCTGCAACTTTAAAATAAAAGTACTAAACTCTCTAGTCAAAATGTGCTAGATTGCATAAAAAGTATAGCATATAATCAAACTCTTGCATTACATTTGCGGTATATTTGCATGCATTAACAAGAAAAAATAAAATTCTCAACCAAAAAGAAACTTATGTGGTTAAGGTAACAGGTAATGACATCAGCGAACTGTGTTGCGGACACGATGTTTAATAATATAGTAGGTATTATTAGTTGCATGTTTACTGAAAGGTATGCGGTTTTTAGCAGCACTATATAAACATACTATTATGAACGAAAAACTTAAAGTAATAACAACACCGGCAAGTGTTAAAATGGTGCTTAATTATTAGCAAAAGTTGCAAAATTTCTAAGTGCTAGATTCAGCCTTTTGTGCTGAAACTGGCAACATTGGACAGTCGGCACCCACTTGGGCCGTGGTAATACCACACCACGCCCCAATCTAGCGCCGCACATTTTTAACTACCCATCTTTCTCTGACTCACATCAAGTAGATCTCTTGTACGTACGTCCGCATTAGCTTGTAACAACAACCTGGCTGCTTAAGGAGAGGGTAATTTTCGTTCCTTATTCTTTTCCACTCACGGACAAATTAGAAGAGCAAGAACTAGTTAACGACGTGATGAATATTTTAAGTGAAGTTAAGAACCAACTACTGTGGCCCTCTACAATCAAGATCTAAAAGCTAACAAATTATCGTGTACATTGGTTGGGTATCTTTCTTAATTAATCTATGCTTTGGGGCAAGTGGGTTTAAAAATTGCTAGTTTTTCAAGTTAGTACAGGAGAAAAGTTATTCCTGAACGCGTCTTTATTTTGTGCATCAATCGCAGCATTTCGCATACTTGTGATTAACAAATGTACTTTCATATAAATTTAAAATGTGTTTATACACTTCGAGTGTATAAAGGAAAAGTTTGTGGAGTGAAAAGTTTTCTGGTGCTGTTCGCGCTAGCTGTAAATGTGAAAAAAACGCTGTAAATATAAGCCGAAACCGAAACTTCCATATAAGGTCAATAGTCATATTTTCGTGGGACTTTATTTATTTATGCAGTCATTGCAGTCATGTATGTACATCTTATATGTGCATTAGCTTAGCAAGAAACACAGTTTTACTCACCGAAAACAATCAGATAATACCTAACACCTAACCTATACAGTTAGTACTTACGTAACTAATGAAACAATAAGATTTTGTTATTCATAAACAATCATGACCTAAATCACATCAATAGTGAAATGAAACTTATTTTATCACTCGTAATTTCACAAATTAGCAAAGTTCGCAACGCGAAGACATTAACAAAACAACTTCGTCGTTTGCAGCTCAGTGCAGGTCCGAGCATATCCAATAGCAGGGCGAAGTCACCGAAGTCACTCGAATTGAGTTCCGGTTTCCGGTTTCGGCTGGATGACAGCGAAACCGAAACTAAATCGAAATTAGTTTTTGGCCCAAACTAGGCTGAAATCGAAACAGAAAGTTCGGACACTACTACCTATATCTATTTATTTTTTTAAATGTAGAGCCAGTGCTGCAGTTCTTAACTAACCGTCACTGGTAGTGGTATACGGGAACTGTGTGTAAACCCGCTCTTTAAATTAACCTGTGAATTAGAGAAGGAAAGTGGAAAATATACAAAACAAGCCATATGAAGCTTCCAGAGAGATTCCACAAACAACCAACCAAGTGAACGCAGCCTATATATGTGAAATATGCTCCCTGTGATGCAAAGATAAGGTAAAACGGCAGCAAGGATTCTGCATTATTTTTAAATATGTAGAATATATTTAAGATCTAACAACGTTGGATGACTGTTGTTACTAACGGTTGACAGATGATGACAATTTCGTTCTTTTGTAAGATATCGTGAAATGAAAAAAATATTGTTTAAAACAAGAAAAAGCCAATGTACTATTTTGTGTACATAATTGGAGGTTGAAAACGCGTCGTAAACTGGCCTGAGGTGAATTTTTTTTGCAAATGTGACGTTTAGGTTTTTAAATCATCTCTAGTAATGTTAAATGTAAAACGGGCTAGTACCTTATAGTGCAGCCTTATGGACGTCATTTAGAAACAATGTACTGTGTATTATTTTCATTAAACTTCCACATCGCTTTCAGGCAACAAATGTTGTTTCTTGTGCTGATTAATGTAAGTGGCCGACGATAATAATTCAAACGATTTTCATATTGTGTTAATTACTGGTACGTTTGGTTCTATTACTACGTGTAAGTCAACTTTTATTTAGTTGTACCGAACATTTCTGAATATGACAATTAATATAGAGGACAAGAAAATACCAAAAAGATTAGTGTATTATCAAGTATTGTCACAATAAAACAAAGTAATCCTAAGGTGCATACAGAAAAACCTTATCGTCCTGCATAAAACACAATTCTCTATTCTAAGTATAACAAAGGAAGGCACCAACGGTAAATTCGTACAGCTGAAGCCGCTTCTGTACTTTGCTAGCTGTAATTACCTCGTTCGAAATTAATACCCTCGCATTCCCATTTGCTGGCGGAGCATTCATATATTGAGATCTTAAGCTCTCCGAAACTCATGTCTGACAAGCTGCTATATGGGTATTGTGCCGTGGTGCTCAAAGCGTGCTGGATTGCGAATGTAATTAAATTATTATAAGGAGATAGCTACACGGGTTGTGTTGGTGTACCACATATTTTGGATATTAACGATCATATTCAAGAATGGAAAATAAAAACACAGCAGACATATAATTAAGCTTATATTTTGATACTATATATAATATTTATGTTGTTTTAATAAATTTACGTACATGTGGGAATAATTGTTTACAACTAGCGAACAAACATTTCAGCTCGTATTAATGGACTGTTTGTCCATGTGGGGCTTACTGGGATATTTTATGTTGTGTCAAATTACACTTCTCGCTAAGTTTATACAAACATACAATTTAGTAATACTTGCCATTTTAATAAAAACAATGCAAGTTTATCATTAAGCTACCGTGAATTTTACAAATCGAAGCAATTACAAACTAAATGAACTAATGATAGCATTTCAGAAGTAAACGTTTAAAGTTTAAAGTGTTAAGAACTGAAAGTATACGTATTCCTAGACGGAAGAGCAGTTTTAAGAATTCCTTTTGAACGAAAAGATATAGTTTGTACTAGAAAAGCAACAGCTACTAATGTAGCCGTTATTTTAACAGTGAGAAATTTTATCATTCTCTCCTATTACTTTTTGTATGTGCAGTGGTATTTTGATAAATAATATAATAAATAATAATAAATCAACATATATCAAGACATTTGCAAATTTACTTTTAATAGAACTAAATATCTGACTTAAAAAAGAAGATTTGGTCTTTCGTACCTTTACGGAACGTCAGAAAACGATTACAAGAAGTAAATAAAAAGCAGTAACCGAAAAAGTACTTCTGTTTGCAATAAAGAAATGGACTGAAGATACTTTCAGAAATAGGCTATCAGTAGAAAAAATCATGCAGCCAAAATGGCAGAAATGAAGGTAAAAGAATTTGAGCTAGAAATACGCAAACTTTGAAATGGAACGGAAAATAGAGAAAGTGGAAATGAAGATTGAAGCATCTACCACTCAATGTTTAAATGAGAGTGGTGATTCTGAGCACAAACAGAAAATGAACATTTTGTGGAAATATCCTAAGAGGAGAAGGAATTTTATTGTTTAAGAAATAGTAATAATGTCAAAATGACGGAAAATTATCAAAGTTTAAAAATGTTACGTCTATATATTCAATTATTTGTATCGTCAGGCTCTTGGAACACAACTCTTTATACTGATTATAAAAAGATTGGATTGGGTTTTTGCAGGTAAATATATTGCTGAAAAAGTATTGCTTGTTTGACCGGGAATGAACAATTAACCTTCTGATTGCTAGTCAAATGTGCAATCAAAAGGTCCCGAGTTCAATTCCCGATCAAAGCGGGCAACACCTTTTCAGAAATATATTTACCTGCGAAAATCATTATCCTTCATACAGGTAATAAATAACTGATACAACTCTTTATTTATTACATAACTAGTGAAAAACACTTTACAAGCCACCTTGCTCTCTGCCCCATGGTACTGTCTAAAGAGCTTACATAACAAATCATTCCCATCAAAAAAGAAACATATTTCTTTAATTTATAACATAAGTAAGTTTCTTACACCTAATTACAAAACTGATATTTAATTATTATTACCTTATTCAGTGTGCCTGACCGAAGGTTTGATTATTCTATCATTTCGTATTGTTTCTTCGTTATTATCAAATGTCAGTCAGGTCAGGTTAAATCAGGCCAACTCGTAGAAAATTATGCAAGAAAGCTTGTAAAATAAACAGATGTTAAAAGAGGTTCTGTGAGTTCACAGTTGATACAACTGGACAGGTATCTAACTTTAAAGAAGTACCACCACTCCTAAAATCAATCATGATAAAGAATGGGTAAACTTTGATGAATTTTAACAATCATAACACGTGCGGTTGAAATTTCAAATGCAAGATAGGTACAAGTGTTTTTTGCGCTATTTCCTTAAAAATTACTAACAAATTTTTTTTTAGCACATAAATGCCTAAAACTTGGCAAAGGGCTGGTACACGATGAAAAAACTGTAGCAGTTTATTTGCCTCTTTATATAATCATCATTATACATTACGAGATCTTGGAAAACACCAGGTGTTTTGATAAAAATGATTTATTCCATTTAGGAGGAGGACATCTTGTGATGTAACATTGGAAATTTCCAGAAAACCCTCTACTTCTGGCAGCTTTAACCTTTAATTTTTGAATAGGGCGACCCGAGTAATACCTTATTTTTAAGTTCTTTCAACACTTCGTAAAAAAACAATTTCTTTGAAAAATATCCCAACTGAAATGGCTCGTTTCCATTTAAACACCCAGCAATTACGATAATGAGAAAATCAGAAAAAAAGCCCGTACAGCTAAAACATGATGCTTTGCTGTTAAAAATGCGTTGCGTTTATTTCATCTTGTAAAGACTATAAACTTAACAACTTTATTACTAGAAATTAACTTTCCTTTTTTTGTTGTTCACGTCAAACTGAAAAGGTTAGAAGTGTTTCATCAATTTAAATCCAAAATTATCAGTAATTGCTTGTGTCCCCAATTAGGGGTGAATGATCTAGCGGGTTCATAGTAGACTAACCTCCCAAAAGTGCACCCTGGGCAACGTGGTATCACGGCTAAATAGTCTGCAACTGGGCGGCTGGACCTCTTTGAGGATATCCCAGCAAAAAAAAGTATTGAATCATTGTACTTATATAGCTATATAATCTGTCGACCGTCATACCATACATAAATAAATAAATAGCTTTTCTTCTGGGCTAAGGCTCAATCTTAACAGAGAAAATAATATTCATAGCCCAAAAGGTTAGCAAAATTACAAATTATGCTGTGAATAATAACAGTGATATTTGAAAATCTACTAAAATCTAGATGGATACCTCAATTTGTGCCGTTGGAGGAAATCTAAATGGTGGGAACTAGGTTTTACTTAGACAGGCAAAAGCAATGAGGCGAAGTCCGCAGAGTTGGAAGACCTTAGAAGTTTGGAGCATCTTGTGCCAAATTTCACTCTATATTACGTTTTTTTAGATTATTGGCTATTTTGCGAAGACTATATTGATTTTTTCTTTCAAAAGCCTATTTTCTACAATGCAATTCAATTGTCATTCAACATTTGCCTTAACACAGGTATGCAAGGTGTAGTTGCTGTAATATCTATATGGGCAATTATTTCCATAAATAACGATGCGAATTCAATTAACTACATATCGTATTATGCGGCTTTATACGCCACTAATTCAAAATAAATAGGCACCCGATTTCAGATTGAACGAATTAGACACAAATAACTCAGTGGGGTATATAACTCACCTGTCTTTCTGTATTCGATATTCCGCGTCCTGTAATATGCGGTACTAAAATGTTCTATTCAGAAATTACATTTAGTGTACTAATTTCACGCTCTGGTAGCCACAGAAATCGAATAGCGAAAACAATACTTGCTTGCGACGTGCTATGTCGGTTTGTTGAAACATAACCCAGCTAAATTATATACCTATGTAAGAATGTACAGGCTTTCCCAAAAGTAGTCATTTTAAACATCAAAGCTTGTCTGGACCCTCAAAGTTTGAACATCTTCAGAAATCCTGTATATAGATGGCAAATGAAATATATACTTACGAAGCTTGTAAAAATTACAAATATGCAGTCGAACGGTGCACTGAAATTGTCAATTTGTGCAACCGTTGGCGTTGGAAGTGACGATATGATGTCACCAGTTGTTCAATTATTTCCAACAATTTAAAACTGTGTAAACCTGTTAGGGAATTCAGTTGGCTATCAAATAAAAATAGGTCCGGAAGGGCCCTTGTGGTAGTGGTGTTCACTTGAACTCCAAAATCTCTATGACGAGGTTCGCATAAAGATAAAAGAGCTTCAGCAGCACTACGGCCTACCGAAGAGAGCTCGGGAGAGCACCGATGGGAGGCATGTTTCCATGTTTTGGTAGTGCCTAAGGAGTATGTACCACAGGTATTGGAAGAGGTACATGGATGAGAATCGGCTGCCCACCTGGGAGAGAAAAAGACTTTGGCAAAGGTACGCGAACGTTTCTACTGGGTGGCTTGTCGCCAAGATGCAGAGAAATGGTGTTACAAGTGTGCAACCTGCGCAGCCACGAAGGCCACATCGACACGACTTAGGGAAAGGACGAAGCAGTACAACGAGGTAGGAGCTCCATTGGACAGGTTACCACAAGTGATCGTGTGAAAGCTCGATATAAAGGAACAGCCACTCACAGGCGGTTTAAAAAAAGAGAWCTTGTGTGGTACTACAACCCACGAAGAAGAAAATAATAATAATAGTAGTTTATTCGCTGCAAAAAAAAAAATATTACAAAACATAGGCACTTAATTGCACTTCAGCGAAACGGCTTGCATTCACTTATCCACAATGGTGTGGTTAGTGATCTCCATGCAACCAATAAATGAAAAAAAATAAAAAATATCGTCATGCTCAAGATAAACAGAGATAAAAACCGCTGCAAATTGAATCAATACTTCCACATCCAATTGTCAAAATGACATTTACGTTTTTATTTCTTATACTAGACGATTAGTAATCAGGTTTTGAGCATTTTTTCTCTCTACACATTTTTTCTAAGACAAACAGTCCTCGTGATATTAGCAAAAATATATAAATTTTAAAATCCGTTTTTCCAAATAACTCGAAAATTATTAACTTAACAAATAAATTACAAGAGTGCTTTCTGATCAGAAACTTGATTTTCTATATAATACCAAAATTAAAAAAAAATCGTACGAACAGGGTCCAAAATAGGTTTTTTGGAAATATTTCGAAGATGCCAAAATTTTGAATAAATTTTCTAAGACACTTTTTGTGAGAAATTTTATTTTCTATCTGATGGTATTTCCATTTTTGAATACATTAAATATATTCGAAGATATTTAGGAAAAACCGCTTTCTTTAAGTGACGCGTTTTTGCTAATATATTCTAAACAATTTGCTGCACCGAAAATTTATAAGAACGAATAATACTCGCAGTTATAATACTAATCACATACTAAAACGAAAAAAAAATAAAAAATAAATATTTACAAATTTCGCCCCTAATATCGGGAAGATATCCTACTTACTCCACAAACAATAGGTCGCTTTGGGTAGTTGAGGTTTATACGTTTGCCAAATTTCAAGTTCATATATTAAGTCTTTCGAAAGTTATCGTGTCCACAAACAATACCACAGACACACAGACACAGACAAGAAATTTGTTTTTGCTCAAATTTTGTTTTTTTGCGTTTTCGACCATTTCAACGCGAATGAGCAAATAAAAAAAAACTCAATAACTAACAGAAAGTAAGTTTTAAGGGTTAAGAAATTAAATAATGTACAGGGGTAAGCGGGTCAATAAACATTAAGTGAAATAAGGAACTACGAAATACATTCTATAACAACACCAAAAAAAGAAAGAGAAAGCAGTAATTAGACACTAAAGGTCACTTGAATCTCATCCTTGGAAAGCAACAACTTCAATCGTTTTTTTAAATTAAACAACGTGTATGCTTTTATAAGTCTGTATACTAAGTTTACAATCTTACAAACAACATAAGAAAAGGATCTTGTAAAAAGCGACATCTGTGCCTAGGTATAGTTGCAGTGAATATTTTTCTGTTGCCGAAATTGTGCCTTGTGTGAATGAAATTTAATTTGCTGTACCTGGTACTCTACTAGTTATTAAATTGTGCTCTAAAGGGGCGTAATGCAGAAACCTGCGCCTACAAAGCGGCAGCCACCCAACATCCCCCAATCTAGAGGTTACCGATTGACGTCTGCTCAAACCGTAAATAGCTCTAACACACGCGTTCTGAACACGTTGAAGTCGTTGAGCATTGTATCGTGTTAAGCACGGGCCATACACCACGTCACAATAATTAACATCAGAAAGAACAAGCGCATCGCAAAGTGTAATTTGAGTTTTCATTAATAACACTTTAAAGTGAGCATATATAAGTTTCAGCTGTACAAAAGCTTTACTTATGACGTGGCTAATATGTTTGTCAAGTCTAAGCTCCGCATCCAAGTATAATCCAAGATTTTTTACAACGTCCACAACAGGTAAGCATTCTCCGTTAATAATAATTTTAAAAGATGGTAATATGAGTTTTTGTTTCCAAATAACATCACCTACGATTTTGTAGGGTTTAGCATGAGACAGTATTTATTTGTTATCTGAAACAAGGAATGAAGATCAGCATTAATTAGAGCTACAGCAGCATCAGAGTTGGATTCCTGAAATGAATAATATAGCTGAGTATCGTCGGCGTAGAAATGTGAAAAACAATTACTTATATGGTCTTTGAAAAGGGATGTATAAATGACAAATAGTAAAGGGCCCAGTATCGACCCTTGCGGTACTCCATTTACAACTTCAAGAGCTTTAAAAAGTACATTGTCATATTCAACGTACTGTTTGCGACCCATGATGTAGTTGCGTATGTGTCAGAGACGCATTGCTGAGCCCTATATTGTGTAACATTCCAAGAAGCATAGCATGAATAATCCTGTCAAAAGCTTTTGTGAAGTCTAATACAACCAATGCCGTAAGTATGTTATTATCGGTTGCTTGTATGATATCATCCACTACAGTTAATAAAGCAGAAGCGCAGTTATGCTTGGATTTAAAACCAGATTGTTCATGAGGAATTATGGAATATAAATCAATATGTGACCGTAATTGTTCATACAAAATTTTTTCATATAATTTTGAAAGCAAGGGTAATACACTAATTGGTAGTAAATCATTGAATGTTGTGACTTCTATTTTTTGGAACAGGAATGACGTAAGCAACCTTCCAGTCAGTAGGAAATGCATTAACTTCTATAGCACAATATGTGTTATATATATATATAAGTACATGTGGACAGCAGTGACGCAACATCGTTAGCCCTATACCATCAGACCCTATAGCATTAGATCTAATACTTTTAAGTGCAATACTCACAGTATTAACATCAACTGGTGTAAAGGTAAATTCTCCAACGCCTTCTCAGACGGTATTTTGAAGAAACATTTTACTAGAACCACGGATACAATAATTATAGTATTTGTTCTAAGATTCGATGCAACGAAACCTCGTATTTAGTACTACATAAATTGAGGTTAGTTTCATACTGCGAATTGCTTGCCCGAAATCCGAAGCAGTGGTTATGGTATATGTCAAAATGCACAGCAATAAAGTTACGCGAAAGTTGAGAATTCATGACACTTAATAAATTACAAAAGAAGCTATTAGGCAATTTTTTTAAGAAGCATTACTATTAAAATGAAACAGTTATTACTGTGCAGCCGAAAATCTCCACCAAGAAAATGCCACTCTCATAATGTTGACCATTCAACATTTAAAACGATGACAAAGTTATGTTGCTGCATACCTACCACGATTAATATTTAGACACCGGTGCATACATCGCTGTTGATAATCAGCCGATTCAATGGCTGCATTGTATCAGCACGCCGAGGTGCCTTCTCATAATGGAGCCTCTATTGGATAAATTTTAGAAGAACTCTTTGGTGGTAAATGGATGGCCAAGAGTGGGCCCTACATTTAACTTCCACGTTCCCCCAACTTAACCTTATTTAAGGTTATATAAAAAACTGCATTTTTTTACGCCTACCACTTGATAAGATTTGTTTGTGAAAAAGGTCGGGCAACCTGAAGTTAATGCAAGAGTCAATCATAAGGGCTATATACACGTCTTTGACTGTACTGGAAACCGTTTTCCACTGTTTAATGGATATAAAATAACAATTTTGAAAGAATCCAGGTGTTGCCGTTTCTTCTAAATAATCGAGATGTCTTTGAAATGGATGATTTCAGGCAAAAAGAGCTTGAACAAATTTAGCCCTAAATTGTTCGTAAAATAAAAAAGCTACCATCAGCTGCTTCCAGTATGAACAGGACGTTATATTATATTATCTTTCAAAATTCAGCAATCGCTAATTGTCCAGATGATTCTAATTGAACGTCTTCATCAAATACATATTTGTCATCTCCAAATATAATAAAGATATAAGATTCGCTCTACTTAAGGCTGGGATTCTAGAGAGAGAGAAAGATATATTTGAGCTAACGGTAGAAAGAGAACAACCTATTTTTACATAACAGCACAACCTAAAAGCTAATGAATATTTAGAGATAAATTATCTGAAAGATGAAAGATTCAGCTAGAGTCTAAGGTATTTACCAAACTAATATACTTAAAATAACTGATAATTGCAAGGTCTATCTTTCAGATTATTTTTAGCCCACGCTTTTACGAAACTTGCTTACGCAAAGATGTCGATCACGAGCTTTCGAATAAGACCGTTTTCAAAGATATCGGTGCAGTAATTATGCAGTGGTCCTGTTTTGTAATTTAATTGTAATTCTCTTTCTATTAATATCTCGGGCGGATCTATCCTCTCTCTCCAGGATGCCAGCCCTAAACCGCAGATAAACAGTAGTGTTTTAAAACATCACATGCCATTTATACATCGCAGTTGACGCTGTATGCAATGGTTACTACGGTAGTGCCAAGATTGAAAATGTAAAGAAGACTCCATTATTTCCTTTCTTGAACAAATTAGAGATGTTTCTGCTTTGTATAAAACTCGTGTAATGCAAGTGCATTATTAGCTCCTTACACTATTAGTTTTTTTATTCGACATATTAATTATGGAGTCAAGTTCAAACAGGTCTTGTTGACAACATAAAGTGACTTTATTATCAATTAAAATTTCTGTTTTAAGAAGCACATGCGAATACTTAAAAGATGAGTGGCTTTGGTTTACATATTTTACTAGAAATAATTCCTTAGATCTATCGTTAAGGAATATTATTGTACTTAGTATAATTTAATTGAATGGATCCCTTCCAAAGGAAACAATACAGCAAATGCTAAGCTTAGCATAATTCAGAATCTCTGTTAGTAGCATTGAAACTAGAGATGTCGTCCGGGTTAGAATTGGGTATTATCACTTTTTTTGAAAATTGCGTAAAATGAATCTTGAATGCATATATATCGCATGTCATGTTAAAAAAAAACATGGGTTTACAGGCATATGAAGAAATGAAAAAGTATTGCTAGCCTTGACCGAGATTTGAACTCGGGCCTTTTGAACACTAGTCAAACGCTCTACAAAAAAATATTTGTAGGTAGAGAATTTCAGGTCTGAAGTTCGAATCTTACGAGTCACCGCCAAAACGCTTCTATCCAAGGTTATTCAACTCGTGACGTCAAGTGTCACGCAAACATTACCGAGGAGCGTGCTGTTTAATGGTCTAGTATCATTCTTGTTTTGGAAAAGCTTTTGTGTGGTATTTATTGAAAGAGCGGTGTAAGAGGTCCCACCAAAAAGTGATTTGTGTAGTTTTACAAGCATCTATTATGTATAGAAAACAAAACAAGTGTTGTTTTTTACATGTTTATAAAAGTAGTTCAGTCAGTACAGCTAACAAAATTTTTGTAACCGTTCCTCGAGATTATCAACATATGAAAAAGTTGTTTAAGGCCCCTAGACGTGATATGCCGAAATCGCAAAGTTTACTTCTCTGTTGTGAAGATCATCTTAATTCATACTGTAAGTTTTATTATTCTTTTTGGGTTATAAGTGTTTACCATTCAGTTTACATTTTGTTATAGCTTGAAGGGGATATGAAAAATTAATGCGTTTTAAGTTGATAGAGGAAAATGTTATAATAAAGAACGACATTGTTCCCCATATATTCGACTGTTAGCCAGACCAAAACGAGCCGCAAGAGCCCCGAAAATAAATGGCAATTTATATGTATTCTGACCTCCAAAATAAATTCAAGTTTAGGATACATTTTTATGTTTACAAATAGTATGTTTCCAACAACCCACCGTGATCAAATTATCAATGCTATGTTAATTTTATAAAAAGTTCACTTATGCTGTTGCTTGTTGCTTTTACGTTCCGCATCTCCGTCGCGTTGAACCGCTCGTCGCTGGCGCTGTACACAAATTCCATAACAATGAACATGCATTCAGCAGTCACAATTCATAAGTATTTCACTTTTTCTTGGCGTATTTTAATTTGCTTGTCACAAAGTGAACGCAGACAACAAACTGCTAAATTGACGGGCTGAGGCTGACGCGTGACGCGCTGACCCCAGATGTAAACAAGCGGCCATTTACAAGACACCTGACGTCACGGCCAATATGTTCGCGTTTTGGCGGTCCCTTTAAATATTCACATTTTTAATATTAAAAATACACCTTACGATTCATTTTTTCGAATTTATAATCTGTCACAGCTGTTTTGTGGATTAGATGCTACCTATTAATATGCAATTTAATAAAATATAAATTCATGGCAAATACCCAATTGCTGGCATATGCTGATGACTTGGCACTAGTAGTGACTGCGGCAAGTCTAGAAAATTAAACAGGAACTGCCCAAAAGCAATAGCTGAGATAGAATACTGGGTTTACAAGTAACAGACCGCAATTATCCCCAGAAAAAGTAGTAGTGGTGCTCGCAGGATACATGAGGCTTAGAAATATTGAGCTAGTAGTGGATAATGTAAATATCACTAGTAAAGGGTGTATAAAGTACTTATACATGTGGCTTGACCGCAATCTAGGATTTACGGAACATATAAGGCAGACAGTTATTAAAATTAAAGCACAAAAAACACAAACGCGCAGGCTAAGTAAACAACAGAAAAGAGATTATTGATCAACGTAATTAATTGGGAAAAACCACTTGGATATAAAAAGTGAGGGCAGCCTACAGGACGGCACCAACGGAGGCACTGTTTGTTCTTGCCGGCATGCCTCCAACCCAGCTAGCAATGATGGGGGGCCTTCAACTCTTATCCAGTATGGATAGGAAAAAGGGTCGAATAGCCTGCACTGTGAGGAAGACGACACACAGCATACTTACTGGAATGCGAGCACTGAAGAACAATGTTCTCAAACTTACAAGTCGTAACGGAGAATTTTGGACTGACTATTCGTGGAACCAGGAAAGTGGGAGGAAATAAAAACACAGATAGGAGGTGTGTTGGATGCAAAGGTGGTCATGGAAAGAAGATAACAGCTGTCGCTGAACGGATAGTACGGCAATACCCCTCTTAACATAAAGGAACGCTTACGCGCTGCCGTGCTAAAATGGTAGAGAAAGAAAGAGGTTAACGGTTCAGTGGGTAGGACCAACCTGGAGGACGGTAGAGTCCCACACTCCCCCGATGAAAACCAGCGGGGCATGCATAAAGCATTTTATTCCTCTTTATAAAGAAAAGAGATCACTACTTATATACTACATTCTGTTGCACTACAGGTAATAATTTTTCTATAATTATTAATTAATTAAACGCTAAATTTTAAAGTCTGATGCCCTTTGTTTTATTATTAAACCCCCAAATATTATATTACATTTACTAAACAATTAATCCTAATGAGCATCGCAACAGGCTCAGCCAAGCTTGCAACGAGCGCGGATTACTTAAGCCTCGGGTGGTATAACGTTAACCACAATCAGTATAGATAAGCAGTCTGGAGTTGTAATTTCATTGTTTAAGGTAGCGGAAGAGGATTGTGGCAGGCTGTGCACAGCAATCGATGTCAAATTGGTCCACGTCGTTCCGGCTCTGGTGATAAACAGTAGCTTCGGGATGGATTTGCTTAACTGCAGTCGAAGTGCGATGCTGATCTCGCTGTAGTACATAATAACAGTTTCCTTGGCGGAACTCCATGCTTGCGAGCGAGGGTTAGATCGAGTGTTCTAGATATTTTGATCTCAAGAAAAGAAAGTGGATTTTGAAAGCAGGAGGTCATGTTAATAATAAGACCACGTCCATAACAGTTTAGACAGTATTTTTATTTGTAAGGAAGACAAATAGCATCAATGATTTAAAACAGAAGGCTGTCAGATACCTACATCAAAAAAAGTATTACACAAAATTTTAAAATTTATAAAAAACTTCATACCACAGCTATAGATAGATCGTTCCACAAGTACACTCTCCTTATACCGTTGGAACAAAATAAAGTCCTCGACTTGGTAAACTTTTGATTATTGTTCTCAAGTCTACTCTTATTTTAAGCCAAGGTACAATCAAATAAAAATTCAGCAGGTCCAAAATGCATGTGTGAAATATGTGTCTAAAAAACACATAAACTCATAATTAAAATGAAATAATAAGTCTCACAATTGAATACTTGCATAGTACGTTAATAGTATATGAGATATATACTAATAATGTACCTTTATATCTATCGGATAATCTTGTAGCACGCTCTTAAATTCATCATGTCAATTATTAAACTCTTTTTCCGTAGCGGTTCATCGTACATCAGATAGACACTTATGGTTACATGGCTCCTACGTTGTTGAATAAGGTCCTTGATATTAGATATGCCAGTGGCGGCATTCAACTGATGCCACAATATTCGTATTTTGAATTGACTATATTGTCATTTAATTAATGTAGGCTTGTATTCCTCTTGTTATACTGTATAACGCGTTATATATACTGTATTTGTGAACGGGTCACAGAAATAATGACTAGTATCAAATCTCCTACCTGTTGTGTAAATTTATTTGCAAAATAAACAACCAATAGTACATGAAAAGGGTAAAAACACTTTATTTAATAAACAGAAGCTTAAATTGCACGTAAAAATATAAAAAACAATGAGCTTAGTAAAGAAGTATATTCAAAAACATTTCCTGCCTGTCATAAACTTGTTTCCAGTCCTTATCTCAAAGAAATGCCTGAAGTTTGCTTGATAACTGTTTATTCCAGGAATTCTCGTGAAGGCCAAGCTTCCGTCATTTATTTGTCTCAAAACAATCCTTATAAAAAATGACTGGGCTCTGCCTTCCCGAATTATTAACGTGGAGATGTCTGAGGCATTGCAAAAGTACACATGTTCTTTTTCAAAGTAAAAAAGTATTATATTTATTTATAGGATATTTTGCCAGTTACGCCCTTTATATCATGCAACGCAACCATATTTGATTTTTTTATGTTTCTCACAAATAATAAGTTTTGCCTAATAGGTACCTACAATTTACGATATATATCCATTTTGACAGGTTTTTTCATCTTTGGCACTTAAAAGCCAGTAGAAATTGTTTCCTCAGTGCAATCTGGAATTTTGCACTTTTTAGGCTCTCTATTTCTGGAAATCTGTCACATGCTCATCTACCTATTCTCTGTCGTTCGCCATCAATTAAAATTATTAAAAGTATAAAAAAATCGTCGTTCGAAAATGTTAAATTATATATCTTTACAGTTGTTTTATTTTACTGCTTAAGAAACACTTCGTCTAAAAAAAACGATCTAAAGCCGAACAACCGTAATATTGCTACATAATCGTTTTCACAGCAGTAAGAAAGTCATTAGAAATTGTCGTTCCACATAATCCATCGATATTTTGCTACTTTTCGCATAAAATTAATGTAATTTTGAAAATAAAACACTTAAACTTTTTAAACCGCTGTCGACAGCCATAGGAAAATAAATTCCAGATGTACGTAGAATTAAAGTTTACATCAGAACAAAAGGAGATCTGTAAAAACAAAGTAGACTAAATTTGATGAGTAATTATGACCTCCTTGGTAATTATTAAAAAGTATATACCTACTGTTAAATTGTACATTAATAGTCCTTCCAGAGAGATGAATACCGTTTTTAGATATTAATAAATTGAATTTGCTGAATTTCTGGAGGGATGCCGCTTCCAAAACGATTTAGATTGAACCAATTCACGCTTGAATTATTCACATAACCAACGATGGCCGTAATACACCACGAATACGGGCTAAACGTCAAATATCCACAAAATCATACGGACTAACTTACCAGTAGACACTACGTTCGCTTTAGAAAGAAAACTCCATGGCTTGCTTGGCCGGTTTTTTTTATAACGCCCGCTAATATTTGTAATTTTTGCCAATTCAAGTAATTCCAGTTATTCAGACTACCACGAATAATTATGAAATGCACTTCACCGAGTTGAAAATGGTGAATTGTTGCACTAGCGAGATAAGTATAAAAAAAGTTATGTAACCTTAAAGAAATCGTTTAACTCCAACTTCCTGACCGATTAGTGGTCTGAGACACCCTTGGAGTTAAAATACTTTTCTACACTTATCTAATAATGAAAGAACACTCCAAAGTTCGTTATATTTTTCTATTTATCACATAAGTTTAGTTTTTTTGTAATTTGTTATTTACTTTTGAAGATTTAAAAGTTGGCAACGTTATTTGTGATCTCTCCTGACAATAATAGCTGTAACGTTGGGCATCTAAACCTTCGTTACTTTTTATATCGACATATGCTAGATAATCAGTTCTAAAAGTCTCAGTGCAGTTCAAAGATCATTTTAGAATTTTGCTAAAATCTTATTGAAACTTACACACTGGCTCTCACAATTCTCTTCCCTGCACCTTTGATATACTAATGCGTTAATGCTGGTAAAGCTCCCAGATTTGAGGGATCCGTTCGACAATCCGGAAGTGTCTTTCATCGATGTTTAATGGAATTCCAACGTCAGAGTCGCCTTTGGGAAGACAACCGAATTAATAGTGTACCTGTCGCCTTCCTTTCGACTTACAAACTGGCACTAAGTGCAGTGGCTCCATCGGCAAACTTTACTCGTCGTCACAGGATTCCGTATTTTGTGACTGTGCTTTTACTAGAGCGCACCCTTCCATTTAATTTAACTTCTCACTTTTGTTCCAGAAGTTTTTCTTTAATACCCTTCAGAGGTTCAGAATAACTTCCCAACACTTCTATTTTATATCCTGTGCGTTGTTTGCTTATCGTAAACCGTCCCGGAACAATGCAATTACGTGCCGCTCTTGCTATTATGATTTCGTTTTTAATTAAAAGTTCTCATCTAGTCCGTGAAGACTTATTGGGGTTATAGTGCGGCGGATGCATCCAAGCTTGTTCGAAATACAATATCAACAGCTTCGAGATGTTCCTAAAGTATCTATCTCATTTATGAGCGATAAAGCGTCAACATTAACGCTTTGAAACTTTCTTCATTAATATTTAACCTACTAGACTTCATTCCAACATTTATGTACATGCAGTGTTCAGTAAAAAGTTTTTTGTGAGTTTTAATCTATTCTTTATGTGAACTTTGCGTAATATGCACTTTTGTTGATTACTTACGACACTTAGTTACCAGGATGATTTTACAGAACTCGTCATATTATCATATCTTTACAAGAAAATATAAAGATGTTAGAAATAACGATATTTGCTTTTAACAAAGATATAAACGAAATAATATACGCTTGAGTCCAAGAGTATACAATATTCAGAAATAAACTTGTACATTGTTTCTCTATTAATTTAGCATATTTTTTACTTCCACATCCAACGGATGGAAAGTATTGTATAGCGAAAAAAAATTCCTAAAATTTTTATTTGCTCAATCGCTTTACAATGCTCCAAAACGGTCAAAAACAAAATTTGAGCAATTTCTTGTCTGTGTTTTTGGGGTAAGTGGGGTGAGGGAAGGCGGTGAAATTGGGGGTTAACTACCCTTTTTGCAAATGTTATTTTTTTTTCATCCTTTTAGTATGTGATTAGTAGCATAATTGCGAGTATTATCCATTCCTATAAATTTTCGGTGCAGCAAAACATATTAGCAAAAAATGTCGCTTAAAAAATCGTTTTTCCTAAATATCTCTGAAAATACTTAATATATTCAAAAATTGAATCAGATAGGAAATAAAATTTCTGGTAAAATGTGTTTTAATTTTTTTTTTTACAAAATTTTGACATTTTCGAAATATTTCCAATAAACTGGATTTTGGACCCTGGTTAGACGATTCAGAAAAAAACGATTCTAAAAATTTATGGACTTTTGATAATATCATGAGAACTGCTTAATGTAGAAAAAATGTGCAGAGAGAAAAAATGCTCAAAACCTCATTATTGTTCGTATAATATGATAAATAAAAGCGTAAACGTCATTTTGATAATTTGATGTGGAAGTATTGATTCAATTTGCAGCATTATTTTTCGTTGCATTAAACATTAAAGTTTATTTCAAATTGAACGAGAATAAAAAGAATATAAAAATATTTTAAAAGAATTTTTTATGTTGGCGTCCTAAAAAGTAGTAAATAAGAAAAGTTTGAATATCCWGGAAATAACAAAATCTAAGCTAGAACAAGGTCAAAAACGTGATGCTCTTTTWGATTTTGTAACGATACAGTGTCCTTGCTTACTAGCAACCTTCCTTCCACAGTCCTAGCATAAACCCAACTGTTTAATGATATGCTCATAGGCAGTACCATCATTACCCACCGAATCATTCTGATAAACCGCCGATTTGAATTCTTCAGTGGCAGCGCAGGACGATTTAGCAATTCTCAGGCGGCACGTAGCACTGCGGACTAATACCCCGAAGCTGAGACAGGTAACGACAGGACTGATCCCGGCACTAAACGACCAACGGCGTAATTAGAGCAGCGAGAGACGGAACCCTGAGGTGCTCCATCGAGTGTGCAGTTAGGTATGTGCAGTACTATAGTTTCCCGACTGCATTTCGCTTTAATGTCGGTAGAGYATTAAAGCGTAATATGCCGTAACGAAGCCACGAGCACTCCGTGGATTAAATTTTTGTTCGATACACCGGAGCGCTCGCCGGAGGGTTTTATTTCGGTATGAGTTTGATTCCTAGAGGCTTCGTAGGATAGTTTCAGGGATATGAGTTATAGCCTTATCACTCTAGTCGTCATACACAATTTACCTCGAAAGCAATGGGGTAATAGCCGTAATGGAAGGAGAACAACATTGCGCGCCTGTTAATTTTCTGGATGTTTGAATGCATTAAAAGAGCAATTTGCTTCATTTAAGATTCTTAACAGTTAATATTTACGTTTGCCACATAAGATAATACCGTAAATATTATACTTTTCAACTATTGAATACTTGGCAATCATGGTGTGGTCAGAAAATAATTTGAGGATTTGGTCAGTAAAGCTGTAAGTTCTTTATTATAAACCTTTTCCTTGGACTTGAAGGGATAGAAGAGCACACCCTATATTTCAAGACATCGTTAATAAAAATGTGATATATCACGACTTTATTTGGATAGTATGTAAATTCAAAATGAACTGCAACACCCTCGCCTCTCCTGGCCACACCATTGTTTTCAAAATAATAATGCTGAAATACTTACAAACAAAGGACACTAATACATCTACATCTTAGAAAAAATTCATTTTCTAAGAACGCTGATTGTAATCAATGCGGATTCGCCAACACGTTTGTGCATTCGCTAATTTCATACAGATGGCAGCCCACATGCAGGGCCGGGCCCGCACGGGGGGAGGAGGGTAGCCTACCCCCCCCCCCCAATGCCCTGACAGTTGGTTAAAAACTGCCGCAGTTGGCTCCAAAATAGGTTGGTCAAATTTGTTAAAAAAACAATAACATAATTAAATTTAAATCAACAAGATGGTATAAAAATAATGTTAGTTTCCCTACGGTATCTGCGAATKTGCAATAATTCCTCGTTGGCAATGACGAATAGTAGCAGTCGTTACTTGTTAGAAGCAGCTATTACAACCTCGCGTCTTCTCATCAGATGACGATGATCGACTGTGATTCGGCAGGCACCAGTGTTGCCAGTCTAGTACACTAGTACATTATTTTAAAATCTAGTACACTTCTTAAAATAATTTTTCATGGGTATCCTACAAAAATTGCATGACTCACAAAGTATTTCAAAATTTTGCCAATGTTAATAACAACATGTAAAACATCTGTTGGTAGCCCAACGAACAGCCCACTATACTGTCTGGTCTACGTTGCAACATTTTTGGTTGCATCTTACCGAAAATTACATTTTACTCGAGGACCATATTTTATGTTGGGCACAAAGTTGTTTTTGATTTAAAATGCATGTCTATGCTGTGCTGTCAACACCTCAACCAACTGCAGATAGATCTATTTCGCTGTCATTACAGCTCATCAGTGCAGTTTAGGTCTAGTGTAGACAGCACGGCATAGAACTGGTTTTGTATGTATTGTGTTTGATTTCATATAAAAGCAAGCTTTAAAAAAATGCATGTTTTTTACGATATTAGCGTCAGATAGGAATCCACAATGTAGTACATTTTTTACAACTACCTTGCACATCGAGAAAAATGTGAGAAAATAGTAAAATATATGTTGCGAACTACTATGGGAAATAATCGATTTGATTCTCTCATATGTAAGTATTAAAAGTGAACAGGATATAACAGATCAAACAGATTTTTCCCATTTAATTAGCTCTTGGGCTAAAGTTAAATACAGTAGACTGGCTGTAATAATTAATAATTGATTTTTTTCGTTAGATTTAGAGATTTTTTAACTTTATTTGTTAATTTTATATTAATGTTTAATCATATTATTTTGACACTCACAAGCTTAGCCATACTCTGTGGCAATTAGCAATTACCAAAGTAGTAGTAAAAGGTATTTTAATTTTATTTTTAATCCATGTACAGGGTGTGTCACGACGAGTTCCTATTAAACATTTGTGGGAAAGCGACCAGAAGAGAATTATGAAATTCTGCAGTATTAAGTTTTCGATTGTGATCTTTTTAATGAAAATTAAGGCAACTTAAAATTACTTCCGGTTATACCGGAAGTGGACGCCAACTTTGTTATTTTTAATAGAACCATATATTTTTTGCGGTTTTGGATTCTACGTAAAATTCTAGTGAGGCTTTATGTAACACATGATATACTTAAATGTTAAAATCTTCGAGATATAAGAGTTTTAAGAAAATTGAGAGCTACAGGATCTCGTTCGACGCCTACCACACAAACGAATTCGAATCGAATGTTGATAATATGAATTTTGAAAATGGTGTATTTAGCAGTTACAGGATGACGTCATAGTTACGTCTCTAAAAATAGACAAAACTCAACAAAATTAAATAGAACTTCCTCTTTTTCATGCCGCTTTTGGACCCTAGAGAAAATTTTAGTTGGGGTTTGTATAAAACTCTATGAGCCTACAAGTAACAGATTTTTTTATATTTAACATTTAATGTGAAAAACTGCTGAAATCGCATTTTATGCAACTTCAGGAGTGCTTTGGATGCAATTTAACAGACGCTAAAACAAGTGCATATCTAGTCTGCAACATGCTGCCGGTATCTCCCTCTGAGATATTCTAATTAATTGTTACCATCAGATATCAAATAAAAATATTTGCTAGTGAAAGAAAGGAATGTCTAATAATTATTTTTGAAATAATAATCAAATAATTATTTAATTTGATAATTTACGTTGACATGTTGTTTTCCGGTCTGGTTCCCACGTTGGTTATTTGATCTTGACGTTTCGACTTCCTCCCCCCCCCCCAAAAGTAATAGGTTTTGGTACGGCCCTGCCCACATGTAATATGAACCCTACCTTCAAAAAAGCAAAGTGTAAGTAACTTTAACATAAACATAACGAACTACATATATCTGAGGCTTTATTTGAATTTAATATAAGAAGAAAGCCGTGTGTTATTTTCCCACCTCTTTCTTCAAATTCAGCTATCTAAAACATGGTATATCATATATAGTAGAAGCTTCTGTGAACACTGCTGAATCGGTATCATTTTACGTGCGGACACATGCTCACGGTATCATGGAAAATTTCGAAACATACTATACTTTTATGTTTGTAACGGAACTGCTATTTGTTTAAATTGTAAAATTATCACATTAACAGTATCAAATACATTAAGTCTATACACCACGAGTTCAAAACACCACTGTTTTAACACCTCTAATTCACTAAACCACTTTAATGTACACACTTGCACTAAAAACATCTGTTGCTCGTTCGATAATCGCTATCCGAAATCACTACTGCAGAACTCCCGCTTCGCTCTGTCGGGCGATTTATACCTCCCATCGAACATTCCAGAAGCGACACCTTCCAGGCGCTTCGCGAAGGTTCGATTGATAGCACTTTCTTGAGTCTCGATAATCCCGCTATCTGTCTGTAGCTAGGATCACTACATGCAGTGTCCTACCACACCGCATCCACACGCCTGTAACTCGCGTCCACAAGATGACCCTGACTCGCAACAATATCTTTTTGAAAAACTGTTTCTGTTTCCCCCATGTTTAAGGGTCAATATTACAGTAGGCGGGCATTACTTAAAAAAAGTTATATTGTAAAATAGTGTTATTTTTTCACCAGTTTCAGATTCGAAGAGGTTACCCACATAACACGGGACATCCTGTATAATATTGCCGGCCTCTGTGGTCCACTAATTGCGCGGTCACGCGGCTGCCTATGGCCAGCGAGGCTGCGGGTTCGAATCCCGCCCAGGGCATGGGTGCTGTGACTGCATGCATACAATTTAATAGCACAAATAAAGACATTATCTAATGAGCTGGCTAATTGCCCTAAGCTGACGGTGCCATTAATAAAAAAATAAGCTGATTATTTTGAAGTAATACTTATAGTATTACTACCGATCATGTTTCACTATATTATAAAATTCGACAATAAGGCTTAAGCATTTTCATACTTCTACGTATATTTAAAGCCAACACATCTGAAAAATTATTTGTGTCTATTTTCGCGATTTACTTTGTATCATATTGGAGTGTTAACGCAGAGATCAGGGATTCATTCGATGGCTTCCTTACCTATTTATAATTTTTTCAGGTAATAATTAGGTTTATTGTATTTCATTTTACTATTATTTGCAGGGGTAAATAATGTGAATTTTTGAACATTTCCCATTTCGACTACTGTTGTGTTTCAAATTAAAATAATGTTATAAAACTGTGGAATCGATATAGCTTCCTAACCTGAATATTATTTGCTTGCCTCTAATCATACAAAATTAAACGGATCATTTTGGCTAGTGAATCAACATGGAACAATTATTATTATTTCATAGAAAAACATATATTCAGTTGAACCAAATATTAGTTCAAACTTGAATTGCCTCATTAGGGCTTGTTAAATAATTTTATTTTGAAAATGTAAGGCTAGCAATTCAAAATATACAGCCCAACACTTTAAACATAAACTACCGTAACAAAAACATGTAGAGAAGAGTACCTTCCTAATCTAATAGTATTTATATTATTAAATTTATCAAACCTGTCAGATCTGTGACTAGTTTTAGCAGATCGAGGGTAAATTTGCCCTAACCTTCCTTGGCTATTTCCTTCTAGCCGATTTTTTGGAAGATGCTGTCATCCGCATTATTTATTACTTAGTTTACCTACCGATATCATGGACGTTATAAACTGTTACTGCAAATTTAACAAAGACGGGAAGTATTCGCCGTCAGGTGCAATTCAAGCCGTCCTGGTACATTAATCTCCTGTGCTAGATTCAGTAATAGCAGCGTCCTTTATACGGAATAGCTTAAAATGTCTTAAAACCTATTGTATTAAAACGATCGATACCAACGCTAGTTGAGAATCCTAGATTGCGCGGTAACCGACATTTACAAACCTCTGCTAGAAATCTGAATAACGAAGTTAGAAGTACTCATAATTGAACTAAAGTTTTCGAATAATTATTACGTTGTATGCAAGTTCCATTTGTAATTTGAACACCGTCAATGCTAAAGTAACTTAACTTGGAAAGCAAAGCTTAAGTTCTAAATGCAAATTTAGTCACTTGTCACTTGGTTAGCATCAAGTATTGCGGCTTGTACACCATCAAAAATAATTTAAAAAAAAACTATAGTAATGCATTCTGTTTATATAGTTATTCGCTTATTTGTCCCTTAAACCGGCGTTGAGAGGAATGCAACTTTTAAAATTACAATTACAATCGATCAAACAATAGTTCTAGTTAATCCGTCTTCTTCAGTTTGTCAAAACTCCTGTCTTAGTAGATAAGAATAATCCCAAGCTCCAAGAATAGTGTGTGGGAAAAGAGGAATGTTAATGTCTTATTATGCATTTTACGACTACTAAAGAGAAAGCTGATGAGATATTTTTATATTATTATATGCGTTGTTGACAAAAGCACAGATTTTAGCTCTTTGACTAAAAGGGTATAGCGATATAAGACTACTGCGGCAGCCCCCAAAGGCTATCTTTTATTAAGTGGGTGCATTAAATGGTATTTGGTAGAAGTAATTGATTGCTGATAGATTCTGAGATTTACAAGCCCCTCTAAAACCATACAGAAGAAAAAGTCTTCTGGTTTTTTTTCTACAAAAGTACCTGGCCTATTTTGAGGAGATAAAAGTTCATATAAACAATAAGATCAATCTGCACAAGTTGTATTTTTTCGTCTTTTAGCGAAAGCGGTATCAGAAAAAAATAACATTAATTTCTTAAATACAGGGTGTCCTCGAAAAACACCGACAACGTTTGACAGGTGATAGAAAATGCAATTTTAAAAACTTTTTTTGAATAAAAAAAATTGCCGAAAACGCTTTGTTTTTGATATACAGGGTGTTGAAATTGAATTATAAAAACGATTTTTTAAGACTATTCCTGAACTATAATAGATATAAATTTCAAGTCTGGTGGGAATCATAAAGGCATAAGGTACTATCAAAAAATAAGTAATTCGGAGGTTTCTAAAGCACCTGTGGCGTGCGCTGGGGTAATGTACAGCTCCTCTTTATAATAGAACTTTTAGGTCTCTTGATTTTTAAACAAAACTAATACAGTTTTGTATTCTCTGCTCAATTCTAAATAAAACATATTTCTTCGAAGTTTGCCGTAAAACGACTCATTCGTCCCTAGAAATTGATTTTTTGGTTAAAAAACGCTACGCTGCCATTATTTTGTAAAATCACAGACCTGTCAACGCTTGAAAAGTGATGGAGAAAGCAATTTTAAAAACTTTTTTCCTATAAAAAAAATTCATAAATGCTTTGCCTTTGATATACAGGGTATTGAAATTGAATTTTTAAAGATCAATTTTTAATTCAATTTCAACACCATGTATATCAAAAACAAAGCGTTTTCGGGAATTTTTTTATTTAAAAAAGTTTGTAAAATGGCAATTTCTATTACTTTTCAAGCGTTGTCAGTTTCAATAACATTTTTGTGATTTCACAAAATAATAGCGGTGTAGTTTTTCAATCAAAAAATCAATTTTTAGGGACGAATGAGTCGTTTTACGGTAAACCTCAAAGAGACATATTTTATTTAGAATTGATCAGACATTACAAAACTGTATTAGTATTGTTTAAAAAGGCACAGACATAAAAGTTCTATTAAAAAAGAAGCGGGTGCATTATCCTAGCCCACTGGTGGTATAGAAATCCCCCAAACTTTTTTATATTGTACCTTATGCCGTTATCATTCCCACCAAATTTGAAATTGATATCTTTTATGGTTCAGGAATAGTCTTAAAAAAGCGTTTTCGCAATTTTTTTTATTCGAAAAAAGTTTTTAAAATTGTGTTTCCTATCACCTGTCAAACGATGTCGGTGTATTTCGAGGACACCCTGTATATTTTTTGCATGTTATTTTATTAACAATTTTATAAACAATTCCAATGATATAAAAATCACTATAGTGCACTTGGTGCACCATATTAGAAAATGCCTTCACAACAACTATTGTTCTATACATAGGATCCTATCTGCGGTGCAGAATGTATGCTATGGTAATTACTAAATCATTCAGTTCTGTATTCATAGGAATATAGAGGAATACTGTGCTTGGAATAAATTATTTTCTGCTTAGTAKACAGGTGTCTTCTGGAATTATCTGAAAAACATATATTTATAAAAAGGTAGAGAATATGGACACTTAAAATTACCGTGTATAGATAATTATGAACAAGAAGTAAAGACGAAATTTATCACTAGAGATAAGTTTTTTTGCAAGCGAGAAATCAAGATCTGTTGGACAACGACCGCAGAATCCTTCAGCAATACAAAAAATTGGAAATATAATTAAAAATTGCAATAATCCCAGTAAAGTAAAATAATCTTTTGATGCTGGTTAAACCTTTATTATGAGGCTGTGTACAAAACCTTGTTTTACTATTATTTCAGCATCTAGACACCTATGTGGAGAAGTTGTTAAATCAAACTCATTTAGAATATTTATTTCAGCTTCAGTTACTTTTTCATTAAAATCTATGCCTGCAATCCCGCTAACCATCTTTAAAAAAATTAAAAGTAGGATACTACTATAAAATAATAAGCAAACAAAAATCCCACAACGATAGCAAAATAGAGATATATTTTGCAATAATAAAAACAACTGTCATTGAAATATAGCTTAAAACAGTTAAAAAAGATCTTCTAAACTTCTTTGGAGATCTAGAAGCAATATCGCATAGACGAAATTGGGAAAATCCATGAAACTTTATGTTTTGCGTATTCCTTCTCATTATGTTTTAAATACGATAGCTAACATGGATCATAATTGCTTAATAAGACTGTAGTGTATCGGCCCTCTACCTATGTGTTAATTATTGTTTGTACAGCTGGTGGTTTAGTACGCGGTACGCGCATATCTGGGAGATACATAACCTAGAAATATGAATGTTGACGTTCGGTTAACGGTAATATAGAGCACGTCCACGTCTGACAGTCGACAGCTGTCAAAAGGGTTTGGTGGCCCAACAAACATGTTTGCAGCGTAGTTACGTAGTGCTGTTGTGTGTAATGTGCAATTGTGCTGTGTTCTAGAGCCTTTGCCTATGTTCTAGAGTTTGGTACTGTTTTTTGGTGACTGTTATAAATTCGTTACGTATACAATGAACACAAGTAAAAGTGTATATTTTAATTCCTTGGAGGGGAAAATTAAAGAGAGATATCTGACCAAAATCTCAGATATTAAATCCTGTGATCCGTATTCATTGGATATTAAAGAATTATCCACGAATTTGGATGATTTTCCTCTGGTCCACTACTTGGACATTATAAATTATATGAAATCTGCACGAAGTCCTTACACTGATGAGGAATTAAGGGCTATAAAATCGTCAAATGCTTTCACATTTTATAGTTGTGGCTGGGTTAGGGACCTTGGCGTAAAGAAGTTTTATAATAAGACACTCATTATGGGAAAGGTAAATCAATGATTTTGTAGTCAATGGTTATACATATTTCTCTTTCTTAATAATTCTAGGTGTTACATTCCCAAAGATTGAATCAACCTCCGTTGACAGCGTGGGTCATATGCAAGCCGGATGGGGAGATCGTTAGTGCACATTGCAATTGTACTGCTCGATTGGGTGAAAGTTGTGCACATGTGGGTGCCATTCTGTTTGCTGTAGAAGATGCAGTGCGCCACTATGAACCACAGTCTGTTACGGATACTAAGGCTTACTGGATTCCACCGTCCAAAAAAGTGGGGACACAGAGGGCTGTAGAAGAAATTGATTTTAAATCTGGGAAACGTAAACATGAAGAGATAGGTGAGCCGGGACCGTCTTCTTTAAAGGCTTCTAAAGGCATTCCAGAGCCAAGTGAAGCAGAAAAAGGTGAGTTTCTACGCAGTTTAAAAACTCTTCCTCAGCCAAGTGCAGTGTTAAGTGTAATGGCACCATACTGCTTAGAAATGGCTGAGAAAATGAAGGAGGAAGAAAGCAACTACCTTACAAGTCTTTATAAGGAAAGTCATGAAGATTTAACACTGCAAGCATTACAAAATCTAGCCATGGATTTTGAAATAACATTAAGTGATACAGAAATAGAAAAAATAGAACACGAGACACTGGAATCACAGACAAAGTGGTTTAATTACAGGAGTGGACGAATAACAGCTTCTATTTTTAAAAGAGCATGCCAAACAAAAATAGATAACCCTTCAATAAGTCTAATAAAACAAATCTGTTACCCACAAAGGTACTCCTTTCATACATCGGCAACTCGATATGGATGTGCACATGAACATCAAGCGTTAAATGAATATGCTAGTAATATGAGGTCTTCTCACACAAATTTTAAAATTAGGAAATGCGGATTCATTATTAATAAGAATTTTCCGCAGTTTGGAGCAACACCAGATTCATTAGTAAGTTGTGATTGTCACGGTGGAGGATGTGTGGAAGTAAAATGCGCTTACTGCATTAGAGATATCAATTTGAGTGAAATTAGAGAAGTGAGGAATTTGTGTTTGAAAAAAGGRGAAGGAAATGTTTTGCAATTGGATAAAAAGCACAGTTACTTTTACCAGATACAGGCGCAGATGGCTGTGTGTAATAAACCCTATTGTGATTTTGTTGTTTGGACAAATAAAAGCATCCATATAGAACGGGTGCATTTTAGTTTAGACTTCTGGCAAAGCATTAGTGCATTGGCTAGCGAATTCCACACAAAAGTTATTTTGCCGGAACTTTTGGGAAAGTTTTTTACAAAAGGACGAACTTTGGAGGAAACTAGTGAAGATGATGTGTGGTGCATTTGCAAGAAAGAAGATGACGGTACGCCAATGTTACAGTGTGATTGTGAAAATTGTGACATTATGTGGTATCACTTGAAATGTGTGAACTTAACTGTTGTGCCTGAATCTCCATGGTATTGTCCAACCTGTATTTTGTTACAACAGTAAACAAAAAATTTGTTTATTTTTTTGTTTGAGATATCATGTTCTTAGTTGAATACAATAAATCAAGCACTGTTTGTGTTGATATGTTTGCTTTTATTGAAACCATATTAAGTGTAAATAAATGAACAAATAATAAGTACCTTAATCAAGATGATATTACAATGGAAGGATTCAAGTTAAATAACACACTACAAACTAAAACAATTTTATCTATTACCATAATATTGTCCTCATATTTATACTTAATTAAATCTATAGGTAATGTTTCATGCAGTATTGTGTATTTTTGTTTTAATGTCCCAATCACCCTTTCTACATGTATTCTTACTGATGATAGTTTTCGGCTCTCTTCAATATCCACTGGGTTCATTTGTTTCTTACCTTTCAGAAAAGCAGGTGTTTTAACATCTGCTAGAGCACCAAAAACAACTTCTTTTATCAAAAAACCTCTGTCGGCCAAAATTAAGTCTCCCGGAGACAGTTTGTCTAATAAACCACATGTTTCTGTTATGTGTTTATCACTTGCCCTTCCACCATAACCATTGGATATAAACATAATTGTTCCTTGTGGACTAACAGCTATAAGAAATTTCACCGTTTGATGGTGCTTATAATTAGAAAACATAGATGCCGCTGCATCTGGGTTTGACGCTCTTTCCGAAAACACTTCAAAACAGTCAATAATTGTTGTTACTTTATTCCCAAAACATTCTTTAAACACTTTTGGCATAGTAGATAACAATTCTTCTTTAGTTGGCCAGTGTATCAACCACTTTAGTTGATAATACATAACATTAATGCATTTAAAAAATACTCTACTTGAAGTCTGCCTGCTTACTCCAAATCTATAAGCAATGTCGGTAAGTGAAAAATTTTGTCGCAATTTCATTAAAGTGAGAACACACTGCTCGAATGACGAAAGAGTAACAGTATCCGAAATGTATGATTTTAAAKAATTATGTAACATGACTAATAAATCAAATGACTTAAGACCTGTGTAAAATAATGTTTTTCTGTCATCATTTCTAAAGCCATCAATGTTTAATGAAATTTRCTCAAGCTGTGATTGTAAAGAGTATATCTTAGAATTAGCATATTGCAATGCATTTTTTGATACATTGTATTCATCTCTGTCTATTTGTGTTGTACCGGACTCAGCCGGCAGTTCTTGTAAATTGCTACCATCACAACTATCTTCTGTTCCTTCAGACACGACAGGTGCGGCCAATGATGTTATTGTTGAAGACTCAGTACTTTTCAGTGTCTATTAGAAGAATTTTTCATTTTAAAGGTTAGATTGAATATGCAATAGTAAAAACAGCCAAGCAAAGCGATTATCTACAAATTATCAAGTCACACTGAAAAAATGACATGCAAATATTGTGAACCAATAAGGCAACAACAATTTTAAACTATTTTACAAAGCATATTGAAAGAATTTATTACAATGCTGTCTACAAGAAAATATATAAAAGTTTTCGTAGTAAGCAATTACCACCCATTTACCATGCAAGACTTACGTTTTACAACAGGCACCATTGCTCTAATAATATTTATGCAAAGCAGCATCTTACCTAGTATTTTTTATGCTGTGATTGTAAAATAGTCAATATAACGTACAAATAATGTGGTTAACTTAAAATAAATTCTCTTCAGGTAATATAATAAAATGAAAATTATTTTCTGACACAAATACCCTGTCATTAAGAAATCACGTTTTGTTACTTTCCGCCTTTTTACTCTTTCAAATCTATTAATTTTTTGCTCTATATTATCATTCCTTTCGTAACCCATATGTAAACTTGGTATCCAGTCTGGATTGTTAATGTCATTAAGGTTAGCTGGTTTTCCTATATTCACACAATATATGGATTAAAAAACTTAACAAATAATAATTAATCCACCTGTAATAAAATGTCTTGAGCACACACGTTGATTTTTTAAGATTGATTCAGTTAAATTTTCCCTCCTCAATTTTTTTATCCATTCTTGCCTTCTTTTTGACCTTAATTGGCAAAGTTTTCCACTGTTATCTTTTTCAGAAGGAAACCTATAAAAGGACACCCCTTCTACGGCCCCACTTTTGTTCCCACAGTTAACAACAGCGCAAAACTGAGGCATTATTAATATTCCGCTGTTATAAACATCGGTTTGTTGGTCCACCAAACCTCTTTAGGTTAGGTCTGTGACGTCACGTGGACGTGCTCTATAGTAATCTATAAGTGTGATTTGTGCATGTGTGACGATCGCGATTCGCGAGACAGCGAACAAAAGGTAGGAAGGAGATGATTTTCTAATGTTTAGTAAGATAAATAACGACGAAAAATGAATGACATGTTGCGAAAACGATTCGGACTTTTACAATTCATGATTGCATAATAACTTTAATCATTAACTTTGGTACTCGAAATTCATAACTTTACTTTGTTTAGATTTATCACATTTACCAACATAAGCCCGCTATGTCATATGTGTATTTGATATATATATTTTGAATGTTTACATGATTTTGATATTTGCCTTTTATCATTGCATGTTATATGTGTCTTGTCTTTATTGTATTTACATGTATGTATTTACATGATCATGTTTTGATATTTGTTTTTACTACTACTGTTGATTATGTCATGCTATTTGTCCATTTGTGTGTCTGTGAATGTCGAGCTTTTGATATGGATTGCACAGATATATGATGCCACCCACCATTATGGAGTACAGGTGTGAAGCGTTTTGTAGAGGTGTATTCATTTGAGATAGCCAAGTACCATTCCCGATATATTAACTAAAGATGGGTGAGAGACATCTTGGTTATTTGTAGGGAAATGGTGCGACATTGCTGTGTGCTAGGTACGGGGTATGACGATGCTTCCCTGCATCACGTATGTATGGATAGCGGGTTCATGGGTTGAGCTAGCTAGGGACGGATGTTTTCTCTGCCGTGGCTCTTTTCGCTCATATAGTCCCAGGTGAGTCACGGCACTCTATCAAACTAGGTAGGAAATTAAACACTGATCTCTAAATAACTGGATGTCGCTTAGATACCAAAATACATGTAAATTATTTGTGATAGATTTAAGCCACCTTAGCGCCTAGCCGCTGGTCCTTGTACTAAAATTTTGACAAAGGTTCGCTTCTGCGATAAATATATGACGTTAATGATTGTGGTTAAAATCGTGAACCCTTTATAGCCCGCATTAACATTATACATTATACACCTTTCTCAGTAAGTAGCAAAGCTCGTGGTTTTCGTTTTTGTTACTGAATGGCATATTCGGCACCCACGGCGATTATATAACTTAAGTATGGTGCATTGCGAATTTTGTAAAAAAAAATCTACTACATCGAAGCACCTCTTATTCCACTTGTAAGTGTTTCTTATCTTTATAGTAATTGTGCGCAGTCAATACAACTCATCACCTGTCTGCAGATTTCCAAAAGGTGATCGTTGTAGTATTTGAGTGAGAAACATGTGCCGTACAAACTGGATATTACGTTTACTCATAACCATATTATATAGTTAAGGATCTAACCTAAAATTTGGACGCGCCGTTAAATTGCTAGTACGAGTGCGAGCGGCATGGTGGCGCACGAGTTTCTACTTATCACAGTTTTGAATGACTTATGCGACATCCAGTTATTTAGAGATCAGTGAAATTAAATCAATAAAGAACCTTTGTGTTCATTTTTAGGGTTGCGGTAATCTTGTGGTTCATTGTCTCAACTTTTCAGCTTTCCCAACAATACATCCCAAATACAAGGTAGGTAAATTTGACACAACGTAGGCTTGGGTAAAATTAACTAGACGATCGTGCCAAATCACGTCAAATTCATGTTAAATTGAAATACATTAATTTTGATAGATATCAAAAATTGACAACTATTGTCATTATGGTTTAATTTAAGTTACTTTTATTTGAGTTTGAAGTCTGACGGACATTTAATGTATATAGGGCAGAACTTTGGGGATATTACAAGCCATTTCGGAAGAAAAACATAATACGAATCCTAACTTAAGTGGTAGTATAATTAACGTTAATTTGGACAGGTGTAAATGATATTTTATACATTACGGAATATAGAGCATACCCATACGATTTCGTTACGCTGTAATTCTTGCTACTATTCTTTTAATTAAGAACAATATTTTAACAAGAAAGCTCGTGGAAGTTGTGGCCATTTGCTTAATTACTTCCACATCCAACGGATGGAAAGTATTGTATCGCGAAAAAAAATTTTCAAAAATTTTTATTTGCTCATTCGCTTTAAAATGGTCGAAATGCAAAAAAACAAAATTTGAGCAAAAAAAAATTTCTTGTCTGTGTCTGCGTCCGTGTGTCTGTGGTATTGTTTGTGGACACGATAACTCTCGAAAGACTTAATATATGAACTTGAAATTTGGCAAACGTATAAATCTCAACTACCCATAGCGACCTATTGTTTGTGGGGTAAGTAGGGTATCGGGAAGGGGACGAAATTGGGGGGTAACTACCCTTTTTGCCAATTTTTATTTTTTTTCGTTTTAGTATGTGATTAGTAGTGTAACTGCGAGTATTAATCGTTCTTATAAATTTTCAGTGCAGCAAACTGTTTAGAAGGTATGAAAATACCATCCGATAGGATATAAAATTTCTCACAAAAAGTGTCCTAGAAAATTTATCCAAAATTTTGACATTTTCGAAATATTTCCAAAAAACCTATTTTGGACCCTGCTCGTACGATTTTTTTAATTATGGTATTGTATAGAAAATCAAATTTCTGATCAGAAAGCATTCTTGTAATTTTTTTGTTAAGTTAATAATTTTCGAGTTATTTGGAAAAAACAGATTTTAAATATTTATATATTTTTGCTAATATCACGAGGACTGTTTGTCTTAAAAAATGCGTAGAGGGAAAAAATGCTCAAAATCTAATTACTAATCGTATAGTATAAAAAATAAAAACATAAATGTCATTTTGACAATTGGATCTGGAAGTATTGACTCAATTTGCAGCGGTTTTCTATAGGATAAGAGAAGCATTGGTGAATTTATTGAATAAAAAAAAACTATGAAGACGAAAAGTTTGTTAAATGTTTTAATTTGGCGATGACAAGGAATAACTATAAATTTTTATGAAACAGAAAAAGAATTTTGTTACGACAGTAACATTTCAGGTCAGTTACGTTTTCTGCCGAGAGTATATGGAGAATAATAATAAAACACTTGTTTAATCCTACTTCCAAACTTTTATTTTTGGCAAAGCCAAATGCCAGCATTTCAACCGCCAAGCGGCCTTCTTCGGTGGCTTAACAAGTATAACTAAATTAAAACAGTAAAGACATTTAAACATATTGTAAACATAGATAGGTAACAGAGTAGTGTGGTGTGGGAAAAGAATTTGTTTATATTATATTTTCGACTTGACTATTGCGATAAGTGGGTTATTTAAGGGCGTGAGATCCGTATTTAGCAGATGGCTTGAGTTGCGTTTCATGTAAACAGCCTCTAAGGGGTTCAAGTTGACGCGTGTTGACGGTTTTATGTTCTTGACGTTGGCAATATTAAATTTGTGACCTGTTTCAATATTATGTAAAGCTAGTGCAGATTTTTCTCCATTTCTATTGTTTACGTGGTACATATGTTCTTTGAATCTAATATTTGCATTACGTTTTGTTTGGCCAATGTACTTTTTTGGGCAGTTACAGCATTTAATTTCATAAATTCCAGATTTGTTTAACATATCTTCTTTATCCAGGGTGTTACCTAATAAGTTCTTTAATGTGCAGTTGTTTCCAAAAGCAAGATTTATATTAAATTTAGAAAATAAATTTTGAAATTTATGCTCTATTGAAGGATGGTATGTAAATTTTCTATGGAATATGATTTCTTTTTCGGGACTAAGATGCGTGCAAGATTGTAAATTTAATTTATATTTGTGTTTGTTCAATAACTTACTGATCATTTCTTTTTTGAATCCATTTGAATTGGCTAAATTATATATGTATGATAATTCGTTTTTATAATTTTCTGTGGATAATGGCACATTTAGCAATCTATGTATTAAGCTATTAAAGGCGGACATTTTGTATTTGAAAGGTGTACAAGAACTGTTTTTAATGTAATTATCTGTATGTGTCGGTTTTCTGTAAATATTGAACGTGATTGTTTCATCTTTTCTTGATATTAATAAATCTAGAAATGGCAATTGAGAATCCTTTTCTAGTTCAAAAGTGAAATTTATCGACTGATATAATGAATTTAATTTTTGTGTAAAGTTGTTAATATCAAAGTTATTATCTATTATAGCAAAAACATCGTCTACATATCTATACCACAGTATCGGAAATTCATTTGTATTTTTTACATTATTTTCCAGGTAGCTTAAGAAAAGGTTAGCTAAGAAAGGTGAAAGAGGGTTGCCCATTGCCAATCCAAATTTTTGTTTATAAAATCTTTTATTAAATATAAATGTGTTTTGTTCAATGCACACTTTTGTTAACTTTAAGTATTCGTCAACGACCGCTCTATCAAGTTTATTTTTTTCAAGAAAATCTTCCAAAAATTCTAAAGCTTGAGGTACTGGTACGCTATTGAACAAAGATTCGACATCAAAAGATATTAGTCTGTGATTGTGTTTAATTTCAAAATTTTTTAGTTTATTTATTAAATCTAGAGAATTTTTTATTGAACAGTCGTTATTTAGTGTTAATTTATTGAATTCGTTAACCAACCACTTTGCTAATAGGTAATTTGGAGCGTTTACGTTTGACACTATGAGGCGATATTTATTTCCTGGTTTATGAATTTTCGGTAGAGCATAACTTTTTGATATCAACGGATTTTTTAGCTTTAACTTATATTTAAGATTACTATTAATTAACAAACTGCAACTGTCCAAAGTATCATTCACCTCTTTTATAAATTTTTTTAACGGGTTTTTGCTTATTATATCATAGGGACCGGTTTCTAACATAGAAGTAACGTTATTAAAATAATCATCTTTTTCTGTAATGACTATGGAATTTCCCTTATCAGCTTTTACATAAAAACAACTCTTACCTTTTAAGCTTTTTAAAACCTTTGTCTGTGATGAAACTGTGCATTGTCTCTGATGTTTTCCATGTATTTCTTTCTCTAAAATTTTTTTGCTTCTCCTTCTCACTTCCGATTTGTTTTCTTCACTAAAATTTACAATCACGTTTTCTATATCACTAATTATGTCTTCTAAAGGAAAATATTTTGGTTTTATTGCATGTTTTAAGCCGTGTTTTAACAAATCAAGTTCAGTATTGGAAAATGAAATATTAGTTTTATTATGTACTGTTATTGTAGTGTCCAATTTTCTCTCGTTCTGCGCCACTTGGTGTGATGACGAAGAAATGTCCAATTTATTCTCATTCTGGGAAACTCGGTATGATGATGATGAACCTTGTAGCACTTGCAATTTTAATTTTAAATTGCGATACTTCTTTTTCACTTTTTCACTGATCACTGTGTGCACTTTTTGTTCGAAAAAATTCCATTCAATGGGAGAATAGAACGCTGCTAATTTTAGATGCCTTGAATACACTTCCAACTGTAGTTCTTGCCTTTTTCGGTGTAGATCTGCTATTTCCATTTTCAACCAATATGTCTTAGCCTTGTCTGTGACCTTTCTTAAATCCTTATGGTATTTATTGGTTTGCACTTTCATGAACTTTGGGTATACGCCACTGCTTTTACACTGGTTAAGGAACCATAAATCAGCCGTTGTTAGAGAAATTTTGGTTTTGAGTTTAAAATACTTGTTTAACTCCATCGACCAGGACGTCATAATTAATAATGAATAATGGAGTTTTTTGGAAGTTATTAAATAATAATAAAACACTTGTTTAATCCTACTTCCAAACTTTTATTTTTGGCAAAGCCAAATGCCAGCATTTCAACCGCCAAGCGGCCTTCTTCGGTGGCTTAACAAGTATAACTAAATTAAAACAGTAAAGACATTTAAACATATTGTAAACATAGATAGGTAACAGAGTAGTGTGGTGTGGGAAAAGAATTTGTTTATATTATATTTTCGACTTGACTATTGCGATAAGTGGGTTATTTAAGGGCGTGAGATCCGTATTTAGCAGATGGCTTGAGTTGCGTTTCATGTAAACAGCCTCTAAGGGGTTCAAGTTGACGCGTGTTGACGGTTTTATGTTCTTGACGTTGGCAATATTAAATTTGTGACCTGTTTCAATATTATGTAAAGCTAGTGCAGATGTTTACAATATGTTTAAATGTCTTTACTGTTTTAATTTAGTTATACTTGTTAAGCCACCGAAGAAGGCCGCTTGGCGGTTGAAATGCTGGCATTTGGCTTTGCCAAAAATAAAAGTTTGGAAGTAGGATTAAACAAGTGTTTTATTATTATTTAATAACTTCCAAAAAACTCCATTATTCATTAGTATATGGAGATGCAAACTTATAACGATTTGTCTAATTTTACCTGAAATTACGACATACATCGCTAGTTAAATATGTTGAGAGGAGAAGAATTCTTAACACTATCAGATATAATGTTTGATTTTCTTTAAACACCAGTGCATCCGAATACTGGATATAAAGCTACAATAACTAATGTACATTTCGAAAATAATATATAGCTTTTTAAGAGTTTGAAACGCCCACACTGAATGGTTTGAACTTCGATTCGAATTATATATACTTAAGAGTGGGTTGAAACGGTACTCTGATTCCGATCTAGAGCAGAATTGGCCTTGGACGAGAACTATAACGCAAAAACCCAATTTCCATGTAAATTACAACCGGACGGTCCAGTAGACCCTTGTGGACCACCTCGCAAAACTTCGAAATTAATTTCGCTATCAAAGAAGCGCAAGCGACATATCCTCCTGCATTTGCAATTTATCGACGCCACCCAATAAAAACAAATACGGCGTGCACAGGGTTAAATTAATGTCGAGGGTTATTACCAAACCGCAGGGTAAATACGGCGCAACGTTCAGGCGGACCTTTGCCTGTTTACAAGCGGTTTTGACTGCGGATTATTGCTCTGAGCATCTGTTCCATTGCAGTGGATATACGCCAAACAGGTGCAAACTATTGTTCGCTCAGAATAACTGGAATCGCTGGACGTAACAGTTGGCCTGCATCAAACGTTTTCTGCATAAAAGAAAAGGAATTTATATGGAACTGCAATATGCAAAATTTTCTGATATAATTTCATCGACAATGTAACAAATAAGGGTCATGACTTTACAATGAAATATTATAATATTGCCTTTACTCTAGGTTGTGCCAGAAAATACCGCTAGTTTTCTTTTATTTTTTATTTTTTACTTCATAATGCCAATATTTTAATACTGCCAACAACTGTTTATTTTAAAGTACAAACTTACAAAAGTAGTGAGCGCTTGGCTTCTATAAACAAACATTTTGCACTTCTCATTAGAACTATGTTATAGGGGAAAACATCAAGCGAGGTGAATCACGAGGGTCCTTGTGGGTAATTATAAACAAAATAGCCAACAGATTTGCTACCTACATCATCTTACACTCCTAATTCAAACCATGTAACAACATCAAAATAATTACTGTCCTAGACAAATCTGGCATAACATAAGACAACCTTTGCTGAATGGGGTATGTATCGTCATTTAGACTGGCGTGAACAAAATAGAACCGTCTCGGTGCCTCACGGCTTAATACTAATAACTTAGATAAGAACGATCGTCTTCGAAGGAAGGGTTTTTGTTACATTATAAAAAGTCCTGTATGTAAGTTTGGTTATTAAACCTTACCTGCATGTATGTTACATATACATATAATTATTTCTTACAGATGATGCCTGCGTTGTTACGATTCTAGATAGCTGACCTTTGCTGTTCTATTGTAAGAGTATTTAAACGCGTGCTGTTACAAAATGGAGTAGGAGTAGTAGGTCCTTGCCATTGAATAGAAATCATTACTTCTACATTAGATATATTTCCCACATAGTCAGATTATATAATTTATGCCGTTACCTGAATATGTACGCAATACTTTTCTAATCCAAAATGTTCTGAACACCTAAATTTAGCACGTTTAGGACATTATCCTGATATTACCAGTAAAGGCTGCAAAATGGTATCACAAAACGGTCTGATCCAAGAACAAGCCGCCACACCATATAGTGCCGATCTTTTTCCCCCTAAAATAAGAAAAAAGGGTTTTCTAAAGCACCTGTATGTTATGACATAGTATGCATATGTACTTGTAACGCCATCTCAATTCCACTCTTGCTTTTCGATTTTAATTTTGAATTTTGCGCCGTCCGGTCCTTGATATCAGATGTCAGCATTTGCCTGCTTGAATTGTGTGCGTGCGTTTGCGCAAAAGTGAGGCATCTTTGTTTAAATACGTTTTTCTTTTGTGTTATGTAGAAATGCAATAAATGCAGATCTCTTGAAACCGGACATTCATGTTATGTGCCAAGAACAAAGCAACACTTTATGGCCATATCCTAATATATCGCACAATCTTTAGGTAAACTTAGACCTTCTATATTTAATAGAAGTCTTCTATATTCGCAGAAAATCTTTCATCCTACATGTTGCTAAAATATAGAAGCAAAAGCTTCTATATTTCGGTGTTTGATAATAAAACATTTTATATTTTGATTTTTGATGCAGAGCGGCAATACTGGTGGAAAGACTGTTTGGGTGTTCGGGAATTGTTACCACGTGTTGTCTTGTCTTATTAACATTTTGCATACTAACCTAACTTTGTGTGCAAGCTGCAAATTCTTTTCAATTTTAAAAATATTTTCTCATTTTTCTCTTTCAGCGAAATAGAGAAAGACCCTTACAGTTTGTTGACCTTGTTGACCAAGATTTTAAAGATGTTTTAGATCATGTTACAATAAAGTGGCTATCTTTAAATTCATGTATTAAAAGAGTGCTCTAAAATTTGACCCCTATGGTATCTTACTTCCAAAGCATAAACGATTGCCCTATTCTTATAAGAAATTATTAGATTTAAAAGAGTATGAATGCCATTAAAGTTCTTGAAAGTTTCAAAATTTTTAGATGTTTATGAAATAATGGATAATTTGGTCACGAAATTAGATAAAAGAACATGTTCTACCCAGATATTTGGTTTATTCAAAACTAAAAAAAAAATGAGAATAAGACCATTGATTACTTCAGTAAATGGATCTGTTTTCAGATTTAGAATTAATATAGATACAGTTTTCAAGTTTGACGATTTTAGTGGAATAGCTGAATCAATTCCAGAATTAGTCCAGATAATGTAAATAGTTGAATATGGATGAACTGTTGATATTGATTAGCAACAATACGATAAAACTTTTACATCAAAGTTATCAAAATCAAGAAAATAGTAATATTAACACTAATCAACCAGTAAAAAATTGCATATTATTATTTAAAAAAAATAGACTTACTCAATATTTTTAAAATACCTAGTATCTTTTATTTTAAACACGCCCGCTAGTTTCGCTTCTATAGAGCGGGTATTTTCTATTATGGGGAATGAATGCAACGATTCCAGGAATCGATGTTCCACAGAATTAATTAAATTGCTTGATTGCCAAATTATGGGTTTTCGAGTTTTTTTTTTATTTCACTGTATTTTTTGTTATGTAAATTAAAGCAATATTTTTGTTTTATTTATTGAGGTGGATACTTATCACTATTTTAATTTGTTTGATTTTCATTCATGTGAATGTGTTTAGTAATATGTATACTTATATATGTTTATTTTTAATGTACTGGTATTATAAGTTGAAAACGTAACCTACCTAATTAGTAATAGATATCCTCCGTTTCATGAGCTGAAACAACAGCGAAACCGGTCACGGAGTCTGACTTGCCAACCAAACAGTCGGCCTTCTATTAGGCATTGTTTGGCATCTTTACTTTATGCTGGAAGGTTCTCTTGCTTGGAAGTCATGCAGGCCTCTGCAATTTGAGTACAGTGGCTGTTATCAGCCCAAAACAATTATTGAAAGTGACCAATAGATGAAGTTATCCACCTTTGTTCATTTTTATTACTTATTTACTCCTTACTTACTCTTTACCGAGATCGCCTCAAAGTAATTCCGCTTCTTTGCTAAATAATTACCTTGATATAGAAGTTATCAACACGCTTAAACATTCCCTAGCATGCCACTCAATATTTAGCATGTTACCAGAGCTAGTGGACCGCTAAGTAACTCTGAATAGGGTTTTGGCTGAGCAGCGTTAGTGGCGTTCTAAAAGATTGTTACTTAGTAGCTATTAGCTTTGTCTAGGAATCATGATGACAAATTTTTATTATCTATATTTGCTTGCTTTATTCGGACAGTAATACACAAGCATTTTGACTCTCTTTCTGGCCTTAACCTACATTTAAGCGTAAATACATGATCTTTATAGCTAATGTCGTCGTGAGGAATAAGTAAGAAAGCACTCCTTCCGTATATCCGGAGCTTTGCTTGCTAATGGAGTACCTTAGCCGCTCGATCAACACATCTCGACAGCACTGGAGTCAGGAGTAAGGGCCCGCTCGGCCGTTTATTTCATTTAACCTTCATAAAGGCACGAGTTTTAGCGTAAATTTTTGCATACATATGCGCCGCATACCCGACCCTACTGAGATGCATCGCAATCACCATTATCCCAAGCATATAAACCTTTAATGTCAGTTGATAACGGGAAGTGCATTGGAGCTCGTTACGCTGATACGCTGGCACAGAGAGGGGACATAAAAACTAATTACATATTGTACGTAATCCCTTTATAATTGTGGCCCTGAGATAGCGTACACTTGAATGATTCCGAGGATCTTCCACTGGAAGCTCTGCTATATGGATGCGATACTGTTCAGCGTTCTCTAGATTATGAAAATTTCGCTTATGATTAATGTCTTATGAAGAACACATTTTTACTATTTCTACGCTGCTATCTGGTTTATGATTATTCTTGATGAAACTTAAAAATTTGAATCGTTTTTATATAGCAAGCTTGAAAAAGCCTTAAAATGATTACATGTCTTGCTGTTTAGTGTGAATGGTTTATTTCTTTTCATTAATGCAGAGATCTATTGCGTGAAGAAATCAAACTAGAGAAATTTGATACATTACATTATAAGTGATTTTTAGAAAATCGTAATATTTTTAACACAGCCTTTAACATAATAAAATCTTTATACATATGTTAGGTTACTACAGATAACGAGTAAGCTATATCAGTACTGCGTTTTAGACTTACTCCTATAAGTTAAGCAAATAGTGGAAACTAGCTCAAAGATACTTTTATTATTATAGTGTTGGATGCTACAGACTGGGGAATGACCAGAAGTAATTTGTAGTAATAAATTTTAACGCACATTTGCAATATAGTTCCAATTGTAGATTTTGACTTGTTTTCGTTACGGCTACGCTAGTGTCATTTTTGTAACTTAAAACTATTATGCGATATGTTATCTTATGCTTCGTCCTTTTGCCGTTACATTGCGGGATGTCAGCACCAACTATTTTGGGACTCACAGCTATTGTCTGATTCAATGATCTACTTATTGCCTATACTATATAGATATGACATAACCCCAGCAATTATTACACAGATACTTGGGTAGTAATACTTTAAATGCGTGTGTCAACACCATTTGAACTTTCCGAATAACATGAGGAAATTGTTAATATTATGTCTTTCCAGAGAATTTTAAGGCGGGGGCAATTTGCTGTATTCTCTATTAAATTATAAGACCAATACAATCCACCATAGGGAGAGTTCATGAAACAGAGAAATACGCATATCATCTGATATAAACAACCTAACTAAATTTATTAATGTATAATTTCGTGTAGCGTTCAAAATTAATATTCAAAATAAATAGCAAAGCAGAGAATAATTAAGATTGATTCTCTAAAATGTGTGCTGACTGACTATTATTTTAATTTGTCTGATTTCTTATACCTACCTATGTTTTTTTAAGTCAGAACTAGTATATCTTCTTAGGCATCATTAAAAATCGGATTTATAAGATTTTAGTTATACCCCTACTTCAAAGAGAAAAAGCAAGCTTCACCGAATATTTAAAACCTATGACAATACAGCTGCCTCGTCTGCAGCTATTCATAAAATGCGAAATGTCGGAATCTTGTTAAGTGCAATATGCTTGCTTTTATGAGTTCAAGTAAACAATTACTTTTCAACATTGAGAGAACTGTGTCTCCGTCGTCTACGGCAGCACCGGTTAATTTTTTACCGTTACCATTAATAACCTTTTGCAGTTCCCTAGCACCGTACAACACACTAAGCTAGTGTGCTGTTTTCGGTACGTGTATACAAGGAAATATAATAGTCTCTTGGCATGTAGGACATCTGACGTCATCGTTGCTAAGGAACATTTTGCATTTTGTAACCCATATGGACCTGTTGCCTAAATATCTTTAAAACAGTTCGTATTATCTCCAATTTGTAATAGTTTGTTGCGTTTGTGCGCTTTTAGCCGTATCTAGATCCTACACGAGATCATAGATGGGCACCGTTATATCAGAAGTTTCACAGGGCTTGACGTTATCATCGCTGCTGTTTTCCATTTTCACGAGGGAAATTCAGAAGCAACATCACTCGCTTTCTACGCAGATGACACAATCCCCGTCTGATCACTCGACGTCATTAGAAAGCCGCCAATGATCTAGAGGACTGGTCACGTAATGGAGAATATGAGTCAATGCAGAAAAGAGCGGTTCATTGTTTCTGACCAAAAGAAGAAAACAGCTAATCGAAACAGCGATTTTCGATCGCGACATCCCGTGGAAAGAAACACGCCAAGTACCTGTGTATTATCATCGACAGGAAGCTGCTGTGGAAAACAAACGCATCCGCTACACACATCAAACGTCTTCAGATGATCAAGAGCAAGATGCTCCGGATAGTCGTTGATGATCGTTGGTTTGTAGGGAACTCTCAGATACCGCTGGATCTCGAAGTTCTTACGGCCCAGGAATGAATCCGAGAAGCAGCAGCCAGGTATTTCACAACGCGGACGTTCACGAAAACCGCCTAATGCGTAATCTGGGAGATTACGATAAAGAGCAACCTCGTACCTACAAGAGGCCGAAGATGATGCTGCTACAGTAACTCCAAAGTCCTGCCGACGTCCAATGTCAGCCGCCATGTGTGAGCCAGCCAGCAAGGTGGTTTGAACCTCACACTCTCGGCAACTTAAGAAGATCAGGATATTTACATAAAATATCAAATATAACCACATTTCCCATAAGACTATTTTAAACGATAGGAGACAATGATATTTATATCAAAGGTTCCGTATCAGAGAGGAAAATTTATTTGCAGTGTCAGTAATTTTTTTCATGTGATGAAAAAGTACGCAACTCGTTTCTTCAAAATTTCAAGCTTACTGCTTCGAAGCCTTATTGTATATAATGAGTAGCTATAAGATAAAGTCATCGGGATAACAGGCCTACATATGATTTGAAAAAGTATTGCCAGTCTTGATCTAAGGCAGGAGCTTTTGATTACTAGTCAAATGTGACGCCACAACCCCACCAAAGCCCTAACCAGCGGCATATATGCATCAAAATTCCAATACATATAATACCACTGAACGCCGTCCGGCGCATTTGTAGCTTAAGTGCTCGTCGGCATAACACGTCTTATAATATAAACACTACAAAATGTAAGTTTTATCGTAAAAGGAAGCATGTAAACGAGATATCCATCTAGGTCACTATGTTGCTGTGCCTCTTAATCGTCTGTAGAAAATAGCTTAATAGGAATCAAGAGCGTTTAAAGAATGCAAATTGGTACATCTTCCAAAGTAATTTTCACATATTCTAAACGTGACTAGCAAGACTGGTGAGTGAGGCTGAAAAGAAGTATAATAATGCCGTAAAGAATTTCCTTTGCTTTTCCTTCTAACATTTTAATAAATTAGTCTTATTTGCTGCTAGTATGCAAAAATATGTTTCTTTGTAGTATTTTAATACCAGTATGTATTGTAATTGCTAGCCGATAATTATTGATGATGGCCTTCCTTCAACGTGAGTTTCTCATACATTTACGTAGTATTTAATGAATATTCTTAAAGTCGTACTTCAAATCCATCATTGACAAAAAAATTGTACATCTTCTAATAGACCAATACGTGCAAACAATTATATAAAACTGTAGACCGAATACACGTCTCTCATGAACGATTTGTTAAAGTTAGGTCGCATGAAGTCTACGTTCATCGCGGAATTGAATTGGTTCCGTACTTATGTAAATTTCTTCCCGTTATATCCGTAGTGAATTTCATTATCGCGAAATTGCATATGCTAGACTGCAGTTTCTTGTGCAATATTAGGAACGCTGTGAAAATGAAACTGGCAAACAATCGGTTCGACTTGTTTAGGAGCTGTCGACATAGAGGAAATGAGAACGGTAAACGACTTCTTAAGCCCACTAGATTAAAACCGAAATGGATAAAACGTGCTCTCCTACGAATAAGACATTTACTTCCGTAAGAAAGCGACTGGTGAGAGGATGAGTTTACAATTTAGTAAAAGGAGGAAATTGATTGGACTGGAGTTTCATAGTTGAGTATTCGTTCTTTTTAGTGGTGTTTTATGTAAAAGTCATATCATTCATTGTCATGATTTGCGACTGAGATATATATTTTGCATCCTCCCAAAGTGCATTTGTACACGCATTTATTTTTATTGATATGTGCAAGTTCTATGAACACCATCCTGATGGATGTTTTAGGAAATATTGCTAAGCTGGTATAATTGCTCTCAAAATAATTGAACAAATGGGCGGACTCCCGAAATCCAATTTGTATGGGGTGCAAAAACTGTTGGGCTACAACTGCTTTATAACAATTTTAGATAAGCATACAGGATTGGACCCGCATCCGTAGTGGGGTCAGATTAAGGCAAAGAAAGTCAGTGTGGGAGAGAGAGGTCTAGTAAGAGAAGCAATATAGTAGTAAAAGCGCTCGCCAGTGGCATGCACAACCATACATGCGGTGTGGTATTTGTATGAAGTTTTCTGAAATAACAAAAATGGGAAAGTATTGTGTGGTGTCGAACTGTTGCAGTAATTCTTCCGATAGAGCTTTATATGCAAAAAAAATTTCAATCGTCAAAATCCTCCACATGTAGGGACCATCTTCACCGAACAAATGTTTCCGATACAACTGGTTTCATCTACACTTACTATTTTAAAATCCAGAAGGCGGCTAAATCATCCAAATCAGATCATTTCACAGTTTAAAAAAAACAAATATTTTAACCAAACATATTCACAGTTTTTTTTTTGACAATGTAGTGGAGGAGTTGTTTTCGTTTCGTTTCCTTGTAAAGAACACGAAGCAGAAATACTTTCAAATTTTTGTTTATTTGTTATATTATAATGAGAATGAAATAGTACTATAAGCACAATGACAGAGATACTGTTGTAGTGCGCCCTAAAACAAGAATTAGTGAGGGAAACGGCAACAGTGTGTGGGGAAAGTGAGGAAGCGATGCGAGACAGTCAGCGATTGGCTGCAGCTGGGGATGGTTAGCTGCATTCTCCAAGAGCTGCATTGTATTTTCGCAGTGTGTTTTCAAAGTTATTTTCTTGTTTGATTGTGTTTCATGTGTTTTGACTCAAATAGAGAACTAAACGATTCGCCAGTGTTTTAATATATCAGCCTACGAACCCGTAGAAATATCTACACCCCGAGAAAGAGTAGCATCGCATTTGGCGGCCAAACGAGGGGCTGGATGAAACACTGCGTGTCAGAAAACGAAAAGCGAAACTCAGGTATATAAGTCAGACGAGATTTATACGGGGACAAGGGAGCAGCGTTTTGGAGACGAAGAAGCGCTATCCTGTCCAGAGGGGCATTAAGGACAGCGGTATCGTTGTGGGAAAACCGTGGAGTACACGTGGCTTCACGAGTGGCAACAACGCAAACGAGGCGCTCTAGACCTGAGAGGCAAAGGCGGAGGTAACGTCTGGGAATGCCAAGGCCAATTGGGAGTCGGCGATTCATCGAGAACGAAGCAGCGTTGTCGGAGTAGGTACGTCGGCGCACAAAATAGACAGTGGTGTCGCATAAGGTAAGAGCGTTAATTACCTAAAGCAAATTCCAGAACTGAAAAGAAATACAAAAGAACGTTTACTTCAATAAGAACATTTTCTTTATTAATTATTTAAGTGAATTTTGAGTATTGTCTAACCTGTTGTGTGACGAGATTATTTTTGGTGTTGTTTCCTGTTCGTTATATTGCATTTATTGTGTGTATTTAAATATACCTATATATGTATATGTGAAAGATACAAATGGCCCATAAAAAGAAAACTGTTGAAGGGAACGCTAATATGGAGGAAGGTTTTACTGGATTTTCGGGAAAAGATTCAGATTTAAAAGATTTGGTTAAAAGTTTGGCGAGTAGTGTACGTATTATGCAGTCTAGTATTGAAAAAATGGCAAGCTGTGTGAAAGTAAATGCTGATAAAGTATTAGAAATATCGGAAAATAGCTTAGAATCCAAGGGGTTGATGGAAAGTAAAAGTTATTTAACTAGGTGGAAAGACAGAGGGGGGGTAAACATATGTTTTAGTCCCGGTGGTCAAGTACACCCAGTTCAGTTTTTAAAGAAACTGAAACGCGCTTTTCAAGATGTAGATGTGCCAAACGAGGCGAAGGTAAATTTAGCGATTGAAAGTGTGAGAGCGTCGGCAGCTAACTGGGCCGAAATGAAGGAGAAGGACTTTATAAGTTTCGACTTGTTTGAAGAGGCATTTAAAGCGAGGTATTGGGGGGTTGAAAAAGAACGCGAGTTGTTCTACGAATTAAAATATGGGGAGTTCAAACACGGAAGCAGGGCGGATTATTTAATCAACATGGTAAATAAAGCGTCTTATCTGTCAGAACCGGTACAGGAGAAAATATTGGTAGAGTGGTTAGGAAAACATTTTTCATCGGAGATTCAAAGAAGTATCTGTCTAGCTCATATCAAAAAACTTGATGAATTGGAGGAGTATCTGAGAAAGCTTGATTCCACTTTTGATAATACGCGTCGGGATTGTCAAAATAGGTCCTCATGGCGAAATGGGGAGGATTATAGAGAGCTGCGTCACTATGATGGGAATAACGGGCATCCGCGAGCGAATACCACTAGCGTGCGTAACCAAGGACGTCCTCAAACTGAAAATAGGGATAACGCGGGGGAGAAAGAAAAAAACGTAGTGAGAAGGGTAAATTTTTTATATAAAAATGGTACGGAAGAGTTACTATCCGATTCTGAAGAAGGGGAAAATGTTGATAACGAGTTCTTATCGCCGGTGATTACAATTAAGATAGGTGGAGAATTTGTACAAGCGATGGTTGATTCAGGGAGTCAGGTATCGGCAATATCTGAGTCTTTTTGGAAAAAGTTAAGTAGTGGGGGAAAAAGATTTCCGGAACTTCCCGTTAGTAACATGTCTATTTCTTTAGCAGTAGGTAAAGAAAAGAAGAGGGTAAAGTCACAGGTGTTGTTGACCATGGAAATAGGAGGGCAAGTATTCGAGGTAACGTACATCGTAATTCCTAGATTGAACCAAGACGTAATTATAGGTTGCGATTGGTTGAACCAAACAGGGGCAGTGTTAGATTTTAATAAATCCGCGTTAATCGTAGATTCGGAAAAAGGAGAAACCATTATAAGGGTTAAGTGGGAAAAGAATGAAGGATCGTTAGTGATTAACTTTATAGGGAAGAAAGAGGAAAAATTGGCTAAACGTCATACTTACAGCCTAAGAATTCAAAGAAACCACAGATAAAACGGAAACCTTAACGGAAAATGAACAAGAGGAGTTATATAGCGTTCTAAAAAATATAACAAAATTTTTTCGGAAGATCCGGGAAAGACGGACCGATATGAGCATGAAATTCGGATGCGCGACAAAACTCCGTTTAACAAAGCTTCATATCCAGTACCGTTAGCATATCGCGATCAGGTTAGGAAGCAGTTAAAAGAAATGGGTGAAATGGGAATAATTGAGGAAGGCCGAACAGAATATGTATCACCTCTGGTAGCAGTAGTGAAAAAGGACAAGTCGGTTAGAGTATGTTTAGACGCGCGGTTTTTGAACGCAAGAATGGAGGGAGATAAAGTTAGTCCGCCTCACCCGGAAGAGCTGCTGGCTAAGTTAAGGAAAGGACAGATTTTGAGCACGCTAGACATGACGGCAGGATATTGGCAAATTCCCATAAAGCCAGAAGATCGAAAATATACTGGATTTGCTTTCGAAGGAATTACCTATTTTTTTGAGGTATTGCCTTTTGGTCTATCTACATCGGTAGCAAGTTTTGTGCGTTGTTTAAATCAAATATTGGGTTCTGAGTTTTCCGATTTTGTGTTAGTTTATGTGGATGACGTGTTAGTATTTTCAGAATCGGTGCCGAAGCATTTGATTCATTTGGAGGCAATTTTTAAACGGTTTGAGGAATGCAATTTAACTATAAAACTTCGAAAGTGTGCTTTTGCAAGAAGACAGGTAGAGTTTTTGGGACATTTAGTGTCTGCGGATGGTGTGAGTATAAATCCGAAACGAGTAGAAGCGATTCAAAATTTGGCAAGACCACGTAATATTCGGGAGCTAAGGAGCTTTTTAGGGTTTGTCGGTTTTGAGCGCCGGTTTTGTGAAAATTTTGCAGAGCTGACCTTGCCATTGCTTCACTTATTAAAGAAAAACGAAAGATGGGTTTGGGGCGAAAAGCAACAGACTGCGTTCGAAAATATAAAGAGGGCATTTTTGCAACAGACCTGTGTAGTACATCCGAAATGGGGCGAAACTTTCTATATTCAATCAGATAGCTCTGGATACGGGTTGGGTGCGTGCCTGTACCAAATGTCTGACGGTGAGCATAAAAATATCATAGCATTCACCAGTAGATCGCTGAAGGGACCTGAACTAAATTACACAATAACTGAGAAGGAGGCGTTGGCTTTTGTCTTTGCCTTGAAGCAGTGGCGAAAATTTGTATTGGGAAATCGTCTAATAATAGTGACCGATCACAAAGCATTAACGTTTTTGATGAACAGCAAGTTGGGGAATGCACGTTTAGCAAGATGGACCTTATTCTTGCAAGAATTCAATTTCGAAGTTCAGTATTGTAAAGGTTCAGAGAATGTTCTGGCCGATGCGTTATCTAGAAGTCCGGCAGGTGAGGCAAAGGGAGGTAAAGTTTATATTGGAGAAACGATAGAAATGAAAATGGCACGGATGTCAGTGGAGTATAAACTAGTGAAGGAAAATTTAAAAACTATTGCAGAAGATCAGCGAAGGGAGAATTGGATAAAGGAGAAGATGGAAATACTCGAGGAACTGGAAGTAGGGGGGTCCGAAGTAGAAAATAGAACTAAAGACAAACTACGGTGCGTGGAATGGTATGACGTTTATAAAGGTATATTATTCAAAAGGGGATGTAAATACAATCCAGGGCATAAACTTTGTGTGCCTGCTGAGCAAGTAATTGATTTAATAAATCAGCAGCATGCCGATATGGGCCATTTTGGTTACAAAAAGACTTATTTAAAAATGAGGGAGGAATTGTATTGGCCAGGTATGCAACGGACAATTCGGAAAGTGGTTGCAGCGTGCGTTATCTGCCAAAAAGCAAAGGTGAGCAAACGGAGCGTAGGGTATTTACAAAGTATTATTCCCGAGAAGCCTGGGGACTTAGTGTGTCTTGATCTAATGGGTCCGCTTCCGATGTCAACAGGGGGTGTAACGCAACTCCTAGTAGTCGTAGACGGTTTTTCTCGTTATGTTAGGGTATATTCGCTTAGAAGGGGTACCACGAGGTCAATAATCGGTAGGATGAAGGGGGATTATTTTGTGAAAGTGGGAGTTCCCCGTGCTATTTTAACCGATAACGGAACACAATTTCATTCAAAATCATGGATGACTGAAATTGAAAAATTTGGTATCAAAATAAAACATACATCAGTATATTTTCCCCAAGGCAACCCGACCGAGAGGGTGAATCGGGAAATCGGGCGTTTACTAAGGACGTGGTGCCACGATAAACATACTAATTGGGCCCAAAAACTTGCTGAGTTAGAAAAATGCTTGAACAATGTCGTGCATGAAAGCACAGGCTTHTGTCCCGAATTCCTTCATTTCGGAACCAAAGCGCCGAATAGCATTCTAAAATTAATTAAATTTCCGGAAAAGAAAGAGACAGAGATGACAAATTTGGAGAGAGTTTGTACAATTGCATATGAGAGCGGAGAAGAGAAAAATCAAACATGATCGCAATACAAATCCGGTTACTTTTACTGTCGGGGATGCTGTGCTTATCAGGACACATCCTGCATCATCGGCAGAAGATCGAAAAATAAAAAAAATGTTCTTGCTGTATGAGGGTCCCTACTATATCATCCGATGTGCTGGGCCCAATTCATATGTGATCGGCGATAAAGAAAGAAAAGAATTAAATATCGAAAACGTTGTAAATTTGAAAAAATTCAAAGAGCCAGTTAGCGTACCCTGAACGATATTGCGGGCAGATTATAGTTGTAGTGTTATATATTTCTGTAGTCAGTTGATTTTTTATATTTGTTTTCCTGTGTGAACTTTCTAGATTAAGATATTTAAATTTTTAGTATAAAAAAAAATTTAAATAGGGGGGTAAGTGTAGTGCGCCCTAAAACAAGAGTTAGTGAGGGAAACGGCAACAGTGTGTGGGGAAAGTGAGGAAGCGAAGCGAGACAGTCAGCGATTGGCTGCAGCTGGGGATGGTTAGCTGCATTCTCCAAGAGCTGCATTGTATTTTCGCAGTGTGTTTTCAGAGTTATTTTCTTGTTTGATTGTGTTTCATGTGTTTTGACTCAAATAGAGAACTAAACGATTCGCCAGTGTTTTAATATATCAGCCTACGAACCCGTAGAAATATCTACACCCCGAGAAAGAGTAGCATCGCACTGTTATATCAAGTGCAAGAAAGAAGAAGGAATCTAAGTTACAGTTTTTTTTTTAATTTTTAGATCCTCTTGTATGTGTATTTTTAATAAACGTTGACTGCAGAAGCACCACTTTTTATTTCTTAACACTCTTATTTGATATACTTCTGAAATATAGTGTGAAATAAGTATTACCCTCATAATATAAGAAATATATAGAATAGTCGTATTTCTATACTTAATTACTTCCACATCCAACGGATGGGAAGTATTGTATCGCGAAAATTTTCAAAAATTTTTATTTGCTCATTCACTTTAAAATGGTCGAAAACACAAAAAAAACAAAATTTGAGCAAAAAAAATTTCTTGTCTGTGTGTCTGTGGTATTGTTTGTGGACACGATAACTTTCGAAAGACTTAATATATGAACTTGAAATTTGGCTCAACTACCCAAAGCAGCCTATTGTTTGTGGGGTAAGTAGGGTATCGGGAAGGGGGCGAAATTGGGGGGTAACTACCCTTTTTGCAAATTTTTATTTTGTTACATTTCTTTCGTTTTAGTATGTGATTAGTAGTATAACTGCGAGTATTATTCGTTCTTATAAATTTTCGGTGCAGCAAACTGTTTAGAAGATATTAGCAAAAAAGCGTCACTTACAGAAAACGGTTTTTCATAAATATCTCCGAATATATTTAATATATTCAAAAAATTAAAATACCATCAGATAGGAAATAAAATTTCCCACAAAAAGTGTCTTAAAAAATTTATCCAAAATTTTGGCATTTTCGAAATATTTCCAAAAAAACCTATTTTGGACCCTGCTCGTACGATTTTTTTAAAATTTTGGTATTATATAGGAAATCAAATTTGTGATCAGAAAGCATTCTTGTAATTTTTTTGTTAAGTTAAGAATTTCCGAGTTATTTGGAAGAAACCGATTTTAAAATTTATATATTTTTGCTAATATCACGAAGACTGTTTGTCTTAGAAAAAATGTGGGGAGAGAAAAAATGCTCATAACCTGATTACTAATCGCATAGTATAAGAAATAAAAAAGTAAATGTCATTTTGACAATTGGATGTGGAAGTATTGATTCAATTTGCAGCGGTTTTTTACTTCCACATCCAACGGACGTATTGTATCGAGAAAAAATTTTTTATTTTTTTTTATTTGCTTAATCGCTTTAAAATGCTGGAAAACATTTTTTTGCAAACCTTTATTTTTTGCCTTTTAGTATGTGATTAGTCTCTATAAATTTTCGGTGCAGCAAACTGTGTAGAAGAAAAAACGGTCATTAAAAAAAACTGTTTTTGCCAAATATGTCAGTAAATTTCTCACAAAAAGTGTAAAAAAATGTTTCCAATATTTTGACATTTTCGAAATATTTAAAAAAAAAATTAATTTGGGTCCCTGTCCACAGAACTTTTTAAAAATTTGGTATTATATAGAAAATTAAATTTCTGATCGAAAAGCACTCTTGCAATTGTTTTGTTTAGTTTTCGTTATTTAGAAAAAACCGATTTTAGAAATTTATGGATTTTTGCTAACATCACGAGAACCGTTTGTCGTAGAAAAAATGTCTAGAGATAAAAAATGCTCAAAACCTCATTATTGATGGTATAATATAAGAAATAAAAGCGTAAATTTCATTTTGACAACTTGATCTGGAAGTATTGATTCAATTTGGAGCAGATTTTCATTATCTAACGCAAATCTGTTCTAAAATTGTTGCACAAGTAACAACAGAATCTTACCATTTCCACACTTTTTGAATGATAAATAAACCATCACTATTCGCTTACGTAATTTTGGGAATCAGATTGATATTATCAACACAGCGTGCGCTGTAAAGTAGCCTTATGCAAAGCGGAGCGATTCCCACTATTCTCTATCTCTCTCTAACGTGACTGGCTACGTAATCGGCCCGCTCCGTTACTACCGTGTTTATAACTTGACTAATATCCTTCGATTCGCTGTCGTGGAATAGCCGTACATTTTAGTGGTCTGCCTGGAGGAGGGATCTTCCGGTCTCCCGGATGAATTAGATTGATCAAATTCGAGTTCTTCTGGATTACAGGAAAATTGATCAGCACTTCACGGATGTGCCCAGTACGTAAGACCCTATCCAATTGCTTAGGTGAGTATAAACTCAAAACACAATAATTACCTCGATCGTCGAAGGTCTTTCTAGAATAAGTTGGATTGTTCAAAATGGAAATTCAATTTGTGGTGACACTTTTTGAAGCAGCAGGTAACAATCTTATTGTCCAAAAGAATTTTGATGGTTTCATAGGCGAATGGTGCTCGTGCCTTGCCCTCTCGTGCTAGCAACAGAATGCCTGTTTTACTAAGGTACAGAGGCCACGGAGATATGATAGAATGACATGAAGGACTGTTTTAAAATTATGCAGGCAAGCCAAGTTGCTTAGAGAGGTAAGTTACATACTTTAATTATTATTAGTGAAATTATAATTACAATTAAAACTATTCTGTTTCCAGGAAAGTGCTTTACGGCAGTATGATGTAACTGTATTATTTGTATACGATAGATCAATCATGAATATACAACTTTTTGTATCACTTTGTTTGATTGTAAAATAAAAATGGTACAGGTTAGAGGGTTAAATGATAATCACTAAAATGGCTCTTGACAAGCACGCACACAATAAATAAAACAGTGTGGCCAGCTCTTCGAACAAAAGGCGCACTGTGGAAATCTTCACAGCTCAAATATATAATACTTGTGATTTACCTGAGATAACGAGCTCTGCTAAACTTGTATAGATGACTCTTCAAAAAAATCAACCAAATTTCGGTATGCTCGTGTGGTACAATGGATGCCAAAATCTCTTAAATACTTGATATAGCGCACATGTGAATTAACCGACAGATATAGGTTATGAATTTTTATCTGGGGGAATTGACGTGGTGAATCTGGTGATTTCCAGTGGTATTTCATAGTTGGTGTAAACAGCAAAATATGGAATAGGCAACGCGACATATACACGTGTATTTTGAATTATCGCGATGTTCAGTAAATGTACTTGCGGGAAAAGCCATTAAAATTGAACCTTTAAAATAGAAACTACGTTTAGGTGAAGGAGTAACTTTAAAAAATGTAATAACGCAAGTAATGTGTAAGATAATAAATAATATTTTTAATATTCATATACATATTTAGTTGCACAAAACGAATTTTAACAAAAGCAACATTTGGAATGAAATTTAAACATAAACACAGCCAGTACTTAAACTTACTTAAACAACTAAACGACTAAATAAGGATGTCCCTAAACTGAAATGTATAAAAATTTCTCCCAATGCTTCTGGGGTAGGTATAATCAAGGGCATTAATTACTTTTTCAGTAGCTTCATAATATTCATATTTAACTACATGATGAAGCTAGCAACATTAAAAGAAGTTTAACAGAATAATGCATATTAAACAATTTTGTCACTTATGGCCCCACACCCACACTGTTTTATTATTTGTTATATTTGTGTTAATTGAAAAATTGCATAATCTTATTCGTCTTTTTTCAACAGAATTAGCCATGCTTTGATAAAAATAATACCAATATACTTGATGTACCTTTTAGAAAAATGCCCTCCCTACACCCATTGAATAAAGCGCCCCCAACTGCAGACCTTTCGATAGCATTTCGGTAGCGTGAAAAGTTTGAGGGGTCCTAAAAAGCAACGGTCGTTTGCACTACGCCTTTCATCACACCTTCGGCTGAAAGCAAAACACCACCGAAGATGAAATGAGTTAAGGTCAGACGTGTTTCTCGCTCAATATGCTTGACATAAAGGGCGGCGATTCGGGGGCAAAGATGCCGGAACAACACGGGAAAAGTCTACTCTTTTCAGAAAAAATCGGATATTTAGGTTAGTTCTCGAAGTCGTGGGACAGCGTTTATGTCAGTACCTACACGACGTTTATTTAACAGTATGTAGGGGGATTATAGGGGGATCATAAATTTGGAGGGATTCCATTGAAACGGCACCGTAATCACTAAGTAAATGTTGTTTTTTTTCTTACCAAATAACAAGAACGATCGTTTTCGAAAGAACTGTATTTCTTTCCATTCTACATAATAACATAAGAAAAATGTACTTTTACAGTGAAGGCTGTGTATGCGTACAATCTCTTAGCGCAAATAAATAGTCAGTTTCCGCTGCGTCACGTTTACGCAAACGCACACAAATAATTCGAGCCAGGAGGTGCTGACATCTGATGCCAGAGAACAAAGGACACAACACACTAGTTCATCAAGAGGTTCATGCGGCGACAAATTAAATGTATTTAGTGAAATCGTGCATCTCGTAGTAAATAAATAAACACATGGTACAGCTGGTACTTACTGGTTCTTGAAAACTACGCTTGTTCTATGAAGTACGTTGATATTAATTTCCTTTTTGATAGTGGGTGCAAAGGTATTTTTTTACGAAAAACGTTCGCTTTCACAGCGGATTGTAATTAGATTTCTGGTATACGCCCTGGAGTACTGTGCATTACACCAACAAAGCCCTGGCTCGAATAAGTCAAAATATCTGTAAGCACTGAATATATAGTATTGAGTCTATCGACACTCCACCTAGGGCTATGCAGTTAAATCAGATGTCCATTAAAGTAAACTGCCTAACGTCGAAATTTTGAAGGACCAAATACAATGGGATTTAAACCAATTTAATACGTTTCGACGTTTGGAAGCAGATTGTCATCTTTCGGGAGTATTAATTTGCAAACAGACGGGAGATGCTATTGTAGAGAATTTGTATACGTATAATTTCTGATATTAAGTTATTGAGGTCTATCATTGAGCAACGCTTGCATCACTTAACTGACTTAGGTAATGCAGTAAAGATAAAGCCTGTAATAGTGACGTGACTCCTTACTTGCAATTAGCTTTATTTCACTGTTAACGAAATTCTCATTAAAAAATTTTACTTTAAATTATAAATACAAACATCAGTATCTGTGGTGAAGTTAGGCAAAATAGGTACCAACTGTAGCGTGAGGTTTAACCATTTCTTTTTCTAAACTCAAATATATGTGGAAGATGCCTACATACATTTTCTCCATAAACTTCGTTAATGAAAAGTTCTTCGAATAATTATTTCTAGTTATCTACCCTAACACAACAAAGCTCTGGCACAGGCGATTTAGTCGCGCTCGCTCGATGTGTGTCAATAGACCGATTCATCGCTAATTAGCCGCTTTTACCATCAATCGAGCCAGGGCTTTACTGATATAATGCAACACACTGGAAGATAATAAAACGAAAGGCGGTATGATCGTAATCGATCGGGGGACGTAATTCTCATCGAGAAGACACCCCTTATAACTTCGCAGTGGAAAGCTAGTACAAAATTTCACCGAATCAGTTCGAGTATAAAAAGCACTCCCAAATGATCGCTATCGAGTACAATCGAATGACCGACGACATTTTAAAAGTTTGGTCGCAAGCAACAATGTGATACCTTTTGAAGTCCACAACCTGCAATAGGGTGGGTGTCATGCTTTCCATTCAAATTTTTTTATGATTGTTTTTTATACAAACTATATTTCTCCCGCTGTTAATTTGTCCTGTATAGTATAATTCATCATAAATGGAAATAATAAATGTTTATAAGATATAGGTACTTAAGTAATAATTAATGAAGTTCCATGAGTTATCTTCGTAAATTTTCTACAAGGCGACTTAAAACATCTTCTGTGAAATAAAGACCCAAATTATTTGCTCCCCCTTCAGTACGCCCATGTTCACTACTATTCTAACGCTACTGATTGACCAATGACTGTTCCAAAGACTGTATTTCACTAGTCACTCTAAAACACTTTAGAACACCTGGGTTGCTTTGCTAACTTGCTTCATCATATTTCAGATCAGCCTTCTCCTGCCATGTGTCAACCCGTGCATTATATAGGGTAGCTTCCCTCCTACGCAAACACACTAGACGTTTCTGGAAAGTTACTACATTTGTTCTATAGCTAGACCTTTATTCCAACGCCATCTATTCGATTAATTGATCACTACATTGCAGACTGAAGCGTTCTGCAAGCGTTATCTGTAACTGTAAGCCTGAAGCCTCAATTTACTGAAAAATGACGATACCATATTCGCAACAATATTGTTGTGGTTATTGCTCGATTAATCCTAGATTTCTGATGTAAACGCTTTATTGGTACCGAATTACATTAAATCCAAACATCCCTAGTTCAGTTGACTACTGTAACAGTACTACTAACTTTATAACACCTTAAAATGCATGCCTATGCTGTGCTGTCTACACCTCATCCAACTGCAGATAGATCTATTTCGCTGTCATTACKGCTCATCAGTGCAGTTTAGGTCTAGTGTAGACAGCACGGCATAGAACTGATTTTCTTATATACCAAAGCAATGGTGGCTCTGTCATCTTGTCAGTGTAATGCTGACAGATGGCATTGGCATCCTAAATTTTTATTTATAACACCTTGTTCACTTGCTTCACTGCTTTTTAAATCGTGCGTGCTCCTGTATGCCGTTGTTGGCTTTTATAGTTTAGAGCCATCTCTATGTCTAATCTTGGACCTTATCGAACTTACTCAGATTGAAACCAGTTGTCTTACTAAATGAACGAGAATCAATCTTTTATCAATAATTAATTTTCATATCTTTTGCTGTTTTGTGGTTTTTGAAAACTGTTTGAATTCTTCCATCCTGGACTGATCTTTGGCGTCACCACGTTTGTTTTGGATGTCATCAAAGGCTGCAGACAGGAGACATGAACCGTGGAGCACTAAGAGTTACGTACAGTTTAAATATTTTATTAAATTTTATGTGTGTATATTCCCTTAAGCTGAGTGGAAATCGTTGTATGTGACCACCATACCGACGTTTTTTTTTCTATAAATATATTTTCAAATCTCTTCCTGTTATAGTTTTTCTGCCTATTTTGAAGCAAAAAACACAGATTTAGACAATATGCCAGGCTAACGATTTTTGTGACGCTTGCCGAATGGGTAAGGTGACCAACCGTCCGGATTTAGCCCGGACAGGTTTGCAGTTTTGTTTATGAGTCCGTACTTAATATATTATATATTAATATCCGGATTTGTCCGGATTTTCAAAATATTGTTTGGATTTGTCCGTTTTTTTTAAATAATTTAAGGTAAAAATATGCACATGGTATTTTACTTTCTCATTGTTGCCAGCTGTCTTCATGCAGTCAGGCGTAGCTAACTTCATAGTTTTATATGTCACATTAATGTCAACCACAGACATGATCTATTATTATGTAGACGGCTAATTGTTATGGCATGCGCGAGAAAATATTTAACAACCTGTAAATCGCCATATTGCTCGTTCCTAGGGCAACGAGTCTGCATGGTAACTCGCTGGTGTGACAGAGTGAATAGCAATTAGCATAATATGTGCGACAGGTCCTATTGTTTGTTGTACCGTTGCTATGACGTTTTCATATTATAATCTTTACTGCGCATCCGTCTGGCCCTACCTGCTAGAGGATCATTTATTACAAAATCTTATTACATTAAACTTCTAAGTCTAGGTATTTAGTTCTGTGGTGTCAGCACGCAATTGCGTAGCCGGCATAATCTAATGCCTGGCCATGTGGCCATCCATCTTTATCCTATATTACAAATAGCACCATGAAGGCGTCCGGATTTTCTGGTTTGGGAAGTTGGTCACCTTACGAATGGGTGACTAATGTATACACAAGTAGCTTCCCTCGCTGTGCCTATGAGCATATATCCATTTTTCTTCCTCGGATAGGATTAAAAAAGGGTAATGGGTAGAAGCATAGAAAAATGCCGTTGTAGCTATAAACTATATTTAACACAACTCGAAGTAATACATACAATTTATTGAAATGTTAAGAAAATGTAATTCAAGCAAAAATTTACGTCGTAACGCCATCTGTCATTAAAAAAATGAGTGAAAAAGCCATATAGTGGTCTCCATGGTAAATATGCAAAGTTAGTATGCACCTTCATACGTGACAGCAGACCCACGTATCACTTTTTTACTGATAATAGCATCGCCATTTAAAATTTCACTTAGATCTCACCACAATCGGTGTATCAGACAAACCGAGTACTATGTTCTTGCCGTCTGCACTAAGTTAGAACTGCACTGACAAGTTATAACAATAGCGAAACGATCCCGTCAGCAGACGACATAACATAGACATTGAATAGGTAAAGGCGAGATGAATTTAATGATCTAAGAAAACTAATTTGAAGGAGAACAAAAACTACAATAGTTGGTTCAGAAAAAAATAATTAAAAACATTTGAACATTTTTCGATATTTAGCATCGGGATTTCGGAAACTAGAGAAGAAGCGAAAATTATGTAGGTAAAGATTTGCAGTGTTGTGAGACTAATTTAATCTTTTGGGATTTGAAAAAGTTCATAGCTTAGTAGATATGTAGATAAAAACAAACTGGCGATATCTTCTTATTCACATCGCTATTTTTAATTATACATAATAAGTACACATACAAAAATTGTAGAATATGATGTCCTCAATCAAATAATGCCATTCAATCTAGCAAAAAAACAGAAAAACTCATACAAGAAGTCCGCCTCAGAATATTAAACAATGGAATATACCACAGCTTCTCAACGATGTAAAACTTAAAATGATTAAAAAATTAATGTAAAATAAGACGTTTCAAAAACTTTTAATGAATTGGTTGAATTTTATTTTCCTAGCAAAGTTTTTATATAAGTATTTATATCTGTTTAAAAACTAAAACAAGGCTCATAATTATGTTAAAAAACCATAATCATCGATGAATGTATTGCATCATTTAAAAATAGGGAGTGAAGCTTTTTTAATAGAACGCTTGCCCATTCCCATGAAAACTTCTTCAATGGTGTCTCTAAGGTCTTCCACTTTTTCAAAACTTCGGTAGCAAACTTCGCTTATAATTGTCTCCATGTGAACAAATGTAAAACCGAAAGATCGGGATATCAATGAGATCTTAGATCTTAGAACTTCCAATCCATGAGTTGGGAAGAAAGAATTCGCACTTCCCTTAAGTTATGGCAAAGTACTCCGTCTTGTTAAAACCATTGAAGCATCGCGGGTGTCTAAATTCAGTTCATGTAACGTACGAGTATTTTGCAATTCTTACTGGAGGGATATGAGATAACATGCCTATGAAGATTCATCCAAAACATGTCGACCAAGAATTGATAATACCATACCGTACATTAAACGCTGCGCTGCGATGTTCCTGCGTCTGCCGTAACTTGCCTTGTTGATACCGATACTGAGTTTGAAATACGCAAGCTAACACATTTTCTTCTGCAAGTTCGTTTATTTGTTATGAAGTGTTCTTTGGTTTACAGTAGGAGCCATACGTTCGCAAATTATTATACAATTTAGTCGCATCTAAGATATGTTTGAGTGTAATTAATTACCTGAAAAAAAAAGAGTTTCAATCCGTTGAATGCATAAAGCCTGAGGGCTAAAAATGCTTTCAGGTGTTTATTCATTTCGTAGTTTTTTTGACAAATATTTTGTGTTGATTTCGCTGTAAATACACTGCCAGGTTTACAAAGCGGTACTGTTTCATCAGAATGTAAACGAACAGAGCGCTAGAAGCAAGAACAAGCTTGCCGATGGCCTAGATTGCTCGTTAATGGATATTACAAAATATTTCCACGCAACATTTTCGTTCAGATTTCCAATTCCCGCCGTCCCTGATAACATCGCATACAAAAATAAGACATTCACGTGTTCGCTGTCCAAACAGCTCCCAGGGGGTGACGCCCCCATGGGCTCGAGATGCTTCCGCGGGCTTTTAGTCCTGCAAAAAATTACCATAACTTGGACTAGCGGGGTGAGTATCCAGCGCCGTAATGCCGCCTGAAAGGAACGCGGATTTATGGACTGCCACCCGTGATATAGGCCGTTTTGAATGCAGTTAATGTCAGGAAAAAAAGAGATCGCTTTACGACCCAGTGCGGCATCCGTGGACATTGTGGTCGGATTCCGGCTTTAAAGCTTCGAAGTTTGCGGTACGTGTTAAAAATGTGCGCGTTTATTTGACTGTGATACATGATAGGCAATGGTTTAGGATTTTTTTTTGTTTCCGGTAAGATTTCCAAGAATAGCAAACAAATATCACTAAGAACGAGATTTGCAATATAGTGTATGGCGTCTGTTAAAGTCATCGGTACATTACTTAATTTATGTTCAACACCCATCTGACTCATTTCTACTTTCGGTTCGTTATTTTTATATGAACATTTGAATAAATCAATAACCTTTACTCCTTTCAAGCTGCCAAACCACTAAGTATTGGATCAGACGCCATTATACCAAGTTCATAATATCTTCCATTGTTGCCTTTCTCGAAATATTTCTTGCATTGTCTTTCCTTTCATTTCCATCGTGGGCTTCTTCTGGTATCTATCATACTCCCTGTTCATCATTGGTGGCATAAAGTACCAACTATAATTATTATAAACAGAAGGAATATTAACACTTCGTCAACACCTGCAATAAGTGACTGTAGTTTTGCATTTCAACAATTTTTTTTCTATTCTAATCGTTAATAGTTCAAAAACCACGCATATAGCGCCATCAACGAGAAAACACTTTCTTTAAGCAGTCTTATTTGTATGTTGCATTTTCCAGTGTTCACAACATCTTTACCTTCATGCGAGTATAGCTGATATGTAGTATGCATTTGAAGTATTTATTAAAACATGCAAGACGGACGTCCCAAAATTAAAGGCTTCTGACTTCATAGACAGCTCATTGGATTGGGTTTACAGATAAAGCGCTTAGATGATGGAGTTTCTTTAAGTTAAGTTTCTTTAGAAATTTCCGTAGATCTGAGCTGAAGTATTTTCGCATTTCAGCTTCTCACACACTTTTTTTTGGTTTCCTTTTTAAACACTAGTGTGATTGGTCGACAAAAATGACGTTGACGAAGGGCAATGGTTTTCGCAAAGTATTTATATTTGGGTCGCTAACAAGTTTCCGAGAACACACTAAATAACAAACAAAAATGAGTCAAGATAAAAGTGCTCTTCAGTCTTCCAATTGTTTTGCACGATGTAGACGTATCATGCAAGTACATGATCTATCAAACGTTAGAAACAGCAGTCATACAACTTTGTCAGAGGTTATTAATATCCTTCATATTTAAGAACTTTAAGCTAGTAATGTGCAATATATATTTTTTTAGGTCGAATGTAAAATTTTGTAGGAAACTCGTACGTAATTGAACTTTACCGGGCTCGTCTTCTTTACTTACTAAACACAACCTGCCCGATAAAATTCTTCATTACGTCCCCGTTACATAAATAGCTATTATACTCGATCCTATTAGCGTCCCTACTGAGATAGATCGTGATGTTTAGGAGAAAATACAGTACGACGAGTAGAACTCTGGTTGGAAAATATTAGAAATTTTTGTTTTCTTCTGCTTGATTTCTATAAAATAACATATTAATATTCGACAAACAACTCGCTCTAGTGATGTAAAAAATCTAATAATACAATGGACAATTCGCAGTTAGCCATATAAAAAAAATAGTCTCCATTAGAAAACTATAGAATACTAATATTAAGTTTTTAGATACTTACATCAAATAAAATGTTCAAACTGTCCTACTTGCATTATACTCGTGTGCAAAACAGAAAACTAATTAAAATATTTTATAGAAGGTTATCCAACTGGTGTGTGCAGCTAGCGTTCAATCGCGTGGTTGCCTGATTGGCAGGAAAATGACCATCTACTTTCCAGTTGCCTACATCATGGGGATGGCTTACACTAAGTGTTTAGTACCCAGGGACCAGCACCAGGTGCTTTTTTTGGGGCAGGAAATATGCTCTATATCTCTAGGTAGGTCGTGTTATTTTAGGGTCCTACGTCACAGGGGGAAAGCTTGCATTAAGAAATTCATACTCCAGAGTACGAGCGATAGGTGCTTCCTCCATAAAGATGGTTTGTTTTTAGGTTGAGCACTCCCATTGTTCATTGCCTATCCCAGGGGACGAGTTTCTAGGTGGATGATCCGTATAGTTTAGGCGCTTACTGTGTTTGGGGTTCCCGATCAGGTCGTTATTGGCTACTACCCCAGTACGGCAAGTACTACGACGTATTACCTTCCCTAGGAAGTGAGCAAATACAGCAAATACTTGCGCTCGGTCATGTGATCGGGTAATGATTCTAGTGGCTAAGTTTCGAATTCTGAATTATACTACCATCGCTACCTAAAACTTTTATATGGATGGCATCTGGGAAGTAAGAAATATTGCTGTTTTCCAGACACATTTGCTTAAGATTAACATGAATTTGCAGTGGTTCAGTTATATTCAGTTGTATGGCTATTAAGTATAAGTTTCCACGTAGATGTTTATAGGGTCATACAGGTGCTTGGCATCATCGTGTTGGCCGTGGTCAGGTTCTTAATAGCCTTGCTTCGGAATGGGCAAATGAACTTAAATTCGCTAGCGCATCTGCTGCATAGGCGTAGCTAACATAATATTTTAGGGGGGCTTGAGTCCCTCGAGTAGAAATAATAATAATTATTTACGATAGGTAATAAGTCAGTTTTACCGTATTTCATAAAAATTTAAAGTCAACACGTATAAATAAATTATTATATTTAAACCTTGAAAATATTTTTAGAGGGGCTATCGAGAAGTTTTGGGAGAGCTTAGCCCCCCCCCCAAGACCCCCTTTAGCTACGCCAATGATCTGCTGGCAATTTGCAATAAGTACAAAAATGGGACTGAAAACTAAATCTACCTCCTCGTTTTTTTTGTTTTGTTTTTCCAAATCTCTTAGTAATTGCTTAAAAATATTTTATTGAATTTAAAAGTTTGAATCAGTGACGTCAGTAGTCCCTGGATTTCGCCGCGCATTTTTAAYACCAAAACGTGGACAAACAAAAGGTACACGTTTTCAACAGCTTTTAAACTAGCAACAACATGCTTTCTCCAATATATTTAGTACTCCAACCGGGGCAAATAACGTTTCAAACAATATTTGGGTTTGGCTGAAAACGTTTGAGGGTAAAAATAAGACACTAACATTGCAAATATTCATAAAAAAATTTGGCTATTATAATAACGGTTTACGGTTAAAGGCTAAAACCCCATCCTACAGACTTTTTATTTGCAGACCTACATTGACTACAAAGTTCTTGTCGAGAGGAACAAATATCTTATGTAAAGTAGATGATTTTAACATTACAATACTTAGATATATGTATACTATGATTATAACAAGTAAGACTCTCTAAGGACAAAACCCGTTAGATAGTCAACATTTGATAAATTATCTCGGATGGTTACTCTAGGTAAACTTTTAGGAATGCAATGTGATTGGGCAAATTCTGGGGTGACATTTATACTAACTTCGATTCAACGGTAAATACCTAGAAACGCTTTTCCTTGACAGGAATTTTGAGGTCCACATCCACTCTTGACTAATTAATTAAACTCACGGACTTTTAAAAGTTGGAGCGAAACACATTTAAAGATAATTTATATTTCGGTTTATTTTAAACCAAATGACGCAGAAAGAGCTGCATCGAGAACCTTACATTTTTACTTTGCCTTCCTGCAATGATACTGATAGTTGTGTGTTTTTGGTGACTCCATTCACATGCCGTGATTATGGCTTCCTTTATTAGCCTCAAAATGATAACTATAAATTTAATAAATTTAATATACTTTTGCAGTATAACATTCTGTGTTCAGAAAAAGATAATTCACATAAATAACACCGTTATTTTTAAAGGAACTCTCGTAAACCCCTTTCGTCTTCTCCAGTGGTAGATAGACACTTTTTGTGTCATTTGATGCGCTAGATTGTATTGTAAAGCTTTCCCTAAAATTTATTTTGTATGATATTTTCATATAGTAATTTTTCCATCTCGGTGGCCAAAGTTCAAAATTTACCCGATTTTAAAATCTGCATCTATAGCCGAGATGGCCAACAATAAAGACGTTACATCACAGTCACAGTCGTATATGTATGGCCGGTGCTAACCTTTTTTCCCATATTTTTGGAACGTGTTGGATAACTATACATTGAGTTGTAGTTTCACAGTAGTGATCGTAAAATTTAATAAAATAAAAGCCCCGTATACAATATGGCTTTCAGAAATTTTTAGCAGCCTCAGCCTAAACGAGAAAATTGCATTTCAAATGAACTCTCATTTTATTTATTGGTTATACTTATAACGTATGATATAAACCTAGCCAAGGCTAGTTCCAGTTAGTATTTACGTTTCAGTTGTAGCAGAATAACTCAGTGTAAACTACCTGTGTAAATTAAACATAAACAAAGATCCTTGTGAATGTATTTATATAATTATTCATTGCTGATCCCTTTCTAAAACAATATTCTGGCTACGCCCATGGCAGAGTTAGCTGCATTTCTTTAATTATGTAGAAGTAAAAGTACATGTAGCTTCACAAAGATTTATCAGAATTATTAGTTTGCAGTTTACACTAGACTATGACGTCGTTGGACAATAAGTCAAGCTACAGAACTTATTCAAAGTGAAATCAAGCTCAGCTTTATATGTAGGAGCGTAGGGTGCTAAATAAAACGATGTGTGGGTAGTACACCAAAATATTTTCATACACACAACACCTACTAGATAGATTTCTTTTCACATAATAGCTAGATGGGATAAGCATGTGTATGCAGTTGGAACTTCTGAATCAATCCATAACCATATTATGCATCTAGTCTTGCAAATTACTTACCGCTTAAAATTACAGCTATATTTTTTCGCCAAAAACTATTAATAGATGTTAATAATTTTTTTCCAGTTCTTTCAAATTCAAAATATCTTCGCAAATTATTTTATTGACATTCGAGATTGAATTAGTTTACCTACTTATTGGTCGGAATAGTAAAACGTTCGAAATTCAATCATTGACCGCTTGCTTATGCTTGCTTATAACTTCAAAAGTACTAAAAGCGTGATAGTATTCTGCCATTCAACGTACTGGAGAAAAGCAATTAGTTCAATGAGATTTAAACAAGACTAGATTAACGATGCAAAATGATTGCAGATTAAGGGAATTGTCTTTTGTACTTTTCCGGGTTCACACTTACGCAAAACTGAAGCTTTACGAACTAGTTAAAAATTAAAAAGAAATTTCTTACAAAGGACGCGGTGAAGATAGCAAGAAATGCAAAATGTTCAGCAAGTTTGGAGTTTTCAAGATCATATTTGGTTCCCCTTTTTTGAGGCCATTTGACGCCCACGTTCGCGGTACAACATCCAATTCCCGAACAGCGAGCGAAAGCCATAAGTCAGTTACGCGAGTTTTTTTTCCTGCTGCCAAACTTTGTTTACGTCCAGTGGTCGACAAAGATTTTTACTTTGGGTGTCGATTCGAATATAAAGTAGGCACGGCACGTAGGTATTGATTTCGTTAAGGCGTTTCAATATTTGTTGATGTCGTAAAAGCATTACTGATAGCAATTATTGCTGTAAATGTAAAAATGAATAGATTTTAATTCAATTCACTAAAATGTACCCGGAATGTCACTAAATGCTTTCAGAGCTGCACTGATTCTGCGACATGTTTAAATCATTGAATTAGATAGGTTTCAAGCGACCTGGTACAGTCTTAAAGTATTGTATGGAATGAATGCAAGTTGTATATTCAATACCTTAATTTACAAACAAAACGATGCAATTGTCAATGGGCCCATTTTTATCTGTAGCGTAAATTTTGTCATACATTCGTAAAAAACAACATTTGCACCCAAATGCTTAATTAATACCGTTTTATTTTGGACAATGTATGTGTGTAGACGATGTGTGTAAGCAACATTACATATTATCCATTAACTTCAACCCGAAACTTTCATTCCTAAAAATCTGAAATATTCACTTTCAGTACAGCATGGCAGCATGCCACTTTTTCTACATTTCAATTAAATTTTATTTCATGATACATTAAATGCTACGTTTAGCATATTAAAATAATTAGGATGTGTAATGGTTGCTGCAACTCGGAGCCTCCAGATTCAGCCTCTGTTGCTCTGCCACCGTGCTATGGGGGCAATGCTGGAAATTCGGTGGGAGCCTATTATTAACTGAGGTTTTACTTTGAAAATGTGAAGACCACTGCCACGCCATCTATTGGTTTGAATCTCAGTAACTGGTATAGGCCACGGCAGATAGGTTTTGGTGGATGTAGTAACATTATTTTAACCCAAATATTATTAATTAGAATGTGTAGTGGTTGTTGTCTTGTATTATTAATTCAATTGTATATAAGTAAGAATTTAGAGGGCAATGCCATCTGTCAGCATTACACTGCCATGATGACAAAGCTACCTAGCTGCCATAATGGGATCTACTTCCTAAAGGAAGTGACCTGTAGCCTGACAAATTGGTATGCACCTGCATACTTCAATTTGACAGCAGGCCCCCACGGCACTCTTTGCGAGCGGGCAAGAACCGACATACATTAAAATGCATGTCTATGCTGTGCTGTCTGCATCACAACCAACTGCAGATAGATCTATTTCGCTATCATTATAGCTCATCAGTGCAGTTTAGGTCTAGTGCAGACAACACGGCGTAGAACTGGTTTTGCCTATATGCCAAAGGTAAGAATTTAACGCATTGCCATCTGTCAGCATTACACTGACACGCATTTTAATTCAATTGTATATATTTCATAGGCTCTTGAGACAAATTTTACGAATAAAAATTATCAGCTCCCCCGTGAATCGAACTCTGGGCCTCCAGATTTAGCCTTTGTTGCTTTGAGCTATGGGGGCCGTGTTGGAAATTCGGTATCCACCATTGGCAATAGATGGCGTCGCAGTGGTTTTCACATTTTCAAAGAAAAATGTCAATTACTAATGCGCTTCCGCCGAATTTTGTTATGATTAACATGATGAACATCTGCTATTATCAGAAAATTTTGTTTGGACCGAGAAATAAAAGTTGTTCTTTGATAATACGTTTGCCGGCTATAATTAGATTGCTGAATCTAATTGTTGATAAATTTGTGCATAGTTTGCTTGGTTGAAATCGACGCAGGGGTTAGATAATACTCATTAAAAATTGTGTTTTGACACGTCTATTTGTATTTCATGATGTACAGGGTGTCCCATTTTGTGTTGTAATTGTAGGGTATCTCGGTAACTATTAATGCTAGAGGGTTGCGGTATCGACATTACTGTATTACTTTTTTGTTCTGAGTTCAGCTGTACCGTCGCGATTTTTGTATCGTCTTTTGTTTTAAAGCCATAGCCAACTTTTGGAAAAATGTCACATTTCTCCAGCTCTCAATTTCTCGCTTGGGCATGTAGATACACAAAAAACTGTAAAGACATTTTTATAGACATTTTTATATTGAATCCAGTGGCGTACTCCGTAATTTTTTAGGCCACATTTTTGAGATATAACACAAACTTGCATTTTTTTTTAAATAGAAACCATAGTTGGCTTTGCTACGGTTGAAAGGCTAGTATTTCTGATAAAAAAATGTGTACATTGTTAGGTTTATTTTTACTAATTTTGGAATTATTCAATTTTTTAAAATAATTTAATCATATTTTACGTTTACATCCAGCAGGCTATGGAATAAGAAAACACTCGATGTAATTTATATTATTTATATGTATATTTGAATACATATATAATGCATTTTTTTATCGATAGATAATCTAGGAGGCCATGTAACTAATGAAAATGATTGTTTATTTGTAGATAAGTACCTATGCATTATTTATCATCAAGTATTTACATCCATTTTGACGAAAAACGTAAAATCTCATTAAATTATTACAAAAATTAGAATAATACCAAAATTAGTAAAGATAAACCTAACAATGTATAAATTTGCTTTATATTAAAAAAATGCAAGTTTGTGTTATATCTCAAAAATGTGACCCTCTTCTGAGTTCGCCACTAAATTCAGAATAAAAATATCTATCAAAAATGCCTCTACAGTTTTTTGTGCCTACATAGCCAATCGAGATATTGAGAACTGAAGAAATATTACATTTTTCAAAAGTTGGCTATGGCTTTAAAACAAAAGACGATACAAAAATGGCGATGGTACAGCTCAAAAGGTAATACAGTAATGTCGAAACCGCTACGCTCTAGCATTAATAGTTACCGAGATACCCTACAATTACAACGAAAATGGGACACCCTGTACTGTGACTAAGAACTTGCTGATTGATTACTGTTTGATTATTTATCGGCATTGGCTGCAAAAATGAGCATGCTGCGTACATGATCTTCTTTACGATTTCTAAAGTTGTGTTTAAATTAGTAGATTTCCTAGTATGTATGATTGTACCTAAGAGTTTTATCAAGCTCGATGCAAATTATTATTCCAATAACAAGTATATGTTAAAAATGTGAAAGAAACGTCAAATAGGTGCAAATTGCGTGGGATCAACGTGAAGCTTATTGTCGTTTTATCCAGTAGTTTGCTTAATAGTACAACGCATTTATTCAAAGTACATTTTCCTGTGTATCATAAAATAAATAAAAATTTTCTGTTACTTACAGCCTTATACCTTACCTGCCTGTCTCAATATCAATTGGTGTACGATAGAAAAAATGTATCATTTGACTATTCTAATTAGGGTAGACTATCCGTTTACATTGATGAAATTTGCTTTTATGTAATTTCTTTTTTGTTGTTTATCCACCACTTTTTGGTGGTAATTATTTTATGTTTTCCTCACTTTTTTCCACCTTCTTCAGGTTATCTTCCTTTTTACAATTACATTATACGTAAATAGCAACTTGACAATTATTAATGTTATTTGTTTTCTATTTATTGACAGCTGATTGTTGAATTTCTTTTTTCTCATAGCACGTGCGCAGTCACTCTCATTTTGCGAGTCATATGTATTTCAAAATGATCATTTTGCTTTTCAACATTTCAATCCAGGACATACAAATGTATTTGTAGTGTATTGTATTTGTATACTACCCCATGCAGTAAATTTAAACAGTAAATCATACAACCTCTGATAGATGCTTAAGTCGTTGACAGCACATAGGCAGGGAATGGTTGTGTGAATATTGATGTGGAGTAGTCCAAAGTATTACAGTATTAAAAAGTAACAAACAAGTTGTCAAATACAAAAGTCTGAAATGATTCGTACGATACTGCTACAAGCCATCTGAGTGCGCGTACGAATACTGCAGTAGCGTACTGTGTTATGTATTTGCATATGTTCCTACAGAGTATTTCCGACTATACTGTTTTAGGTTTTACCTAGCATATCATATATACATTTATAGACACGGCACACGGCGAGTGGAATACATCTTGTCCGTTTGGGATATGAAATTGTGAATCAATATAAAATGATGCCAGATTGGCTGGCAGTTATTTGGTGGGCGGCACTGCCCACGGGTAGTTTGGCACGTGCGACAATTATTTATGTGTCAGAATTGCATTTACAGGAGGGTGAATTTCAAAAACTAAAATTGTTTTGGATGGTGGCTGCGGGTAAATTGTTCAGTAATAGTAATTGCACTGCAATATTTAACCCATATACAAGTATGGTATATAATCTATGTGTAGTTACTTTAAACATAGGTACCCTTGCAAGTCAAAGACAACATAATACACAAAATCTGCAATAAAATCTATGGTATCTTCGAGATGAATTCCAGTATTATATCTCCCCTGTAATTCGGAATACACTCTGGAATGTCTTACGGTTGCGGCACCACCTTTGTCCAAGAGGGTGCGGGCCAACTCCAGCAATCCCAGAGTTCCCCAGGGAGTTCGCGTGCCGCACGGGATAGCACGCCCGATATCTCATCCCTGCGAGGATAATGTAGGACCGGACACGCAGCTCTTCACCGCGTTTGTCCTGCGCTAGGAAGCATGGAATTAGCTTCGGTCCAGCTGTGACCCGTTCGACGTGCAACGTTCGCATAGAATAAAATCATGCTAGAGGTAGCTTATGTTGTATGTAAACAGGTTGCGGATAAAAATGACCTTTCAGCCCATATTAGCTATAGACACTGTGTCTGGATAACTGCTTGCGGGCCTTTTTAAAAAAAATTTGTGCGCACATCTACGACCGCCGAACTCTATTCTATGGTGTGCTTTTTGATAACTATTCTAAGGTGTGTGACGCCTTTTTCGTTGTAAGCGGATTGGGCCTTCGTACCGGAGCGTGGTCGGTCGGACTGTTGCGTAATATGGTGCGGTTATGACGTCAGAGCTCTTCTTCACGGCTCGACATCGGGACGGTCTTCTCGGGCGCCAGTTTTTTATTATCCTGAGGTATGCTCCTCAGACCACTACACACGATCCCTCTTACGTGTGCAGACCAGGGTAGCTGCAGTGAAGATCGGCCTTCCAGGGAACGACTCGAGGGTGGATGCCGTCAGCTGTAAAAGATGTTAGCGGGGTGCGGGAGGCACAAACAGAAAAACCAGTCAGGACCTATTAACACAATTTTATTTTGGTTAAAGCAATTATACAAGCAATAATGAACTCCTATTCTAAGTTATGCAACGGCCCTCCCATGCATAGCCCAGCCAAGCTAAACTGCGGTTGCGGTTATAATACAAAAACGGTGCGGCAATAATGATGCAACTAGCGGTATGCAAGCGGTACAAACGATAACAAGACTAATTGAGCGTGCTAATGTCTGGTGACGCCGGTGGGTGAGCGTTTATCAAGCCGGAAGGATTGGATTACGGGGCACATGCAAGGAACGGTGCAAGTAGCGGTTACGTAATCGTCGGTTGCGTAATTAAGCTGTTCACCGGGCACGGGCCGCCTACAAAACCTAGCATGCGGCAAACACCCAGCGAACAACCCCTCGCACAGTCAGACAGAATGCGGACCGCCTACAAAACCTAGCATGCGGCGCACTTTCCGTCAACTGTCGAGGCGTCGGTCGGTGTAATAGTTACGTAAGCTGTTCACCGGGCATGGGCCGCCTACAAAACCTAGCATGCGGCAAACACCCAGCGAACAACCCCTCGTACAGTCAGACAGAATGCGAACCGCCTACAAAACCTAGCATGCGGCGCACTTTCCGCCAACTGTCGAGGCGTCGGTGTAATAGTCGGTTACGTAAGCTGTTCACCGGGCACGGGCCGCCTACAAAACCTAGCATGCGGCAAACACCCAGCGAACAACCCCTCGTACAGTCAGACAGATCGCGGACCGCCTACAAAACCTAGCATGCGGCGCACTTTCCGTCAACTGTCGAGGCGTCAGTCGATTACGTCACAGTCGGAGCTCAAGAAAGTCGTTTACCGGGCACGGGCCGCCTACAAAACCTAGCATGCGGCAAACACCCAGAGAACAACTCTCTGCACTGCAAGGGTCGCTTAAGCCGAGATGGACCGCCTACAAAACCTAGCATGCGGCGCACCTCTAACCAACGGCCCCCACAGAGAGAGCGACGGTGGATGGCGGTGGGATTTAAAATGATGGGTCGCAAGGAAGGACTGGGAAGTCACCACAATACATAAGCTTAATCTAAAGCTCACTCACCTGGCTATCCGGCTGGACTGGTCGGTACAGCGGTTCGGTAAGAACTGATTTGACGCTGCGGTCGGACACGCTTTTCTCAGTTCTCACTGGATTCGTGGGAACAAGAGAGCTGACTACTGGCGCCAGCATGTGTTGTTCCACGCGAACTCCGTGAATCGCGAACTTGAGACAGATATAAAGCCGCGGATTGAAACTTGGCTGAGGCCCGGTTTGTAACTTCGTTACATTCTCCTCTTACTTCGGGGSCGCGGAAAAAGATGACCGGAAGGCAAAATTTATTCGGTTAACAATCCCACTTACCCTAACTATTTACAATCTTAGAATATTTCATCTTAACCTAACTATTTACAATCCTAAGATATTTTATCTTATCCTAACTATTTACAATCCTAAATTATTTCATTGTATGTACATGTGAAATCGCGGCGAACTATATACAAAATGAAATCGCGGTACGCGGGTATCTGGTCCTAGTTCGGTGGGTCATCCTTCGGGGGTGGATCCGTCTGCTCGGCGTGGACTGGTCGAATAAGGCCTCTCTTTCCCTCGTTGGCCTTCTGGCCTCTGTCGGGCAGTCGCACTTACTGGACATGATGCCTACTGTTCCGCATCGGGAACAGAACAGCATCGGTGGCTGTAAGCAGCCATTACGTCGATGACCTGGCTCGCCACATCGCCAGCATTGGTCCGGCTGAATAGGGATCCTTTGGCTGGACTTGGAGGGCGTAGTCTTCGGATGCTCGGCTTGGGAGCTTTCTTCCGTTGCAGGTCGGGGTCGGTTTGTGCAGACGGGTTTCCACCGGTTGCGGTTTGCCGTTCGCTGAAGCAGTCCGTGTGGCCTCTGCTGTGAAATTTTAACACCCTGGCAGTGCTGGCATCTACGGACGTACTTTACGGCGTCCCGGAACATTCCTGGCCAGTAATATTGCTGGGCCAATCGGGATATCGTCCCGGATACCCCTAAATGTCCGGCGGTCGGTGCGTCGTGGTTCTCTTCTAACACACGACGGCGGAGAGGCTTCGGTACACATAACTTCCACGGTCTGGACAGCACCTTGTCACTCCGGTGGCTGTCAATGTGGCGGTAAAGTCGGTGGTCGGTGATACGGTAATCGGAGAATTGATCTGGATGCCGCTTGATTTCCGTGAATCGGCGTCGATACCAAAAACAATCTGGCAGTTCTTCGATGGCGGTGTTCTCCTCGGTTAGGTCGGTGGCTCCTATATCGGTAACTGGTACGGGATCCCTGCGTAGTCTACTGTTAACCTTTTTGGGGACTCCCTTGCGGTGCGTCATGGCAGGTTCGGTCGGTGTGAGCTCAGGGCTAGCGGTGGCGGTGGTGTCGGGTTGCTGGATGGTCTGGCAGTTCGGTAAAGAAATGTTGCGGTTCCTGTGAAACACGAACCCGGATTGGAAGTTCATGTGCAGGTTCATGGTTCGGAGAAAATCCATTSCAAGTAGTACTTCTCTAGTCATTTTCGGTATGTGCAGAAAACGGTGTTGTCGGACTTCATCTTCTATGCGGGTTTCTACCTCGTAAGCCTTGGTGATCTGGACCTGGCGGCCATCGATAACTCTGGCGGATGGCGAGTCTGAATTTTGTCCAGGAACTCCGGTTCTTTCCAGATGTTGAGCAACGGTAGGTCCTATACACGAAGATACGGAGCCGGTATCGATGAGCGCGGTGAACGGTCTTCCCTGTATGTGGATCTTGATGTGCGGCCGGTTTTCGGAGGCGGTGTGTACGGGCAGCAGTTCAGGCCTCCGGGCTGACGTGCTGCCATCTAGTTTTCCGAATTCTGGCAGGTGCAGTCCCGGGTGTAGGTCCCACGGCGGCCACACCGTGAGCAGAACTTCACGAAGGGGTTCTGGCATTGGCTTCGTGAGTGGCCACTCTGGCCACATCTCCAACATACGGGGCGGCTAGTATCGATACGGTCGGATGTGTCTTCTCGGTGGCGGTGACTGGATCGATTTTCCTGCGGCTGATGGGTCGATTGCGGTGTCGGTGTCTGCTCCGGTACWTTMAAACGTCTGGGTGGCGGTTCTTGTCTCTGGTGATATTCCTGGGGTTGTTGGTATGTCGGTGGATTCCCACGATCAACTGAAATCCTTGGTTGCGGGACGGGTCTTCTTTCTTCAGGCCTTTCGGTTACATCCTGGGGGGTAGCGGTTAGCTGGTCCTGGCGGAGGGTCTCGAATTCCTTGGCGGCGGACAGCAAACTGGCAACGCTGGTGCATTCCTGGCGGCGGATGAACATGCGGTACTCTGGCAACATGTTCCGGTGTAGACAGTACAGTTCCTGCGCCGGTGTCATGCCTCCATGACGGCGGATCAGGGTACGAATGGCGGTACTGTACTCCAAGGCGGTTTCGTGCGGCTTCTGGGTATGCTGGCTTATCTCCCGCTCGAGGTTAATCTTGTAGTCCGTCGGGTAGTAATTCAGCTCGAAGTCGGCAATGAAGTCTTCCCAGCCGCTCCAGTCATGGCGGTTGTTACGGTACCAGGCTAGGGCCAGTCCGGATAGCAGCTCGGGCAGGATCGGCATCACCTCCTCGTGTGAGACGTCGTATCGGTCCATGACGTCTAGCAGCTGTTCCATGAAGGCGACCCCATCGGTGGATCCATCAAAGTTGATTCCCCATCGGTGTGGCTTCAGGTCGGACCGTAAGTGGGCACGGCGGACTGGAGTCGGTGAATATACCTCCGCATTTGAGGGGTTTGGCGGTGGTGTTGTAGTCTGGCTGGGTCCTGGTACGGTTGCCGGCATCCGTCGGTCCTCCATGGTTGGACTGGGAACTACGTGTGGCGGTGTCTTGCTCTCCTGTGGACTGGACACTCGGAGAAGTGTCTCGAAGAATTCCTCGATCTCGACTCTCTTCTGCGGGTCGGTGACTGGCGGTGGCTGGATCGATTGCGGACTGGAGACTTGGTCCTGTTGCAAAATCCTTGCCTGGTACAGTTGCTCGCTCGGTGCTGTCCTTTCCGGCAAGCTTGATAGCGGTGACTGGATCGGAAGCAGCAGTAACTGGCTGGTGACTAGCTCCTGCGACGTTTGAGACGGTACTGCCTTCTGCGATGGCTGGATCGGTGCTCTTGTCGGTGGATAGTCCTCGGTTGCCGGTTTGATAGGAACTTTCTCTCGCTGTAGCTGGCTTGCTACTGATGCTGGTTCTGTCGTGGGCTGTCCTGGTTCGATCTTCTGCGTTGACTGGTCGGCTACTGTTTTCTGCGGTGGCTGGTTAGCTACTGTCACCTGCAGTGGCTGGTTAGCTACTGTCCTCAGAGCTGCGGATATCGGCCCTTTATAGGCGGTGGTAACGGTCGTCGTCGACGTCATTGTGGTGGAAACGGTGTAGATCGGAGAGGGMGCCGACACGACGGTGGGGATCAGAATAGTGGCGGGATTCGGAACCTCTTGACGGAGATGTCGGACTATCCGCTGCCGAAGCTCCTGTACGGCCCCTTCGGTGGAGAGTTTCCTCTTCCCTAGCTCGTGCATCAGCTGGTTCCTTTTCAGGCGGTATACCCAGCTGACACGGATGTCGGTGCACTCGGAGTCGGAAGACTCGTCTTCAGCCATGTGGGTCTCTTCAGGTGGTCCTCCAGTAGCCATCTGGTCGGGATGGTGCTTTCGGCTCAACTGATGACGGCGTTGGATGGGGAACCCGCGATTTGTCAGAAACGAGCCCCCACTCGGCTGGTCTCGGCCAACGGGAAGTCGGTGAAAATTCAAAATTCTTCTGGGTTACGTCACAACTTAGAACGGGTCACGGTAATCGATGCGGGAGGCCTTACTTGTCAGAAACGAGCCCCCACTCGATAGGCCTTCGGGGTCGGGAAGTCGGTCAAAAACACCAAGTCCCTGGTGTTACGTAATTGGGCGAATCTAATGTCACCAATTGATAGAGCGGGTCCGGTTTGTCAGAAACGAATCCCCACTTGCCGGGTCTCCGACGACGGGAAGTCGGTGAAAATTACGAAGTCCGTGGGGTTACGTAATCGGCCCAAACCGATGTCACCAATCGCTAGAGCGGGTCCGGTTTGGCAGAAACGAGTACCCACTTGACGGGTCTCCGACGACTGGAAGTCGGTGAAAAATCGGATCTCCGTTGCCTTACGTAATAGGGAGACGGCGATTGCAGAATTCGACTCGGCGTCCTCGGTTTAGTCGGACTAGAGGGGTCACACGGCCATGCTACGATGTTCCAAAGCCAACTTCGTAACTAGGGGGTGGTCGGGGGTGAAAGTCGGTTTCCAGCGATTTTCTTATGCGGACTCCCTAATGGAACTCGAAAATCCGGTGGAAAACTGCCCAGGCGGAATTTTTGGTTTCCGCGCATGCGCGAGCTCGGAGATGCTGGAAACGGAGTGGTTCTCTTCTTCTGGATGACGGTTACGTAAATCCGGCTCCTCCTCGAAGTAACAACGGTCCCTGCTCGTAGGGCGCCAAAATGTGACGCCTTTTTCGTTGTAAGCGGATTGGGCCTTCGTGCCGGAGCGTGGTCGGTCGGACTGTTGCGTAATATGGTGTGGTTATGACGTCGGAGCTCTTCTTCACGGCTCGACGTCGGGACGGTCTTCTCGGGCGCCAGTTTTTTTATTATCCTGAGGTATGCTCCTCAGACCACTACACACGATCCCTCTTACGTGTGCAGACCAGGGRAGCTGCAGTGAAGAGCGGCCTTCCAGGGAACGACTCGAGGGTGGATGCCGTCAGCTGTAAAAGATGTTAGCGGGGTGCGGGAGGCACAAACAGAAAAACCAGTCAGGACCTATTAACACAATTTTATTTTGGTTAAAGCAATTATACAAGCAATAATGAACTCCTATTCTAAGTTATGCAACGGCCCTCCCATGCATAGCCCAGCCAAGCTAAACTGCGGTTGCGGTTATAATACAAAAACGGTGCGGCAATAATGATGCAACTAGCGGTATGCAAGCGGTACAAACGATAACAAGACTAATTGAGCGTGCTAATGTCTGGTGACGCCGGTGGGTGAGCGTTTATCAAGCCGGAAGGATTGGATTACGGGGCACATGCAAGGAACGGTGCAAGTAGCGGTTACGTAATCGTCGGTTGCGTAATTAAGCTGTTCACCGGGCACGGGCCGCCTACAAAACCTAGCATGCGGCAAACACCCAGCGAACAACCCCTCGCACAGTCAGACAGAATGCGGACCGCCTACAAAACCTAGCATGCGGCGCACTTTCCGTCAACTGTCGAGGCGTCGGTCGGTGTAATAGTTACGTAAGCTGTTCACCGGGCATGGGCCGCCTACAAAACCTAGCATGCGGCAAACACCCAGCGAACAACCCCTCGTACAGTCAGACAGAATGCGAACCGCCTACAAAACCTAGCATGCGGCGCACTTTCCGCCAACTGTCGAGGCGTCGGTGTAATAGTCGGTTACGTAAGCTGTTCACCGGGCACGGGCCGCCTACAAAACCTAGCATGCGGCAAACACCCAGCGAACAACCCCTCGTACAGTCAGACAGATCGCGGACCGCCTACAAAACCTAGCATGCGGCGCACTTTCCGTCAACTGTCGAGGCGTCAGTCGATTACGTCACAGTCGGAGCTCAAGAAAGTCGTTTACCGGGCACGGGCCGCCTACAAAACCTAGCATGCGGCAAACACCCAGAGAACAACTCTCTGCACTGCAAGGGTCGCTTAAGCCGAGATGGACCGCCTACAAAACCTAGCATGCGGCGCACCTCTAACCAACGGCCCCCACAGAGAGAGCGACGGTGGATGGCGGTGGGATTTAAAATGATGGGTCGCAAGGAAGGACTGGGAAGTCACCACAATACATAAGCTTAATCTAAAGCTCACTCACCTGGCTATCCGGCTGGACTGGTCGGTACAGCGGTTCGGTAAGAACTGATTTGACGCTGCGGTCGGACACGCTTTTCTCAGTTCTCACTGGATTCGTGGGAACAAGAGAGCTGACTACTGGCGCCAGCATGTGTTGTTCCACGCGAACTCCGTGAATCGCGAACTTGAGACAGATATAAAGCCGCGGATTGAAACTTGGCTGAGGCCCGGTTTGTAACTTCGTTACAGGTGGTTCGCACGTAGGTTGGCAGTATGCACGTGGATGTTCGTTGTCATGTTTTTCCATCTTTGTATATGCTGTGTATTACCACGCACTGTTCATAAATTTATAGTTAATTTTGTGAATTTTATTAATGCAATAAAATTTCCTACAAAAAAGAATTTAAATTAAAAATAATTTTAATTTTACCACGTTTATATAAAGAATATAAAATTATTTCTCCTAGCCCTATACAGATATATGATTCCATACAGATTCCTAAGCACATACAGATTGTATTTAAAATTTGTGAGAATGATATATTAATAGCTGCGAAAATACTTGATTAAAAATTTTATTTTAAAACTTAAAAGTATTTTCATAGCTATTAAAAAATTCGTAATTACAAATTTTCAATACAGTCTGTATGAGTTTATTAATCTGTATGGGGTTATAAATCTGTAAGGGGCTAGGAGCAATTCTTGTATACGATTTTTTATTTGAATTTCTGCTTTTTAGTCTTATACGTAAAATATAGATGTGTTGATGAGATTTCAGATGATGTGTTTCTTTTCACCTGGTCATATCTGAAATCAAAAACTATTACACCTGCTTATTAATAACAAAGCATTGCTGTGAATTAGGCTTTTAGAACACGTGACTTTCAAAATGACGGTTGAAGGGCATACATATGAAACCATGCAGTTTCTAACGATCTGTTTTCTATGGCTGTATTACTTATTACTAACGTTAGTAAAAAAAATTAATAAGGATATTGCAAATATACCCTTAAGTTCCTAACCATGGTTCACGATATAGTACTTATAGTCTTTAACATATCTGCGAGTACGGCTTTAATATCTTAATATTTAATACAAATCACAATTAATTAAAATAGGTGTGGATCGTTTTCGTAGAAAACGGGTAAATAAGTCTTACATTCCTACATTTCTCATACTATCGATTGTTGTTAATTGATTTAGGGTTATTCTTATGGATCATGAATTTAAAGTGAAAACAGTTAATTTGAGTTTGAACGATGAACATTGCTGATTTATTAGTTGTGAACCAAATTAATCGAACCGAGGTACGAGTTGTTGTATTTGAACGATGCGGTCAAAAACGATTCAGTGCATTTTGGGTTTCCACGGTTTCGTCTGCGCGCACTGTCTGCCCATCGAAAGCTTAAGAAGCTTAATAAAAAAGTGGCCTCAGTAGCATCTGATCTTGCTCAACTTCAATAATTAAGCTTTTTGGGATTACGTCATCAAATACGGCTTTTGAGGGGCACCCAGTGCGCGCATAGGAAATCACGGAGACACAAAATGTTATGACGCGTGACCTATAGAGTTGCGCCGTTCATGACGTGGTTCATGACCAAGTCGTTCAAACTGAACGACTCATGACTTAATTTATTTGATTTGGTGTCGTTCGTGCAACGTTCGTACGTTCATAGTTGACGTCGACGAGACCACGCGACGGAAGCACAGCATATTTATATGTGCCTTACTAATAAATGTTGCTGTACCTACCTTTAATTAAAAGTTTGCTCGATTAATTATTATTTCCGTTGTTAATCTGCTAACGACAGTTGAACTTGCTAGGTTATGGTTACAGCACGATTCTTCTGAGCTTTGAGCTTGCGCAACATCCGTGCAAGTCGTTGCACAACCCTGTTGCGCATGATGTCGCCGGCGCGGCGTAGCGAGTAGCGCGTTTATATTTTTTCCCTATGAAACAAACCACCTATTTGTCTATGGCTTTCACTTTCAATTAATTCGTGATCCATAAGAACAACTGCCTTTTGCAGTTTGAGAAGTGTAGGACTGTAAACTTGTTTACCAGGATTCTACAAGAACGGACCTGCTTTAAATAATTGCGATTTGTAGAGTATATTAAAGCTGTACTCGTGAGGTAAAAGACTATTGGTACTATGCCAGGACACACGTTGCGCTGTCTAAGCAGCTCTAATAACAGCTCAGTAGTTCGTTCTCGATAATGATTAATGAACGATTTGAATGATCCGATTCTAACTATTGATTGAACGATTTGAATCGAATCGAATGTCCTAGCACCAGTGGCTGACGTTAGCATTAAGTAATAGGGTTCCTACGACAGCGCATTAGAAGTTGTATTATTTTGATGGATGCCCTTTGCCTCACTTAGAAAGCCACATGTTCTAAAAAGCTTAATTGGACGAAAATTGACGTTTTCAGCACGCATACAGTTGACCATGATCTTACAATTTTATTCGCTATATAGATAATACTACTATTTAATTATTAGGGCTGTTAAAATATGTAACAAACAAAAAAAGCGAGTTAATAAAAAGGTGTTAAAGTTTCAAGTGTGTTTTGTGCTTGATATTGCTGGAGTTATTGTAAATTTAAATTTCAAGAAAAACTTTTTTTCAAAATTGCAAACAGGCGTAATGTGCTTGCAATTACCCTGGGTTGCAAGTGCACATTAGTTGTTAAATAACTATTATGGTATGTGTTGTTTTAGAATACCTAATCCTGGTGAAACTTTCAAATAATCACACATTTTTATATTCAAATACGTTGCAACTTTGCTTCAATGCGGTATCACATCTGCGACTCACTAACGATCAGTTGATTGGACCCGACAGCTGTTCATTTGAATCGCAAATAAAATTGAAATAGACGTTAATGTTTATGACCTGTTATATTAATAAACTAATGTTACCAGGTTTACATAAACGTTCATAATTAATAAAGCAGAAAGAAGAGTAAAAACTCATTTTACGGACATCTCTTGGGTACGCACAAAATCCCAATGATCAAATTTCGTTCATTCAAATTACATGTCTTGCAATTTCTTTTGAATATGCACAATAGTTATTTACGAAGAGGACCGGAAGTGTAAGATTACGTCTTCAGCCAGCTTTGAAGCTCGCGAAGCAGGGCCTTTATTAGGCTGAAGGTGTAATCTGCTTTCGACGTGAAGTACGTACCTACGTCCAGTATATATCAATTGCCCAACGAGCAACAGACATAAGAGCATTCAAATAATATGCTTATGTATCCATTATCGATCGCCAAAACAAAATATCTAATCACTAAATATTATGTGTTCACTCAATTTACCAAAACATCCTAAATTATTTTAATGAACCGTATAGCAGATATGTATTTACAAACAGTGAAACCTGATATATTTCGTGAGCTAAAGCCACAATTCTGTTACAAAACACAACCCATAAATTTGAGCTTTTAATATAAAAGTTCTTTGTGGTGTAATAAAATACCGAAGAAGTATATTCCGCTCATGCTGTCGCATTGACGATAAAGTTTCCGACACCGATTTGGTCCTAAACTGAAAATCCGTTATTCATGAAGGCATCTCAAGCAGCGATTCGAGTACAAAAATTTATGGGATATTATGTAATTTAACGGCATGGCTTTTTGATACCGCTTGCTAGACATGTGAGGATATTTCTAGTTCTGTAGGATAATAAACAGTTGTCATCAAAATGACAGATGTATTTACCACTAAAATAAGCCAGATATGGTTAAGTATGAAACAAATTTAATTATCAATTCAGTTTCATGCCGCCTTGCAACAAATGGTGGATTACGATATAAAAAGCGTAATCCGTGCTTTCTCGCCTGGAAGCTGGACCACGGCAACTCCGGCCGACTTTAAGCGTCACCGTCACGTCCTAAAACGTGCTGTAGGATCGGGAGTGATTTAAATTTTTCCCGACATTAACTGCATTCAAAGCATGTCAGATCTAAACGAAAAGTAGCACGTCATAATATGAATCGAGTGAGGCCAAGCTCCCGGGCGGCAAGCTAATTCAATTTAAGCTTGTTGTGTAACATGTGCTGCACTGGCTTGCACGCGGTATTGAAAATTGGAAAATGCAGTTTACAGATATGTACTTATACATATTTGTAGATCCGTCCATTTTGCAAAATGGAATTTTGTTATGAGTATGTAGTGCTTCGCCAGTTTTGATACAGTTTATGGACCAATGTAGAAAATGCAATGTATACCAGTATTTTCTAAATTTACTTCTGCATGCTCCATTTAAACGTAATTGTATTAGGATTATTAACGTATGTACAGGGTGGTCCAGTTATCCTGCCCCGCCAATTGATGGGTTTATTTGAAACCTTAGAAAAAAAATGTTTCAAAATAAAAGTTGTAGCAGCCAAGGAGTACTCGATAATGCAATATAGCACATTTACACAACGTTACCAGATTTCCAGTACTGAACTAAACTTGCATTTTTTTAAATAGAACTACCTACTTTTAATGCCAGATCATGATTATCATACTCAACGGTATCTCCGAAACCCTTAATTTTAGGGCACATGTATCTTAGCAATCTTTAGCTCAGAATTTGATGTGTAATCAGAATCCGGCATAAAAAGTAAGTGGTTCTGATTATACATCAAATTCTGAGCAAAAAAATATTAAGATACATGTGCCCTTAAATTAAGGGTTTCGGAGATATGCATCGTACTCACCCAGTTGGTCAACTTTATTTGAAATTTTAAAGAAAAATGTTTTAAATAAATTTTGGTTTGACGGCTTCCGTGGTTGTTGTCTACGACATGTTGTTTTCCGGGCTGCTTCCCACATTGATTATTTGACCACACTCATGTCGGTGTCTTCCTCAGAAGTAGCTCTGAAACTGAAGTCTTCTAGTCCGCTCCAGCAGAGAAGAGAAGACATCAGATAAACACCATCTTCAACGCTCCGGGAGAGATGGCTAACGCCTTTCCAAAATATCGTTCGACGACTGAGGAGCTACAAACACAAGGTGTATATAGCATCCCATGCAGCCGTGCGAAGATTTACATCGGCCAAACCGGAAGGCACATCAGCACGAGAATCAAGAAGCAAATCAGGGACACCAGAGATCGGCAATGTGACAGGTCGGCTGTAGCAGAACACCGAATGGAGACTAGCCATATCATCAAATTCGAGGAGGCACAAATGCTGTCAAGGAAGCGAGATTCTGGCCGAGACTGTACAAGGAAACCATGGAATTCCAGAAAAATCCGCACAAMTATAACCGAGACCGAGGCATGTAAGMACCTGAAACCTGGAAATCGGTCGTGCGTAAKAACGCCCAGGCATCAGTGAACCGGACGAGTATAAATACCGGAGCGGACTAGGACACTTCAGTTTCAGAACTTACTTCTGAGTGTCGAAACGTGATCAAATAATCAACGTGGGAAGCAGCCCGGAAACCAACATGTCATGTTTTAAATAAAAGTGGTTCCGGCCAAGGAGTACTCGATACTACAATATATCATATTGACACAGCGCTGCCAGATCTCGAGTACTGAAACAAACCTACATTTTTTTAATAGAACCACCCACTTTTTATACCGGATTCTGATTACACATCAAAAAAATTAAGCAAAAAATTATGAAGATAAATGTGCCTTAAAATTAACGGTTTCGGAGATACGTACCGTCGAGTATCATAATCATGATCTAGCATTAAAAGTAGCAATTTCTATTTAAAAAATMTAAGTTTGGTTCAGTACTCGAAATCTGGCAACGCTGTGTAAATGTGCTGTATCGATAAGTGCTCCTTGGTCGCTACAACTGTTATTTAAACCTTTTTTTTTTCTAAAACTTCAAATAAAGCCGGGTGAGCACGATAACTGGACCATCCATGCGTATCTCCGACACCGTTAATTTTAAAACACATGTATCTTAATAATTTTTTGCACAGGATTTGATGCATAATCTGAATCCAGTGTAAAAAGTAGATGATTCTACTCGAAATCTGTCAACGCTGTGTAAATGTGCTGTATCGCATGATCGAGTGCTCCTTGGTTGCTATACAACTGTTATTTAAAACATTTTTTTCTAAAACTTCAAAGCTGTCAATTGGGTGAGCACGATAACTGGACCACCCGTGTGTATCTCAAAAACCGTTAATTTTAGGACACACGTAATTTTTTGCTCAGAATTTGATGTATGATCAGAATTCGGCATAAAAAGCAAGTGGTTCTATTTAAAAATATGCAAGTTTGGTTCAGTACTTACTCAAAATCTGGCAACGCTGTATAAATGTGCTATATCGCGTTATCGTGTACTCCTTGGTTGCTACAACTTTATTTAAAACAGTTTTTTCTAAAACTTCAAATAAAGCCGTCAATTGGGTAGCACGATAACTGGACCACCCTGTACACGCACGTTACGTATAGTTGTGCAGTGAAACCTGTAAATAGGGATCACAAAAAAATATGTAAAAGTGGCCGCTGGCGAGAGATGGCCTTTATGAAGAGGGTAGCTTATTAAAATTTGTTTAAGTAATGGGTATATGAGACTAAACGTATCTTCATAGAGTGAAATACATACTTGCCATACATACTATCCAAATTGCTATGATCACAACACAAAAAATAAAATGTAAATGAAAACAAATAGATTAATGAATATATGTATATATCAACATTTATTTACAAATTATAATAGGTTGTATAAATGCTGTTACATTTTTTTAAGTATTTCTCAATTGAGTTTGTTTTAAGCTTTTTAGTTTCGTTTGAAAAATATGAGACTCATATTTTGATAATACATATCTTAACATCTGCGGCAAGTTCATTTTTATCACTACTGGACAAGCAGTTTTGGATATCCAGAAGCTTTTTACAAAGTTCAACCACGTCTTTAATGTTTGACGTGCGGATCTCAGGCTCTTCTACCTCACTCTTATTGTCACAATCTTTATCAGTGCGTAGATCATCTACAATTTCCTAAATACTGGAATTAGGGTTTTCGGTTAAAACACTTTCATCAATTCGTGTTTAGTTTTCAAAGCTAATTCCATTTACATATATCTTTTAATAGAGGAAAAAGTTGGACCTATGGAATTTCGTCTTCTTCGTCAAGTTTCTTCGTTTTTCCCGGCCACTGATATCAATATTAAGGCAATTGTTGTCTTTTCCGGTCTTTGTAACAGTTTTCGTCCTTAATGAAATTTAATAGTCTTTTAATAAAGTATTTTTTATAATTCCTTGGTCAAGGAGTTGGCAGTGCGAAGTTGTATTAGGACGCAGCAACACAATTTTCACATTCTGTAACAGCAGTTTGGGATGGGACGTGGCATTATAAAAAAAATAACAGAGAAATTCTATTTTCTTTTTTAATTATTTCGTCATATTTTCTTAGCCAAGACGTCATAGTTTCTGTCGTCATGCAGGCTTTTCTATTTGATACCCCTCCAAAGAAAGTTTGTTTATATGGGCTTCTTTGAAACATGGAGGATTTATGTGAGTCGTTATTTTGCAGTTTTCTTACCGGTACATTGGTCACTTTTCAACTCGAATGTTTTATTAGGCATTGCATGGTATATGGTACATTGCGGGATGTTTCCGCGTTTTGTCAGCATTGAACACATCTTTTGGAGAGTAATCCTTAAGTAATCATATGCAGTTTCTTTTTCCACTCTTCAATACTTTCAAATTGTTTTAAAAGTTATGGTGTGCTGTTAGCAAAATTTTTGTAGTCACATCTATTAGAAGCTTCGAAATATTCAATTTTTAAATTTGTGGCTACTTTCAAGCCTTTTTCTTTTATTAAAGGTCAAGATTTGGACAGGTTCTCGTTTTTTGCCTTAAAAAACCAGTTGTAAGCAACATCGTCTATAACCGAACCTTCATGCAGTTTCAGGAAATCTTCTTTGTTGTTCTAGATTATAACTTTCTTCAAATAGCTTCATTAATTGACGTTTATATTTTATGATGTCATTATTTTGCGTCCTTCCAACACTATATTTTTTCAGACATTTTTGTCGCACTTTTCGCTATCAATAATGTCAATTTTGTCTTTAAGAGAAAATCGTTTTTTCTTCGCCAATATGATAGCAATGTTCACACAACGCGACAGAGGAGCAGAAACTAAAGCTTAAGCCTACCCAAAATAGTTGTGTATCCCTTAGGAATTCTTACATGAAACGTGAAAGGTGACAAAAGGGTGTATTGCAGGTAGTTTCTTCAGAGTAATCCAACTTTTGTGGCCGTGGCAGAAATTTGTAGTGTCCATTTTTAGAAATTTTCGCATTTAAGAGGAGGCCGAAATTAGAGATTTTACTGTATGTCTAAAACAGGGTATATGGATCGTATATTTACAAGTGAAAACTTTATAGTTCTTTCCCCATTTATATATATGTTTATACATAACAAACTACTTAAATTAGAATATAATTACAAATAAAATTGGTTTAATGTAAAGTATAGAACTATGACCCAAATAGATTTACGTAAATCCCGAAATTTCCTATATAAAGTACGTGCTGTCTACACTAGACCTAAACTGCACTGATGAGCTGTAATGACAGCGAAATAGATCTATCAGCAGTTGGTTGAGGTGTAGACAGCACAGCATAGACATGCATTTTATTTCTTACTGTTTATCATAACCCAGATGGCCCAATCCGTAGTCCAAACGTTTTCTCTTTCAAACATTTCTTGTGCACTTCTCAGGATACCTACACGCATTTTGGTTAGATCCTCGGAAACAGTAATGCCGGTGCACACACAAATTTCACAATTACACGCTGCTTTGCTAGGCTTCCCACTTTATGGCAGCGGTCTATCACTGAAGCACTGATGTTTCACTTTAACTTTTCATTGAGTACACCAGTAAGGGATGACTCAACATCTCCCTCAGCTTATAGACAAAAAATTCGAATATTGTTGCCTCGTGAATATTGACGAAGATCGTCCATCTCTTGAGTAAGCTTGTTGTTTTCAGTAAGAAGTGCATCATTCTGCGATTCCAACGATTTAATTTTGTTCTCCATACTCGACAGTTTGCTACTAAAATTTTGGAAGTCCTCTTGTAGCGTGTTCTGCACAGTCTTTGTTATTTCAGCTAAAAATGCTTTATCAAGTAGAAACGTTTTAAAGGGCTTGTCAATAATGCTTTGTATATCTATATTTGAGACTGTATAAATACTATTTTGTCTTACTACGGCTTTCTTACAACACAACCAAGATATTTTTAAGGGGCCGTTCGGCTAAAGCGGCAAATTCGTTTGTATGATGGACGCTCATGAGCTAATTTATTTAATTGTAACAAGTTTATAATAAAGGCAAATCTGTTTTCATTTAAAGGAATGCCCTATCTATACCATTGCTGTACCAGATTTTCGAATTTGTTTTTCATAAAAGCTCCAACCGTACATGATGTAGACCTGTTTTTACTACCCTAGGTTTCGTTTATTATGTTACTAAACAAAATATGTAAAATTAATTACAGAACATTGCTACAACAATATTTCTTCTTCCAATTTTTTTTTCATTCGCGGTTTTAAGAATCTTTTTTTGCTTTATCGGCGCGGTGGCCGACACAATGAATACGTTTGCACATCGTGATAACTGTTGTAAATGTACCTTTTTTGAAGTTTTTGCTACATAAGTAACATTAGTGATTTTGAATTTTTTATATATAAACCGCAAAAAGAGGGATATAACGAGCGCAACTAAAATAATATTTATTTCATTTATATAGCCTACATTGATTGGAGTTGGCAGCATATGTTAAGTCCGTATATGAAATTTGCCGAGGGGTAAAAAGAGCGGACAACATTAATTTTGGAGTGACTCGCAGACGCCGTCACATAGTGCTCCGTACCTATTTCTCGCCACAAAAATATATTTTTTTTGAAATGAAATTGACATTCCAAAAATAAATATACTATTTTCTGGCATAGTTGAATCCATATTTTCATTTTCTTAAATAATAAAAAAATCTGAAACAGGCGCGTTGCTCTATGTCAAGGTCTTGTACCTTATAATATTGTTTTTACTGTAATTATATTTATATAAAACACTATAATTTTCTAATAAGTTTAATTAAACTTACCTTCTCTGCTTCACATTCGCAGCTATACTCCGAGCTTAATTCCATTAAACGGGCGTATGTGTTCCGCATACTAGACAAACGAACGGCAGAACAGAACGGAGAAGAAGACATTAAAATTTACCAGTCCCCAGTTAGTGCACAAGATGTTACAGTTCCAAAGCAAACTTTGTGTTTACGTGCCGCACAACTTCCGCAACTATTATTCGAAACCTAACCGTCATACATACCCGCAAACCGCGCGTTAGTAAATCACGGATATGAGTTGCAAGTTCGAGCAGCTGTTTCTTGAAATATAAGAAAAGACAAAAACTCGTTCGTAAAACTGAACAGTTCAAAAATAAAACACAACTTCAAAAGCTTTGCTTCGTAAGTAAAATAGACTTTCTATATGTTTTTGTTTAAAATATGTATGGACAGATATTTTACAGGAATTTAAGTTATTTATATTAATATTGCCTCATATGTAGCACTTACTGTTCTAAAAGTAAAAAAAGAGTTACGGAAACAGTAACATCTTTGTTAGAAAAGCGACCAAATTATTAAACATGCTTAAAACACTTTCGTAAACACGCCATTTTATGAAGAGATAGTTTTATACTTATGTCACATGTTTGCTGCACTGCTGATCCCCAGGTAAATTTCTCCCAAACCCTTTAAACACTTGTTAGTCTATCTACATATCTACCTGGATTTCCCTACCTACCTAATCCTTTCGACAAACACTTTCAAAAGTTCAAGACGCAAAGCTACAATAAACTATAATATTAAAAAGCATTAATGAGGACACAAATTTGTTCTTTTGCTGTAATGAAAAGCGCACTGAGCACCTAAGAATGGGAGTGTTTTACATTAAAAAATAACAATATCTTCATAATCGTTGATAAACAAAAGTTATTCATCTTTTATAATGTCATTATTATGTTCATATGATATAAAGTACACATTTTATTAACACTTGCGGTAGTTTTGTACAGTAGCGGCTTCTCTGGGTAGACAAGGTAGGCACCGCCTACCTTGCAATTTCAATCAACAATGCCATAAAAAATAAATAATAATTAGCTAGAAATTTATAATTTTTTTAATGCAATTTGTTTTTATACTAGTGTTTATTTAATATTTCATCTCATACCCATACCGCTCAAAAATTACGAACCGCGTTATTACGGCGAATGTTTAAATTGGGAATAGGCGACACAACTTGACCAACTGAAATTCATTTGTGTTTGTGTTCACGTCCTTCAGAATCTGCACCGCAGTTGACGGTTAACGTAGTAAAATCTTCGCGCATATAGGGGAGAGTTGTACAAAACCGGGTATGCGGGTCAAACCGGGTACGTTCTTATTCCCGAAACTGGACGCCATCTATAAAGTTGTTAGTAAACTAAGCATTGGTTTCGGTGCCATGACCGTCAACGAGGAGAACAGCGCGCGTGTAGTGTAGTTTTTGACTTGAGCAAACATTTTTGGATTTCACGTATTATTTATCGATTCCGTTTGTAATTTAAGAGACTGTGAATTGTAATTTTGTTTCCGCAGCCTACAATAGTAGGTATGTCAAAGATTCATTACTATTTCAAGATCATTTTGTCCAAATCACGCATTGTTTATGTTGTTTCAAAGCCGCTTGACGCCATTATTTTTGTTTATGGATCCGTTGGGGTATAATCGGGTACTCATGTATGGGGCAGTACCAGGTAGTGCCCAGTAGTGCCCCACAGTCTAGACAGGCTCCTTTGTCGGCATTTACTGTTTCTCCGAAGGATATTAAGCCAGTGCCACAAGAAAAAGAGTGCGGAGATAAAAAAAAATGCTAAAAGAAGGGGAAAACGACAATTTTGACATCCTCGCCGTATAAATCGGTATTGGAGTCAGCTCAAGCTTCAAAAGAGCAAGGTAAAAAAAACTTTTTGTCACTCCAAATAAGAAAGCTCCAAAGAAACGCAAGAGAAATGATAAAAACCAATCTAATGACGATGTACCCAAAAAAAACGTAATATTTTAGATCCGGATAGTGATTCGTCTTTAGAAGAAGACGATGAAGCGTGCATTTTTTTGCAACGGACTGTATTGTCGGTCTACAAATGGGGGGTGAATAAGGTGTGTCAAATGCTTGCGTTGGGCACATGAGCAATGTAGTAATGCTGACGGAGAAGATGATACCTTTATTCGTGATTTTTGTCTGTAATTTGATTTTTCACTGTTAAGTACTAATATTTTTCTACTCTAAATAATTTTGCGTTATTAAAGCCCTTGGAGCATTTTAAAATTACCAGAAGGTTAAAAACAAACTTGTAGTTTTATTGCTGTTTCAAAGGGGCAGAATCGGGTATAGAAATAACTTAACACTCGATTTTGCTCCATAGAGTGGGGTAAAACCGGGCAAATACCAATTTGGAAAGATAATATTGTTATACCGTTGTAGTAGCTTATAATCATATATACTTTGCGGCAATCACAGTATGATGTCACAACTTAATTTAAGCGAATTTTGGCTGCTAGAAATGATTTTATGTACAATAATAGCTTAGGGTCCCGTTTTTGGCCTACTCTCCCCTAGATGCGTCTCAGGCGGAATGATCGGTCGCCTACGACAAACTTTGTATGGACTCGGGCTATTCGCATTGCGAAAGAGGGCGATATAGGTTTTAAAAGACACCGGTAGATGGCAGCAACTTGCAAGTGTAAGATTTTTACATTTTTTATCGTCTTATTAAAAATGAAATATCATAATAATCATACAATAGGAAGACGTGACAGGAAAATGTTATATAAACTTTCAATATGCTCTGAACAATTACAACACGGATAAGATTAAGTGCTCTATTATTTATACTAAGTACTGTTTCACAAGTTTCGTTTACTTTTTTAGCGTTTTTGAGCTTATTATAGTTTGAGTTTTGCTAATTTTTTTGTATAACATTCGATTTAGAGAAATTTAAGGTCGCTTAGAGCAGAAAACGAATAAATGTGCGGTGGTATACGAATAAAAATGTCGAAGACAATAATTATAATTGCTTATACTATATACGAGTATAAGGTGTCGCCTACCTTACTTGGAAGGTCACGAGCCGCCACTGGTTTTGTAGTGGATTGGATTGCGGATATCGCTGAAAAATTATTCCTAGGACATAGGTACGAGGATGAATGCTTCAGCATCGCTCGTCAAGATTATGTTTTCGGAAAACAATGACGCTTATCAAACATTGACAAAAATATATTGGTCTCACGTTTCAAATACATTTGTTACCTTTGTCAGATAAGAAAACCTCAAAAAAATGTCTAACACAAACTGATAAATTTTAAAGCTATCGAGTAGAAATCAAATACTAGATGTAACCAAACTATTTGATAAAAGAAAACAATAGAATTGCCTTACAAATATCACCTAGCTCGTAATTTTCTTATTAGAATTATCAGTATTTCTAGAATTTGTTATAGCTTCTTTTATTATTTATTATTTAATATTTTTCTTTGTGTAACATTCTAGTTTAATTAAAATTAGTCATATGTTTATATTTTGTTGTATATAGGTGTTCCTTCAAACTAGTTTTCCGCTATAAGACGAGAAATTTCCCGATTTTGAGAGGAGATCGTGATCGAAGTTATTTAAATGGCTCAAAAAATATATAAACATTTCGTTCATTATTGATATTTTTTAAGAAATACGTTATTATATAAAGCGAGAAAAATGAGTCTTTAAATATAAGGCATTTAATACGGATTTTTTCCGAAAGTAGAATATATCGATTCCTATCTACAATGATAATAAACTACACTATTGATATAGAAATATTAAAAAACATTTCTTACCTACGGGAATGAAAAATTGTGCTGATAATCTTTGTTTTTATTAATCTATTAGTAAAAAGAGAAAAGTAAACTTCACAGGTACATATTTCAGTTTCAAAATAATTCAATCAAAGGAATTTGTAGAATTAAAAAGTACAAGCAATGTGTATGATAGGTATAAATGCATCATTGTGCAATCACGCTTTTGCTTGAAAATCTGTTGTTAATTAGGTAGAACCTTATGAAAGAATGAATGAGAACTGGAATATTGATCGACTACATTGCCTGGATGCAACAGATACATACAATGTGCCACATTTTGTGTTACCCTCACACTTATTTGATGACGCAGAGTTAGTTAGCTWCTAAAACTCTTACCWCCTTCGGTACCTGATGTTCTTTATTGTTTTAAAATGATTTTTAATATTAATATGTTAGGTATTTAGAAAACAACCTGCTATATAGGTTATTATGAATATATGAACCTTGTGTTCAATGGTTAAATGCAGAATGGTCGTGAAAATGCATACAACCTTACATTCTACCACCAGTAAGCCCAAAAATGGCAGATGAATCAGCTATGATATTCTAATGCTGTAGGTCAGAGAACAGCAAGACTGTAGCTACAGTACACACATAATAAATTAAGTAACTTAAGCGAAAAGCTATCACTGCCGAGTGCAGAAATATTTTTCCTGCAAAGGTTTGTTCATCTTTGTTTCTCTGTGTCCATAAATAAATTAGTATCAGTACCTAAAGATTACTACATATTCATATTGTGATGTACAAAAACAAATCGATTCATAACAGCAAAAATTTTAATGAATCTATTCGCATTGTGTTTATTTTAAACATCAATTCAAGATTGAGAATGTCGCATAGAGGTCTAGAACCTACTTTTACCTTTTTTCGAGATCGATAATGTCAAAATCTCGTCTTGTCTCACAGCAACACTATTTCAAACGGGTCTTTGCATTTTGTCTGGTCTGACCTATTGGCCGCAAGAACAAGTAATTTTGTAAACATGTTCACTTTATAAATGCACTTTGTCTTTAGTAAAAATTGTATTTAAATTATCATATTTGCCATCATCAACTAGAATATCATGCATTTTAAGTATTCGAGCAAGTATCGTCTTTAACTTTTCCGAAAGGCCCTGTACATAAGACAAACACCATTAATTTACTTTATGTTGATTGAGAATTTAAGTACTTGACTTGGAAGAGCACTTTTATTAAAAGTTGACCAAATATTCGTATTACTATATCCATGAAGATGATCATTTTTTTACAATGATCTTTCGTCTGAAATTCGTTGAGCTCTAACAAATTACGACCTTATGAGACTATTCTTTTTGTGTGGGAGGGTGGTGAGATGTGGCATGTAAATATCTGCCTGCGTGTTGCCTTTCTGTTAATTTTGTGTCCTAACTGACCAGTGTCTTCTTTATAAATTTGGATACTTAAGAAAGGTTGTTTTTTTTAAGTGGGAAACTTTATATCAGGATTATGACTATTCAACCTACTTAACTCTTCATACTGGGGAGCCAAATAACGGTACGTTTTTGTTAAATGAAAGACGGTGCCACTACCAAATCAGCAATTTTTAATAGCAACTGGGGTCATGAGACATTTTCTGTCACTTCTACAATTATTTTGAAATTGTCATTATGAGCAAGCAGTCGTTGAACCCTAAAGTAATTGAGATATTATATTCTAATCAAATAATTTATGTCGAGATACCAAGAAATATTATTTTTAAAGTTTTATTGAAATAACTATACAATATATTTAGTATACATTAATTACATCGACATCCTTCTTGATTCCCAGTTTTGAGCAGCCACTTGTACCTGGTTCCTATTTAAAAACGTCGCTCTGTCCCAAAATCCTGAAGAAAATATTGTATTTGATATGGATTGTGTCGGAAGTCGCCTCGTCGACATAGCACGGCGCCACCATCCCCATCTGTTTACTGTTTCAGAGGTGTTCTCGACAAGTAGGGATTCGTGCTCGTTTCCGTTGTTGTTTTCTGTTWTATGTCCGTTTCTTGCTTGTCTTGCCGGTAATCGCGTAGAGGTGTTKTGATTAACTGGTTCTAAACGAATGTTTAAATTTGTCGTGTTTTTACCGTCAGCTTTAAAGTCAATCTGAACCAAAATAATCTTCTGTAGGCCTTCCYCCGGAATTTTTAGGTTAACTGKTTCACTATTGCCTGTTGTACAGTTACTKGTTCGATTTGTACCACCACTTGCATTTACAGTAAAACTTGCCACTAGCTCCATAGGACGCTGAATTGTATTCCTCATCAGTAGTGGTTGAATTGACGTATTTTGAACTTCAAGCCGACTTGGAGCCATGTTATTTTCACTTGGAGGAAAAATACTAATGCTGTCTAGCTCTAATAACTGCTGCACATCCGACATTCTGTTGATAACTGACTAAACTTTCTGTTTTCTTGAACGTATTTATACACGGGGGTTGTTTATTCTAATATCACCAGTTTAAGGAGTTATCAGGGCGTTGCATGAGGTAAACAGGATAAGTATATTTGTGCATGCATTTAGTAAAGTGCTGACCATCAAGCCATTAGCATATTTCTAGAATTGCTTGCTGTGCAGGTATACCTACGCTAGGACCCAGGTCCAGGTAACATAATTTGAAACAGCGTAATCAAGTAGTATTGAAACAGTGTACTGCTAGTGTACATACAAGGAGCAATGGGTGGAAGGCCATTACATTCAAGATTATATAGGATATTTAATGTGCTTTTCGTACGCCGGATTATATACGATAATCACAGAACATATAGGCACGGCACTTTGATTCATATAAAATTAAAACGGATATTTATTTAAATAGCGAATAATATATTTGGGGGAAGCAGTGCCATCTATTGGAAGCTTACAGAGGCCCTAACCGTAAATGAGCTCCAAATTGTTTTTACAGTGCTATTTCTTAAAAAATAAGCTCAACCGAGTCATATCATTTTAATTTACATTGTTCTCATTGCCACTGCAGAAGTCATCTTAAAATATGGTTAACGTTACTAGCTTGCTAATATAATGAAATTATAGTAGAGAAGTTGCACAATTTTTAGAAACAAGCTAGCCCGAACGAAATTTGTAGGTAATATTTTTTTTTGAAAAATTCCGATAAACGAGTTCCTATGGCATTTGTTTACCAATTACATTTGTTAAACAAATGGTTTAGGAACGAGGTTTTTTCGAATATTTCCATAGAAAAAATTAGGTGCACGAGGGATATTTGGTAACATTATTTCCTGATTTAGATACAAATAAACGAACCTTGTCAAACCTGGACGACATTTATCCGATTATTTCCGGCAAAACTGCTGACAGCTAATGTCAAAATAATTTTCCACTTGAAAATTAAATATAACCAACGAATTATTGTCACTGATTGATCAAAATTGACAGGAAGGAAATAATCAATCCCGTTGTTAGCCAAAGCATTTTGTGTTTCTTTATGGCAGTCATTAACAAATGTCAATAGTTGCATGGAAAGCCTTGCTCTTGCTGACAACGGGATATCCGCACCGATCCGTCCGCGTCCGGCATGAGACGACAGATGCCGTAACTTTAATTCAGATTTCTAATTAATATTATGAGCTAATATGATGAGCGATTGGTTGCGGTGCAGACATCATAATATAGACATGCATATTTTTAAGGAACGACGAGTTACCGTACAATCACCTGCGAACAGCAGTCATTCGTGGTTGGTATCCAAATTTGAAAATTTAGGTTATTGTTCCTTTAGCTTTAATGTTATAAGAAGAAAAGAAAAGCTGTAATGTAGAAACAGTTATTTAATGTTGCCCTTGTATGTAGTCAAATAAAGATATTAAAAAAATTGTTGTTAATTTTCATAGCAGCCACTAGCAATGTTAATGTAACTAGGTCTAGTTAGCTGATACGAGAATTATGCGTGGTAAATAGTTATTACTCACACGCTTCTGTTCGTATTATTAGGATTCCTTCAACTGGCTAAAGCTCATGCAATTAACGTCGTCAGGCAGGCAGGCGCCAAATTGCAGTCTTCGTAAAAATCTGACTCATTCTTCGACGTCCCAACTAATAAAAGGCGTTAAATTTCACGATGCCAAGCGAATGATCCATTTGTTTTTCACAGGAACGCGCCTTTCAGTGGCGCGGACTTGCTACGATAAATTTCCAGGTTCAGATGCAGTTTTAATGTAGCATTTGACAAATAATTTAGTAGGGGCGCCGGCTTTGTTGGATTTAGGACTCTGGAGGAGTGACTGCGCCGGAGCCAGATAGGTGATAAATTACGTATCAATTTGTAATTGCTCGAATCTCGAGACGGCTGTAACAAAAGCGGGCTCGGTGATTGCAACGTAAATTGAACGCCAAATGGTTCTTTAAACGACGAGTGAATTAGTGACTGCGATATGAGGGAAAAATAGTTCGTAAACTTGTAGACTTTTATATCAAGGTTTTCGCAATAATTACACTGTTAGAGTTGCTTTCGGTTGCTGAACGTTCGCTTGACAGTCTCAGAGACCGAAGGTCATTTTTTGGGCCGAATCCATAGCCGAAGCTGAATTTCGGATATTTCGAAGTTTTAGTCGTAAAGCCAAAAAGAGTGCAATACATGCAAAATGTTTAATTCTTATCACTTTTCCTTACACTTTTACATCATCCTAACTTTTCCCAACAATTAAAAAAAACCTTGCGTACTAATAATAAGTTACAACGACATCAACAATCCAAATTCATTTATACACTAACTTGTATAGACGGAAAGACGCACAAGATTGCAGAATTGCACATATTATAACAAAAAAACATTCAAGCGAGTTCGGAATCCCTATTGTTAGTCGGTTGAAAGTCGGAAATCATCGCAAAAAGGTTCGGCTCTATTTTGACCGGAGCAGATTATTTGTCGAAAGATTATTTGGCCGAATGTGGCCAGAGCCAAAAGGAGCGAATAAATAACACAACGAAATCCGCATCGTTGACATTACACACCTTTTGTAGTGTATGCAACATGCTCAACAGTCAAGATTACGCGACAAGAATGCTTTATACACTGTAGCATATGTAGGCAATACTGCTTTCTACGAAAACATTTTAATTCAAAATTCGTCTTACTTGAAGGTGCCGTATGTTTCAGTGTTACTGGCTTTTGATTTACAAATCTGAACACGAGCCTCAACATTACTTAAACTTTGATAATTTTGGTAAAGACTTATTATCTGTATTAGCAACAAATTTATCAGTGTCAATCTTAATTGAATCTAACGTATTGTTTGTTTTAGATATAAAGCCTAATGTGTTCCCCTTACAATATTAGGTTGGCGCCAAGTAGTTAAAAAAAATACAAATAGTATGATACTAACCCTTAAGTGGCTTAAACTCCTAAGCGACGAACTACTAAGCTCGCTAATAACTGCAAAAGGTATTGACGGATGTGTGGGTATGACGAGAGTTGAGTTTCACAAAAAAAGAAAGAGTGAACAGCTTTATACGAAATATTATGCAATATGACTAAATAAATAAAACAGACTTAGCTAACATTCATCCTCTCATGCATCCCTCTAATAACTAAATGTTAGTACACGTACATTCAATTAACGGCTTACGTTTGGCCTAATTATATTTACATATATTTCTGTCGCGAGAGGTTACTGACCCACGGAGAAATACAGTTATTTTAGGGCACAATCAGTGCTATGGCAGCCATTCAAATTCAGAACGATCCATGACCCTTACAACGACAAAGAGAAAATATTGAGATTAAGCAATAAGTTTATTTTTTTGCCTTAGTTGTAATACCTATCAGTTGCCACGATCCGAAGCGACAAGCGAAAGAAAGATTCTGTTTAGCAATAGCGGGATATTCTTTAGGCAGGTTAATTGACTAACTATTTAGTTAACAGAAATATAAATACACGAACGGTAATCTAAACTAGTAACTGAGTTCCCGATTCTGGAAGAATTGCTCAATTTTCTCCCCCACGAATGTACTAAAGAACTCCGCCGAACCAGTATGCAGTGTGTATTAATAATAATGGAAAGGGTACTCATAAATGTGATTCCTGCGTCGCGAAAAGTCACGTCCACTGATGCCCTGTAGTACTCCTCGAGCACCTGACTTCGACCCGCGGCAATCCACCATAAAATAACGACGTGGATTCGCTTCAGAAACGCAACCTCCTCCTATGTCACGTTGATATGGGTGTGTGTTGCATTTAATGGCAGCCTAGATACACCAGAAGCACCCTTGAAGGAATGGAGACTGACGGTTATCGGTGATGTAATTTCTGTACTGAAGAACCAGCGGGTACTGAAAATTTCCAGAACTGCTTGGATAGATAAGTATCTAGAAGCAATCCACAAAAAACGCTTGCAAAATGGGCAGTGTTTAACAAAGAACACTTAAACAAATCAGGATAAAACGAGAAAAGGAATATATCTAACTCACCTATTAACGGAGACTTTTTACAATCCTCAAGAAAAAAAGATTCTGCTTTCTAGGAATGTGTGAATCGAAAATCCGTCCAATGACGCAATAGGGGTTGGCGTAGCACAAATTTACCGTAACAACAATCCATCCCTGGTGGCTATGTGCAAAAGTATCCGCAAAAACGACAATAATTATAACTTTGATTAAGGAGCAATCAATCTTAAAAATGCACAATGCCGTACGACTCAACATTCTGGAGCGCAGTGCTTCTAGAAGCACCAATTTATATTACAACGGTGGAGCAACCTACATTAATTTTCAAATTAATGTAACAGTATATCTTTTGAAACTAAAGAGGAACGAAGCGAGTAATTTCGAGAAAAGCCTTATGCGAGAATAATTGTAAACCAACACATGCATTGAAATTGATTTAATTTCTGATTACATATTATAATGGAAGTTCATAAAAAAACAGGTCAAGTAAGCTTCGGTTTTCTCTTTTTAACGCAAACGTAACGCCTATCGTGTAAATTAGTTAATATAATGCATATTTGACGTCTAGCCCGATTGACGTCGTTTCTTGCACTGATGTACATTACACCCGTAGACAAATTAACCTCACAAGGAGACGATTCGATTCATAGGGATAAACTTGAAATGCGCTACACCAGCGACATCATGCACAACAGGGTTGAGCAATGAGATTGCGCGACCGTGCGCAAACGCAAAGTTCAGAAAAGAAATGTTCTAACCTAACAAATTCAGAATTCAACTTTCATATTCATACAGTACACTAGAACCAGAAGTAATTGTACATGTCTAGTAATAGTTAATTAAAGGGATGTACAGTAACATTTATTAGTAACGCACACTTTGTGTGAAACTTGGCTATATAGCGATAAATACATTTGCACTTTTTATATACATTAAAAAGCAATTCTATATTTTTGATAATAGAAACTCCTTTGTCCGGGGTCCTTTTCTCTGTGTGGGCCCAAAGAAACCTTATTAAGCGCGCAAGTATGAAAAAGATTACCCTTTCAGTCAACATTGAATTAATAGGGATTTAACCACATTACACCAAAAATCTTCTAAAACACAATAAAAAGTATGAAAGGTGCGGTTTCAAAATTTGTAGATACAATGTCGCTATGACAAATATAACATAAATGCACGGTGGCAGTTTGTCGGAACAAGTATTATATAGCACCATCCACACCAAATAAGCATTCTTTACTATACTATTTACATTACATTTAGCCATATACATATATTACTTACTACGTATTACATATTATTTAAATAATGCAAACTTTTATTTAGATATTTATTGTTTTCATATTTAAGGTGTTACTTTTTTGTGAGTTTATAGTTTTCAAACTGACATCCAAGGCTGATCTTAAATTAAATATTATTATTTTTGTTATTGGATTGCTTTAGTATTAATATATTTTTTAATCGATACATATTACTTCCACATCCAACGGATGGGAAGTATTGTATCGCGAAAAAAATTTTCAAACATTTTTATTTGCTCATTCGCTTTAAAATAGTCGAAAACGCAAAAAACAAATTTCTTGTCCGTGTGTCTGTGTGTCTGTGGTATTGTTTGTGGACACCATAACTTTCGAAAGACATAATATATGAACTTGAAATTTGGCAGACATATAAATCTCAGCTACCCAGAGCGACCTATTGTTTGTGGGGTAAGTAGGGTATCGGGAACGGGGCAAAATCGGGGTGTAACTACCCTTTTTGCAAATTTTTATTTTTTGAATTTTTTTCGTTTTAGTATGTGATTAGTAGTATAACCACGAGTATTATTCGTTCTTATAAATTTTCGGTGCAGCAAACTGTTTAGAAGATATCAGCAAAAAAGCGTCACTTAAAGAAAACGGTTTTCCCTAAATATCTCAGAATATATTTAATATATTCAAAATATGAAAATACCATCAGATAGGAAATAAAATTTCTCACAAAGTGGATTAGAAGATTTATTCAAAATTTTGACGTTTTCGAAATATTTCTAAAAAGCCTATTTTGGACCATGCTCGTACGATTTTTTAAAAATTTTGGGATTATATAGAAAATCAAATTTTTGATCAGAAAGCACTCTTGTAATTTTTTTGTTAAGCTAATAATTTTCGAGTTATTTGGAAAAAAACGATTTTAAAATTTATACATTTTTGCTATCACGAGTACTGTTCGTCTTAGAAAAAATGTGTAGAGGGGAAAAATGCTCAAAACCTGATTAAACGTATAGTATAAAAAATAAAAACGTAAATGTCATTTTGACAATTGGATGTGGAAGTATTGATTCAATTTGCAGCGGTTTCTTTTATTGGATGTTTTCGTTTTCTGGTTTAAACTGTAGTTAAATGTAATTATTTCAGTAAATACATATTTATTTTCTAAACTATTTAGGTAATTCTTTGATTTTCTTACAAATACAGCAATAAATCGACCTTTTGCCCTAAACCGTATTTGCCGCCAATTCGCCCTGTTATTTGCGGTGGCGCTGCACTCTTTCGTTTCCGAATCGCTATATAGAATCAAACCGTCTCGTTGTGAGGTAAATTTGTCTATGATTACACCTAAAATAATAACATTTGACTTGACGCCGACACGACATCGAAACAAACACGGACCACCTTCCTTCCCTAAAACACAAAAAATGTACCCGTCTGCGATCGCCGTCTATTCTTATTTGTACAAGGGTCTGTCTGTGCCTAATAAGGGCGACGTTGATTCTGCGAAAACGTTTGCAAATTGTGGAATACCCTATGGATACAATGTCTGTGTAAATTGCAAGCGAAGCTTGTTTGACGATTGGCACGTGTGAGTCGTGATATTTCAGTTTGTTGCACTACGACAAAAGTTAACACCGGCATATTTGACCCGTTTTTTAAGAACGTCCATTATTTACATTCCGCATTCAGTTATTAGTCTTAAAATTTCTTTTGAAATGGATACATAAAATTTCTAGGAAGACGTAAAGGTTTACGAAGTGTAATAGAGAAACGAAAATGTGGATTCAACCGACGTAACGCATATATACATACTTGGCAATATTTTCAACAGCAATCGATGACTGTTCAATTTGGAGATTTGGACAAATTGTGATAAAACTGGAGTGCACTCGTAACTTACAGAGACGTTAACGTTAGGAAAGAGTTCAGTAATGATTATGTTATACACCCAGTTCCAAAATGTAATATTTTATATCATTTATATATGGGCACGTTCACATTTTTAATATCAGACCAACTTAAGTGAGACAGATAAAATGGCTAATCTTTAGCACTATTTAATACCAATGTGCAATTTCATTAGCATTACTTAAACTGTATTTTAAAGTCAAAATATGATCAAGCTGTTGCACTGGCAGCTTAAAACAGAGTTAAAACAATCATTACTAACCTGTAATTTAGAAAATTCCTGTCAGTTAATAAACTGATTTAGGTAGCCATCGTTCTCTTATTTATATATTTTTGTGTAATGCACAGGCAGTCTTCGTTGGGACCGCCCCGTGTATATTTTTAATCAGGCGCGTCTCTCCAAGCGAAATAGGTATTTCGCAGTCAAGAAAGAAGTCTGTATTTCCTGCGAAAATGTTCACCGGTCTCGAAAATAAGTAGCAACGTCACTCGAAACTCAGTACTCAGATTTCTCATTTCCTCGAGAACCGGAGCACAAAGTGATGACGGCAGGCTTTAGCTGGGCCTACACTTCACGAAAGCGGGCGAAACGATCCAGTTTCAGATAGATGGACATTCGAACACGAGACGGCGGTGTATATGTAGGCGAATGGAAAGCAAGTAGGTTACATAGAACAATACGTGTTATTGGTCCATAATAGACATGCATCTGCATTTTTAACATTATTTGTTTTATTTTTATCTAAGATAATCGTTGTAGGTTGAAAGCTCTTTTCAGTATTTGAGAAGATATTGTTTTTACATGAAATACAATAAATAGTTAATTAAAATAATTAATTGGATAGCCCTGCGGTCTTAAAATTGTATGGGAATGTCCCGGAGGATTATTATATTCGCGAACATTTAATGGTATACACACATGGTGTAGGGCGCAGATAAATAATATGCAGGCAGCTAAAAGAACAGTTAGTTGAATTTCACAAGTTCTTGTTCAGCTTTCTTTAAGAGGGGCATTTACTTGGAGCGATCGGGCAGAAATGTAAACTATGCAACCCGTATTATTAGCGGGACATGGGACGTAAGAGGGTAGCCGATAAGTTGAAATCACGCAAAGATTGTACGAGCAACGGACGGGCTAAACTAATATCCGGAAAATTGCTGACTGTAGGGTGTGCATAAAAAAGTAAGCATGATATTAGTAACTTACTATGATATTATACCAAGTTATTCAAAATATGGAATAACCCATTTATTTCTGTAAATATGAACTATATAACATTTCATTCTAACTGCACGTCGACTATGATTTCTGGAGGAACTTTTATAATAATTTCCTTCCGCCTCCCCATTGCTTTGGCAGACAGTAAATTATTGTGAAAGAGCTTTTAACATTAAACTTACAATCTTAGAAATCCAGTCATATCGGAATAGATTGTATACCGCTCGATCATTCCCGACAGGTTTGTATCTTAGCTTCACTGTGCACTGGATACCACGCGACGGACCTGGTGGGGATGGGCATTCGCATTCTGCTCTCGTGGCGGACTCATGCGAAAGTGTTTGCGGTTTTAGATTTTTTGAATGTTTTTACTCATTTATCATGCTCATGTTTTTGGTACTGTACAAAGAAATATGTAGCTGCAACGTGGAGTTCGAATTTTTCTTTTATGTGCCTTAGCTTTCGAGAAATAGCTCGCCAAAAATACGCATATAACAACAAATATTTACATTACCGTACCAAATTCAGAAAAAACTCGAACTCTACGTTGCAGCTACATCTTGTGTCATTGCCATGTCAAAATTTCACTTCGAAAAAGTTTCGAATAACTCGGTAAAATGTAAAACGGTAGGTGCTTAAAACGCTCCTCTTAAATAAATTAACTTTTGTACGATCTTACAAACCTAATTAAGTAAACGTGTGCACGACTGCAAAATCGTGTTGCGGTTCAAATTTTCGGGAGTAAATAAAAGCCTTTTAATACTGAAAATATTTATTTCATCAAATGGTGAGCATATGCCATCTGTGTGTCTAAGTATGCTTGTTAATCTTCTGAATGCGAGATTTCTTTGTTTCGCGATGTTTTCTGTAGATAGCTTAGTTTTTGTGGTTCTGAAGGAAGTACGTTTTATCGAGAGATAAGAAGATTGTTTCTGAAAGGTGAATAGCGCTGAAGAGGTGTAGAGTGAAATTTTCTGGGAAATATCTTCACAACCCAAAAGGGAATAAAACTACCCTCGGCAGTATTTTCGGATAGTCGATAGGGTGTGCTGGTGCAATATTTTCGACTGTTCTACCTAGAACTTATGGATCTGACTTCACCAATTCCAGACCACTTGCTGAAACAAAGATTGTTCACTTTGACTTTCAACCCTTGCTACAAGCTGCAAGGTAAGGATTTCGTCTGTTTGATAACACCGTCTTACATAGATTATTGTAGGGTTTTTTTTCTGTCACCCGGCGTGATATACTCACGGGGGTAATTTGTCGATTTATCGATTCGTGAGGGATAGACAATCCCACCACTGGTAGAGACGAGTGCTAGGCTTCTTTCCAACAGATTAGCTCGAAGCAGCCGATCCACGAAGGCATTACGTAGGCATCGTAATATCCACGACATATCTTCTACCAGGTCAGATTTATCCATACTTTTTCTTTTGGGATATCCTGCCAGGGTTGTTACCTGATTTGAAGTACAGCATCTTTGGGAATATTCGACGTACTTGCTAAATAAAGGAGGGTGTACAAACTGATTAATTTGTGGGCCTCATCAAGACATTAATTTGGTTTACTTACCTGTAAAATTGGATTACTTACCTGTAAACGTTCATAGAACAAAAGAACCGTATTGTTAAACTATAAATATTGCATCTCTATAGAATTAAGAGTAAAAATAGATTGTTTTTCGTGAATTATATATCTCTTGTACATCTGATCACGCTACGCCGCTCGTGAACCTTGTTACGTAATTTTTGACATCTGGAATCGCTTGCGGTACTACTGGCCATGCAGACGTAACGGAGCGCCGCGTTAGTATCGTGTTTGCCTTATTTTGTTTTTGTTTTTTTCTAAAATCGGGCGCTGCGTGTCGGAAAACTTATATATATTATCTATAGTTTCACAATTTATTTTGTTCAGCAAATAAAGGACACTGTATATAAGTGAAATCATTGGGGTGTGAATTTAATAATATTCCTGTACCCGTGTGAGATAACAGATTGGGCAACATAGAGGCTAGATATTCTTTTTTTATATAGTTACCATCTCTTTTTCGATCTTAATATCTAATTTTCTTGATTATTATCTCTGTTCTTGGTAGTGGGATAGGCCTCTTTTGTAGTTCGGGATTAAAAATACTACCTGGCGCCAAAATCAAATAGACATGAATATTTATGGTAATAACGTGATTGAGTGGAAACCCCGACCTTCTCTACTGAGTAGCCGTGAGCAATCCCAGCATTTTTTTTTGCTGTAGGTATAATTAAATACGTAGTAATCGTTATGTTCAATTTTGAACAAATACCACCACAACGTTGTTATTGGCTCTCTCACAAAATCATTTGCCGAAAATTGTAAATCTCCCAAATAAAAATGCTTTGTAGTCCACCATTTAGCTGTCAATGCATGCGGCCTCTTTCGTGGAGAAGCACACAAATATATATTTACACAGGCACAATGCCTATCCCGGTTCTTTTATCAATCAATAGAGCCACACCATCGATTGAAGAAGGCTTAATAAAGTTATCTCTCCTCGGTGTGTCGTGCTGGCGATATACGCGTACCGCTCGTTTTAGAACACCCCCTAAAAATATCGCGTCTTTTTCGTCTAACATAAAGCACCTAGAGTAAATTGAAACGCTTTGTAGTTGGCGGCATCGCGATCACGAAATATTGCATAGTGAGACGTTGGAGTTCACAATAACTTTAATAATTGAGCATGGGGTGGAAGGTTGTAACGAAACACGAATCCACCACCTTAAAGGTGCCGTTTCGGCGATTCTATGCTCTCTTTTTTATTGCGAGGTAGTAAAAGCAGGGAAAGCCGGATCTTATATGTTATTCAGTAATTCGTGTTAAGGACGGTACAGGGATACGCCATTTTGGATTAAATTGGGAGTAGAATCTTTTTACACAGCTTGTACTTTTTTTTCTCTATCAAGCATGAGCTTACCCGCCATATTCTACTTTTTTTGATGACCACTCACGTTATAATGATCGACAGCAGTGGCTGATCCAGGATTTTGGTTTGGGGGGTTTATACAGGATGTCCTCGAAATACACCGACAACATTTGAGAGGTGATAGAAAATTCAATATTAAAAACTTAAAAAAAACCTTTTGTTTTTTATGTATATAGGGTGTTGAAATTGAATTTTAAAAAATGCATTTTTAAGACTATTCCTGAACTATAAAAGATATCAATTTCAAATTCGGTGTGAATCATAACAGCATAAGGTTCAATAAAAAAAGGTAATCGGGAGGTTTCTAAAGCACTAGTGGCGTGCGCTGAGGTAATGCACAACCCCCCTTTTTAATAAAACTTTTAGGTCTGTGGATTTTTAGACAAAACTAAACAGTTTTGTAATCTTTAATCAGTTCTAAATAAAACATTTCTCTTTGAAGTTTGCCGTAAAGCGACTCATTCGTTCATAAAAACTGATTTTTTGATTGAAAAACACTACACCGCCATTATTTTGTGAAATCACAAAAATGATATTGAAACTGACAACGCTTGAAAAGTGATGGAAAACGCAAGTTTAAAAATCTTATTTGGAATAAAAAAAAATCAAAAAACGCTATGTTTTTTGTATACAGGGTGTTGAAGTTCAATTTTTAAAAGATCGTTTATTAAATTGATTTTCAACACTGTATATCAAAAAACAAAGCGTTTTCGGAATTCTTTCTTTATATTCGAAAAATGTTTTTAAAATTGCGCTTTCTATCACCTGTCAAACAATGTCAGTGTATTTCGAGGACACCCTGTATATAAAAGCTATGCTTAAAGAATACAACTGTAGAAACAAATTACCGTTTCAAATTAAATTGAAATTGAAAATTGCATTTAATCACTTCCCCTAAAAACGAGGTGTGACGTCACGTTGCATTCTAGATTGTAGCGCGTTTGTCATATCACGCGAATCGTCTGATGCATCTACGTACGTCCTTTTCGTGGAGTCGTTTCTTTGTGAGGGTTTTAGTAGTTTAATATGATTGCATTCTTCTGAAAGCGGAAAATACAAAAAAAATAGTGTGTAGCTAGCGATGTGTTAGGACGTTAATATCAGCAGCTAAATGTTGAAATTTAAAAATCATGCAACTTGTCCATTATGGGCAGGCTTTATCATGACAAAGACTAACACACTAAAAAGCACAAAATTTTATTTTGATATGTGTATACCTGTTATTTTTTCTCATTATCAAACTTGGACTCATAGTGAAATAAATTTTTATCGTGGGTACTGCAACCCCTTTCTGATTATTGCCCGATTTTAGGTAAATAACGCAGTGAGTACCTATAAAATATGACATTCACGAGGTTAGAGGGCGTGCCTAGAAATCTAGTTTCAACAAGTTCAAACCCGAATAAACCGATGATTGGTTTAATTTAAATGGTGGGTAATTGAATATTAATTAACTCATTGTTTTACCAAGTTACTTAACTACATACAAAATAATCAGTCAGAATGATGTATCTACCGGAATAACCATGATAAATCGCTGACATTGTTTCTAGGTGATATAAGTTCATTTTCGCTCGACTCCTTCCTTTTTTTTCCGTAAAACAAACGAACTAAGATCTCAGTTTAGATGTCATTTTAATCCAATTTTACAAAAACAAACAAAAGTACACCACGTTCGCAATTAATAAACAACTTTTAACAGTTGACATGACGCGTGACGCGACAGCACGAGCATAAGCACGCGCCCACGCTCTACAGAGGAGAGAGCGAGCGCGCTGTATCTCTGGCGCGCGGTTTAAAAACTTGAAGTCTTCTTGTAGAAATATAAACTTGAAAAATAGCACACCTACTAATGGATCAAGTAAAGATAGGTGATAAAGATTGCACTGTAGTTGTAAGGTGTACTGAGAAAGATAATATTAAGTTTGAGATTTGTCAGAGGTGAATCCAGAGGGGGAAGGGGGGCTTGAGCCCCCCCCCTGGATCCGCTACTGATCAACAGGAAAGTTGACCAGGTGAAGCTTGCAGTCGTTTAAACCATACCTTTAAGTCATGAATTTGATTTCGAAACCTCAGGGTGTTCGAATAAGCATGAAGAGCGGCTTATTTCATAAACGGCATATCATAGTGATAAAAAAAAATTGGGACAAAAGTGACCAAGGTTAATTCGATAAAAATAATATAAACTTGCTCTGACAGCCCCCAGGGGACGCTAAGGTCAATGTAAAAATTTAAAATAGAAAGGGCGGTTTTTCGATATTTTACACAATTCTTATCTCAAGCATTTTAGTGTATCTCTTACAGCGGCGGCGCAGAAGGGGGGTGAATTTACTTAATTAAAAAGCACTGTGATTTTTTTACCGTTTGGCAAATTTTTATGAATTTCGTCTCACTTGAACCGCAAGACGCAAGATGCGAGACGAGACGTCTTGTCTCGCAAAGAAATTGAAGTCTCGCAAAACWTGWATAATGTTTCCTATGTACGTGAAATGTATATAACATCAATTCCACCTTCTATTGCTACAAACAAAGACAAATCATTATTATTTAGCTGCCAAGAAAAACGAATATAATATCTAACATACATCATACATAGATAAATACCTCCTGTATACTTCTTCGTCCCAATAGCAACAGCAAACTAATACTGAAGCTAAAAGCGACAAGATAACGCATTCTTTCTAAAAACATCTACGAATTTGTAACCCGATGTATACCAAATTTATATCAGCGTCGAGACGGTCATAACATAGACAAAGGGCGGAGCGACGTCGATTTCTTTTGTACAGAGTATCTATAAATGAATCATGCACCCAGGTGCTAATGGAAATTATCGATGAAATCAGTTTGCCGCTTCTTAGGAAAGTGAACATAGCTATTGTTTTGATAGATACTTGTCTTCAGTCAATTGTCCAATTATATTATATATTTTAGTATGAGAAAACGCGTGGGAGTATGCATTTTAAACACATGCGGTGGTGTTTTCTGGGATAATTGACTTTAAGACTGGAGAAAGCTCTAAAATGACAAGGTTTCGTATAATTTTTAGATTACGTAACGTAGTTGTGAGGTTGTGACTACAGTAATCCTGTTACATTGTACTGCGATGAGCTAAAAGATGTTTTAAGCCTGATGCAAAGGTTAAGTAGCAGTGACGTTAAACAGCTAAATTATGGCGGTGCAATGCCCGTTGTAAAAGAAATGCAAACATTAAAATAGGGTAAAAGATTGAGATTGATCGCGTAAATTTTCAAATTTGCGGAAAATAATGAAAGTTGGGTTTATGACGGACGTAGTTTTGTATATTAAAATGTTGTGTAGCTTCGTACAGGCAAATTATTGTTATTACCTACCTTTGAAAAAAAATAACCGCAAGTTGTTGGAAAATTTGTATTAAACCACCAATTTCGTGGCTGTAACTTTATCCGCAATCTTTAGTGCAGTATATGGCAGTTGACAGTATATTGTGCTTATTGTAGCRTGGTAGCAGTTACAAAAGGGCGGCACAAAGAATTAAGAAACCAGTGCCACTCGCGTTGCATGAATCATTTATAGAAACCCTGTAGAAAGTGCCGATACTAGTGCTGTCAACAGMGATCGCCGTATCCGGGTTGGCGGTTACAACGAATTTAACCGATTATGWAAAATAACGGCTTTCATGAAAATGATCAAACCGTCAGTTAACCGGTTGACCGGTTTACCTTAACTGGTTAACCAGTTAACCGACATATGTTAACCGGTTAACCGATTAAAATTAACCGGTTAATCGCGGTAAGACTGTTAACTAATTTAAATTGACCAGTTAACCAGTTCCAGTTCACCGGTTAATCGGTTTAATGTTAATCCATTAATAGTCTTCTCCGTAGTCGACTAATATATATTCTATACCAACTCATACCTGAAAATATAAAAATGACGTTTTTTCAATATATAATACTAGTAATTTAAGCAGTTAGGAAAAACCTGTTTACATGGAAATGAAAAAACCATCTTTATGGATATTTAATTTGAACCAGTTTTGCGTTTAACCTAACTCGATGAACGTACCTCGGAACGTACGTATTTAATTGTCAATCAATTTTAAAATGTTGATTTTAAACATACCAACCTTTAACAATCTGATTTAACATTCAAATTTTTGTTCGTTATTTTTAAGGTATCGGCTGGAGGGGTATGCGTTCTGCCGTTTTCGTTAGCGGGGCGCGCTTAGCGCACGTTGTAGTTTTCAAGTCTGAGCCTGAGCGTCTTATTCCATGCATTCTTGAGTCTGGGCTGAACACTAAATACTTAAATTTCTAATTTATTTAGTTATTTTTGAACAGGTTTTATAGTCGGTTAAATTTTAACCGGTTCGTAACCGGTCAATTTTTAACCAGTTCGTAACCGGTAAATTTTTAACCGGTTCATGACCGGTCAATTTTTAACCGGTCTATAACAGGTTAATCCTTAATCGGTTATACCAGGGTTGCGTAATACGGTTAATATTGCAATATTTTAACCGGTTAACCGTAACCATTGACAGCACTAGCCGATACCGATTGCAGTTGTCAAACAGTTTTTTTTGCTGCAATTTATAGGCTTGCTTTTTGGGGGTGCTATTAGATGGCGACCACGAATTTGTTGTGTCAACCTGAAAATATAAAAATATTTGCTTTATATTTTACGATACTGCGAGACTTTTGCAAGGCTCTCGTGCGACTCGCAAGGGAAATTTAAAATATCGTCTCAAGTCAACGAGACGAGACTCGCAAACAAAAATATTGTGGGCATCACTAAAAATTATTATTTTGTTAAAAAAATAGTGGTACAACATAAAATGTCTTAAAATAAAAATTGGAAGCATAGGTACGGCACGTTTGTTATGTGGCCAACGAAATTATTGCATGCGTGAAACATGTGGGAATGGTTGAACACATATTCAATGACATAAAAGCTAGTTACAATAATAAGTACTATAGTATAATTTCTACTTATCTTACTTATGCTTCATCAAATGCCCACAACTTTATAGAAAGTTTGGAAATCCTCCTTGGTGGAAATGGAGATTGCCGTAAACATATTTTAGTAGGTGACTTAAATATAAATATACCTGACATAAAAAAAGAAATATTGTAAATCATTTATTAACTGTATTAAATATTCTAGAATACATATCTTTCAGAAATATTCCCACAGGGTGCCAGCCAAATAGCCAAATATGCATTTTTCACATATTTATAAAAAAAAAACATTTCGACGAGTTGGTTAAAGCTTTCGCGGCCAGGTGATGAACTGTTGTCCTGACAACGGCCTTCACACCCGAATCAGGACAACAGTTCAATACATTTCTAGTTCCATTGTAAATGTAGAGGTAATACAAAGCAGTATAACCGATCACTATACCATTTTTTAAATATAGTAGCAAACAAGAAAGATACCAATACCAGTGAAAGCCTAAATGTTAGATCTCGAATGCTTACGTATTATGTTGACTATAATGCACTATTGGACAGGGAAAACTTTGAACCGTTGTAAGAGATTGATCATGTAAGTAAATCAAGCGTATGACTTTTTCTAGAAAAAACTTAAATTTTTTATTGATAAGTCATCTAAGATAAGAACTAAAGCTAGTAACAATAAAAAATATAACACCTTGTATCACGGAAAATATAAAATCCATACAGAAGCGTGATGAACTATAATAAGAAAAACTCATCTAACAATTCCCAGAAGATGTGGTAGGTGACAAATAACATCATAAACAAAACTGAAAACAGAGGTGAACATAGTATCCCATAACAATGAAAACATAAATGATGTATTATCTGATCAAGCTATAAAGGTGGACGCGAACATGGCAATAATCACCAGACCTACGAACAGGGCTTTGTCCTCTGGAGAATAAACATTGTAATACACTTCTAATTTACTTGGTTAAAAAAATAAATTATTTTTTAACAAAACCAAGCAACTAGCAACACAAAATACCAAAACATAAAATAATTTGATTTACCGAAACCGTCCCGTAAGTAGTGCGTTTACAAAATCCCAAATTATATCAAATTACGACCGGCAATTCCAGCATATTAATTAATTACGGCTAACCCAGAAAAAATTCGTTGAAATATTTTTGCAATTTAGTCGGAAAAATTGCTCAGCCCAGCATGCAGCTGAATGACAGCTATCGGCTTTCGCATCGATATATTAATAAATGACGCATACTGTTAATTAATTTATTCGTCCATAGACTGAACCATAACGTATTTCAATTTAGTTCCGCATTGAATTGTATTTGTACAATGAATTTAATTTACGGGTACTAGTTATCTCTAATAAATTTCAGTTTGTTGTTTTAGTCCGACTGGAATAGTTTTGTTATTTTGAAGACAAAGTTATCTAAAATGAGAAGGCACATCGAAGCGTAGAAATCGTTATCGCATTAAGGCATTTTTTCACCAAGGCGTTTTACACAACATACAAGCATGCACCTGAACAGGACAGTGAGCGTCTGTATTAATCTCGATTGGTAAATGTATACAAGTGACAACTAATGCTAAGAGTATTAAGACCAAAAGGAAATAAAACAATATCAACGAACTGTCATAAATTTATTGGCGCTGAACAAATATTACGATACACCCACCATTTAACTCTATTAACTTCTTCGTTAAGGAGGAGATGAGTTTTATTGTACACTATAGTAAAGTATGTTGTTGATGACAGCTGCGGAGTTCTCTTGTAAGTTGTAGAATATTCTCCTGCTTTCCTACGTAAATGTAAATGTTTTTTCGGAATGAGAATCACAGGCTTTGATTGCGAATTTAAGCATTAGCAAGTATCTAAATTAATATCCATTGTATGTTGTCGCATCTATCAGAAGATGGTAGAGTATCAGCAATATCAATTAATTTAAAATGTACTTACCTATTGCACTTATTTTATGATTCTGAAATATAATTACATTCAGAGTTAAATTCTTGACCTATAAATTGAAAGAGAGGTACCGTTACCAAAACATGTACTTATCACTTATACTTTACAAAATAAAATGGGGTACTTACATTTTTGGCGGAGCGTAGGTAAATCCCTTACTTTTCCTACCTCGATAATATTATTATTGTTATTGACATATTGGTAGATAACATTGTGTAACTTCTTAAAGACTCATTTATCCAAGCAGTTGAGATGCAGTTTCCTTAGTTGGTTTGGAATTGCATTAAATTATACATACAGAATAGCTGCGCAGAGTACCTTTCAGTAAACTGTAAATTTTGACGTCAGTTTATGTTCATTGACAGAACAAAACCCTTTTAGATACTAAGTGCAGGCTCCAAAGATAAACGTTTAACACACAAAGCAGATAACTAATACTAATTCATGGTAGAAAAAATTCATTGTGAACGGAAATAAGCCACAATCTATGGAGAAAGCAGGATCGTTTTTCCTCGGCTTGATCTTACCGGTATATTCTTGAAAATCAAGAATAATAACTGCCCGCTTTCGTGACATGGCTACAGTCTGCCAACATGCCATGCATCATCATCAGCATTATTTGATTACATGGTACAAGCTTTTAATAAGACCAAAATGGGCATCATTTCAGAGCTTCAACGTAATTTTCTTTGTTGATTGTCTGACCTCTTGGACCAAATTCGTTGTGCACAACACCCTCGATCGAAAAAAATAATCAGCATTGACTTGACATAGTTTCGACTTTGACGTGCTTTTTTCGGCCGTAGCTCATCTGGACGCTTCCACTGTGAAGATTGTTGATTAGTTTCAGGATGGTAACCATAAACCCATAATTCATCACCACCTTCTTAAGGAGATTTTCATCATCACTGACCATTTCCAAGTAATCCTGAGCGATCTCAGAGCGAAGATGTTTCTGCTAGGCAATGATGCGCGTTTACTCGTAAATTATAATTTTCTACGTTACACACGTAGAAAATGTACATAAAGCACTTTGGTGTATATTTTAAGTAGAAAATACAAACGAGTATATTATGGCTAAAGTGTATTAGCTACACGCTAAAACTAATTTCGAATTTTTCTCTTTTTTATCTTCTCCATGAGTCGTATTCCTTAAAAATTTTAAAATTTAATGCAGTTTTTACATCTATATTACAAACTTGTACAAAATATTTTGTAAGTCATCATAGTATCTAAACGGTTATTTACTTCTCTATATTTTAGAGTCTTTCCTTCCAGGACTATATTATGTATGCTCCTAAGAAACCTATTTTTGACATGCTATAAAATTCGGAACAGCATACTTCAAATTGATTTTTATTCAAAGAAAGGTATTTACTAATAATCACTAGCTACTACTGGATTCTTTAGAACATGAGGGTAGCATATGAAAATGCCCGTGTATTTCCGTTTATAGAGAAGAAAAACAGGTAAATCACAGTTTATAGTCACCGAAGAGCCTCTTTTACCGATTAAAGTCTCCAAAGTGCTTTTAACAGCACGGTTGTCTTGCTTAGTCTGGTCTTCTAGCCTTAATAAACCTATGCCCAAACAATTTATTGTTGTTTAGACATTTCTCTAGCTAAGGTATTCGATTTATAAAAAAATGGTCTAACATGTTAATTTTCGCTTTAAAAAGTTTACTATTCTCAACTAAATTTAAAGTTTTACACTTTTTTGTTTTTTAGTAATAAATAATAAACCGCTAAATGTTTTTAACCATTTCAATACATGTTTTCATTATCGAAATTGCAATCTCTTCGAATAAAATTTGCTCAGATAAGTAAACAACGTATGTACCAAATACTAACAAAATGAATTTTTTTACAAAAAAGGTAGTCAGCTTTTTATTTAAATAAATTGTTGATGTGTGTCAGTTGTTCTTTTTATTGTTAACAATTTGATTTTGTTTTTTTGGGCTAATTAAATGAAATTTAGATTATTTATTTATTAATAATATCTAGTTTTACCAAACCATAGTATTTAAGAAATACCTAATATTTTTGCAATAATGTATTGGAAGTGAAGGAGATAGATTGTTGCTAGTTGTATTTCTACAACAGTACGTATTTTGTTACATTTCTTCATTGCATTTGCACTCTTCTTTTTTTCACAAATAACGATAAATTTGCAGCACAGTTGGAAAGCTTACATGTACATACACTATTAACTAAACTAATTAGCATTTTATGTATAAATCTACTACTTTCGACACCTGCAATTATTGTTTTAGTCTACATCAACAAAATTTCGCTAATTATTATTGTTTAGAGAAAAGAGGTAACGAAACTTTTAGGTAATTAAACAAAGATTCTAAAATTTCTATTTTTAACCCACATTTTATCAGCAAATCGCGGATTTATTTGCTTTTTATTTGTAACATGATGTCCTCTAATGGAAAATTTGGGAACTTCGAAATATTTTTAGTGAATTTCTCTGGTACGTTTTTATATAAAAAAAATTTCCCCCAAAACCGAAAGTGTGAGTTATTTTCAAGATACAGCTGCTACGTAGCGTTAGTGAATCGCCCTGTATATACCTGCAAAAACACATTAAATCTCCTTATAATCGTTATAGTATATCATACAGGTAATAATAACAGAACTAATTATTAGCTTCTATACCAAACTAGTGATTTTTAATATTCTTATTTGAAGAATTATAAACAGCAAGGGAAGTATCCGATGCCCAGTGATAATTATTTTAATTATAAACCAAAATAGTGTTGATGACGTCTCTCAAACAAAACGTTGATAACAGAATTTGTAGCCAATTGTACAGTTAAAAGTTATTATTACGAGATTACGATCAAAAAGGTCTAGCACGTGCGGTATTTGCTAGTTGGTGTTTATATAGCTTTGTGAATATTAAAATTTTTAATATCACCATTTTGGTCTTTTTAATTTGTTAAAAAAACTAATAGTAAAAAATTTCGCAAAAATAAAAAATTGGGCCCCTTCAGGACATTGAAACCTTTCATTAAAAAAATGAGTTAAAAATTCTTGTTACTTTTTAAGATATTCATTGTCAAGTTTACATTGTGAATCCCATAAGCAGAATACGGTTGTAATCCCCTTAATACAAATTCGTTGATCTTGTTCTTTCTGTCATTTTCAGCAGTAAACAAATGGGACAAACGGAAAAAACACGTTGAATATGAACACACGCTGCGTGCAACTCAAGGCCTTCGGCAGGTAACTACGGCAACCAAGGTAGTTCATGATGGACTACTGGTTTCGCTCATACCCCGTAGAGGCCGCTCGAGTACTCTGGCGCGAAGATGTAAACGCAGGTCGGATTTTATTTTGGGATTCAGTGTTTAGTGCAAACCAAGTGTTAGACTTTTTACACTCAGTTGCGTGATGTAAGAATTATGAAATTTTGTTTGTTTTTTTCTAGTAACTATCATACATTTCTTTTTGTATATAGAAGTTTTATTATTGTATCAAACCAAAATGTATGTAAAGATCAGCTAACATGTACAAAAAAAACTTCGAAAAAAGAGTATAAGTAATAGATTGTTAACAAATAAGCGAACTGGTTGCATATTAAAATAAGTATATATACCTAAAATTGCATTTGTTAAACTTTTATTTCATGTTAAATATATGCTTGCACTTAAATAATGCTTTATTCTTCTATTACTTTAATTGCATAGCACTTTAATGACTGACCGAAATGAACGGCACATAATACCACTTCCTGGCGCCTGGCCCAACTGCATCACCCATTTTTTTTTAGTTTTTGCTCTTCGATGATCATCAGTTTTATATGTTTTACTTAAGTTACCACGATAAACCTGCACAGTAAGGTTAAACTGTTTAAATGGGACAATCATGTTTGATGTTTGTTTCTGTAGTGCAGTCTATATTTATATTACACAGTCAATTTCGCATTAAATAATTTTAGACTCACAATGCATAATATCGAATTTTCCATAGACATGGTGGTCACATTACAGGCATAAGCAGACCTCTTTGCTGTGCATAACCTCACATTACATTATAACTTTAAATATAGCATGAGAATAATGATGTTTTGGCGTAATAACCATGACAGTGTTTCCAGTGTTTTAATTCCGTAGGGTTGTCCGCCGCTAGTTTACATATTAATTTTATGAATCTGCAAACAGCCACAGACCCACGCAAATTGCCACCCGCGTTATAAATGAGGGTCGTTTCATAGTTTGTTAATTTGCGGTTGTGGAAAGTATTGGCTGCTGAGAACTTACGGATAAATTTAACTATAAAAAGGTCGATATTCAAATGGTGCTGCAAAGTAGGAATACACTTTTCGCATGTATTTTGTATTGGCGCCAGCAAAGAGTTTGAAATGAGCTTAGTGCTCAACATACAACAAATTAAGTGTATCATCATTTAGAGCGATTTAAAATTAATGCACATTCAATCTTTTTACACATTACAATAGTTACAAGAGAGAATTTCGTTTGCTTTCAATTAATGGTCATAAAGTACACACGCAAAGCTTTTTTTTGTAAAAAGGTTTATTAATTATTATTAAGAAACATTTTTGCGACAAAACCTTTTAATACATCGGTATCCAGCAAAAAAGACGTGTTAGTTATTTTGAACAGAAGCGATAGAACCGCTGCCCTGTAATAATTGATGAAATACCGTTATTTATAAGAAGCTCTTTATTCACTAAAGTTCATGTCAGAATCTTTGCGCGGGTTCTAAAATGCGTATTACTAACTTAACTTCCTTTATTTGCATACCGAAATAGGCTAAACTATAGCACTACTAATTCAAAACATTACTATTTCAACACTAACAATTCAATTGACCACTATTCAAAACACTACACTTGACTTTAGTCACTCTAAAACATTTAGAATACTTGGGTAGCTTGCGCGCTATTTGTCGTGCCTATACAAAGACCGATGAAATGCTCGAATGTTCCAGAGCCATCTCTCCCTTTCATAACTTAGGAGAACATACCAGACCAAGAAATCTTAGGCAACTGCGTTAACGTCGGTCTGGTTGCCAAGTCCCTAGGAGTTGGTTTTCCCACACCATTGCAATATACTAAATAATTAACTAAGTCTGTGTGTGTCATTCAGTATCAATCGTTTTGAATTCGCAATGTAACCATTATTGTCTTCCAAATAGAACTGATACAACGTTGTCGGCGGTATCAGCGGAAAGCTAAAATAAAAACGCCTGGCTAACAGATGTATCTCACTAGAATAAATAATTGTAATTACACATGTACAGGGTGCCGAAACAAGGAAGTTAAGAGTGGCTTTATAGCTGGATTGCTTTGTGTTAGAAGTACTTATATCCGCTGCATAATATTATTTGTAAAGGTAGTTTGGTCTATTATTTTACATTAACAATGTGTCAAACTGTTAAAATTTCGTACTGAGGTACTGCAGATGAGATGCAAACAAAATTTATCTGAGTGGATTATAGGGAGCCTAAAGTTACCAGGCAGCGTACATTTCGTCTATCCCCAAGTTTACGTCACATGAGTGATGTTAAAACAAAGGACGCTATTCCCAGAAGAGAAGCCTGAATTTAATTTGAAAGCCTCCTTAAGTTTATACCGCCAAACTTCCGAAAACTACAAAGTCTGCTTGATTTAATTTGGTTCGATATTGTCCCATTGCCTCGAGATCTATTGGAATCGGGATATATTTTTTCGCACTAAATCAAAATTGCTGTTACTGCAGTGTGACTTTACATATGTCAAATTTGTTATAGTCGATGAAAGTTATGCAAGGTTATTTGAAGTAATTCAACTTAAAAATGCTTTTGTTACTTCGTTTAGTGACGACTAAAATATTTATATTTATGCTTTCACCTGTTCACTCCTACCCGTAGGTACTATTAAATTAGAGATAAATGCTTCATTTCCCTGGCATCTTCATTTCATTTTCGCTTCCATTTGCAGACACTAAGACTTCGTTAATTTTTTTTATATGTCGAAAGACATGTATTTACATACTCGATTCGAGACTTGAAATGAAATTTGCCTCTTTAATGCCAATAATGCGACCCCATTTGAATATAAATTAATTCATGAAGTCGATGGGGTGTACAAAATCCAGTCACTTTAGCAAGGCCTCTGAATACATAGAAAACCAATAAATGATCAGGGTGATTAGTTTTCAGTAGTATCAAATTCTCTTTATTCTTTATAAATGTAAAAATCGTTCATACAGAGTTATAGCATTCAAACGTCATGGATTTTTTCTTCCTAACATAAGCTTTAGCATATTTCATTATATAAAGACCCCTTGCAGACAAGTAGTAAGGGTTAGGTATTTTATGATTATATTACTAACTTAAAATAGACAATAAATGTGGGTCCAAAAAGGAAGGGTATCTGAGATAATAACGGATTTTCTGTCACTTTATTACTTCAGAATACAATACGATAATCTTTATCATTAAGTTCAGCGGTTCTGCACTTCTCGTTTCACGCTTATTAATTGTCTTGAAGCAACTAGCCAGCGTAACAAGCAATGAAGTAAAAGTCTGAATAACTGAATTACAACTATGCAAGACAGCTGGTGCCCTCAGTATCATCTAAGCGCAACTCTGCCAGCTAAGCGGTCTACAAGTGCGATAAACGACGACCTAGTGCAGGTCGCTGTCGATGGTATCGGAGAAGCTACTCCCTAAAGTAAGATGAAATATATATATAATACATAATTACAACTTTTTGTAATGGCTGTTTACATGAAAGCAGAAACCGACATACATTTTATGTAAGGTCACATTATGGTACGCGGAAGAATTTCCTAATCGAACCATTCCTTCGGTTTGAATATTCCGAAAAATTCCGGAGTGATTGCTAGATGCAGTTAAGTTAGGAAAACGTACTGATTGCGGAAAGTTGCCTTTTCACTCCAAAAACAAAAGAAAATTTTTTTGGGCATATGAAACAAAATGGAAATTGGTTATCTTCTTTTTTAGTGAACACCTCGTGAAGAACTACTTTATTGATACCATTTATAAAGGGTCCAAGATTTACATCCGGCTGATCAGCAGTATTCTGTCCATGGGCTGGGAAAATTTTCGCCGACCAAACACAGTAGATTATTTTTACGGATGAGGCTGTCTTCACAAGGGATGCCAAAATGAAATTCCATAAAATTCATCGCTGGGCAAATTGAAACTCATACTGTTGTGCCTAAACATCAGGAACGTTTTTGCTAGCCATCAGATTGGCTTACTAGCCGACCACCTATTTGGTCTCGACTAACGGAGCTGCATATCCGAACTTCTTACAGAATACCATTCTGGAGCTATTGGAAGACACAGCTGAGCTGAAATTTAGTTTAAGCACGATGAATCTCAGTACATTTCTCCGTCAATGTTGGGCAACCTTTACATGGAAATGTTGCTGAGTCTGTCTCATTTACACCCCATTGTAACATTAGAGGCATTGAGGCAACATATAAGCCGAAAATCGCATGTCATCCGTTAGAAAAGGAATACCTAACCGGGAGGTTATATGATATAAACATTCTGACATGCAATCAGACAGAATCAGCTTAATGTTTGACTTAGAGATACCCTTCTGCGTACTTACCGTTGATGGGCTAGAAGCAGGTCACAAGTAGATACTAACGAGATCTGTAGACATATGGCATAACATACACCGATGGTTCAAAAATAAAGGGTGGAACTGGAGCAGGAGTGTATAATATGCGGAAATACAAAAGCATAAACCAGTTCAGCCCTGCAACCGCTTTCCAAGCCACGATTTTCGTGGCAATAATAACATGCTATAGGGCAATGATACACAGGACCGGATCCGAATGATGACCAACAGCCAAGCGGCACTGTGAGCTTTGGAAAGAACTACTTTACGCTCCAAGGTAATAAATGAACGTTTAGATGCCCTTCGTGTCTTGTATGTTGTTTTGGAGTGAGTTCGTGGACACCAAGGTATCAAGGGCAATGAGGGAGCAAAATAACTAGCAAAAAGCATAGCCAAAAGACCCACAATTAGGCCTGAACTTACCTGTGGAGTAGCATATCAGTCTGCTGGATGGGAAGTCAGACAACTACTGGATGCGCGTTCTCGGACTACATTAAGAACGTATACTCGTATGGAGTTCGGAAGGAAAATGAAACTTCTTGCTACATTCTGTGTGAATACCCAAAATTCAGGGAGAAACGTCAGCGTTTTCTTTATTACCGACTTTGAAATCTGAGGAGATTGCATAAGCATCCACTGACGGTATCCTAAAATTTATTAAGAATACAGTTTTAATGGGGTAACATAACTCTTAAGAGGTACTGGAGGCATTTTATCTGAAGCTTTATTGCAGTGGGCTCTTAAAACCAAACTATATGAAATAATAATATTATTCATAGAACCATTTAGACAAATTGCTCTTCGCCAAAATTAGCACCAAAATGATATTGTTTGTCATCACAGCCTGAGGGACAGCAGCTTTAGCCAAACCAGTTGACCATCTCCCGCAAAAATGTTGTATCCGCACTTTGTATTATAAAAATAAAATCACTTATACTACAACAGTAGATTCATTTACATAATTTTTGAATTTAATTACTATTTCTTTTCGGAGACTAAAGAATTGTCATTAACATTATTAATCAGTGCAGGGAATTGACTTTTCTTAAAAAAGAGCTATTGTCAATTAACTTAATATGTTCAAAATACTATACAAATAATGTCACTTAATTTTTCTGCGACTTTTTTTACTAATTCTGTAACACTTGCATCTATCTATGTTTGGCGTTTTGTTTTGTTGTCTAATATGGTGTTTTGGCTGGCTCCAAATCAGCTCTATGGGGTTTAGTACACAGTAATAAGGCGGTAACCTCTCGACAGTGTGGCAAGGAATTGTCGCTAAATCGTCAACATAAAAGGATTTTAATGTGTCAATATTACTTTCCGGTATTATTTTTAATAATTGTTCTTTTGTAGCTTTCTCGTAAAAAAGTTGTTTCTTAAAAATTTTGTTTTTTTTTCAAGTGCATCAATCCGACTTTTCTTGTCTTGTCGAGAGTAATAAGCCGCATTGTCCATACACAATTATAAACTTGCCATTCAAATTTGGTGTAAGCTCTTTTTCAAACCACTCGGCGACAACAAAGTGGTTCATGTCTGACTGGTAATCAGCCCTACAATTTGAAGTACATTTTGCAGTAACTAACAAAGTATTCGGAACACATCCGCTTAGTCCACAAGCGTTTAAAATAATTAGTTGATTTCCTCGACGGGAAGGTGTTTTTAACTGGCACATTTGCAATACGTCAGTCCATTCCTTGCGTATCACGCCAACTTTCGTCCAAATAGACAATGGATTCATTTTTACCTGTGTAACCACAATTTTTTTAATAATGATATTATTTCTTGTTAATTCTCTTATTACTGAACCAAATTTTTTGAGAATTTTATAAAGTAACGATGCAGTACTTATATTCAAGCACCTTTTAATAAGATTAAGCTCTGATAGATTACAAAATTGGTACTTGATTTCTGTCATACGTTCTGCATATAACGTGTTTCATCTCCTCTATTTCTCCATCAGAGAAAGGATCCATGATGTTGTTCTGAACTCTGTTGTTGCGATGACTACGATCGTCCTCATTTAATTTAACAGTTTTATTTAGCTAGTGCTTAATACCGCAATTTTTTGGCTAATGATGTTATTTTTAAAGGACTTTTCATCACCTTTTCCAAGAAAAATATAAATACATACCAACTTTTGTATCCATTGGCATGTGGTGTGTAAGTGTATGAAAATTAAAAAATCATAGTGAATTCATTTGTGTACATTTATTAAAAAAATACAAAAGTTTGATAATGTTCCGTCAGTAATTCTTTAAACAACTGAGTTTATGTTAAGCGTTTGATATTATCTAAAATTAGAAAAATAACAACTTTTTAAAAGTATATAAACATTTATGTTGATGAGAGTATTGCAAAACGGTCGCCATGTCATGCCCGGCTGGTATCTTCTTGTTTATGTGGGACTTCAAATGAAACCCGTTGTATAACTTAAGTACATAACTTTATTCTTCTATGTAACTTGCTTTATCTGACATCAGTAAGTACTCCCCGCTTAAACCCGTATTACCTACTTATATTAATTCTCCCCACTTATCTATACCTATATTAACCTAATTAGCCAATTAATGCTGAGGTGTGCTAGTAGCACAGCTACGCACCACAATATGAATACCGTTAAAACCTTCTAAAATAAGTTCTTCATACAAAATTTCACCATGTAAGTCATTTCTGACATTTTGTCTCCTTATTTCGAAATGTTCGGATGTTCGTATGTATACTGAAGGGCTTCGATTTCTCTTAAATTTTTGCAGTTTTCATTGTTATATGCAAGCACTATAAATAGGTGTACTTACTTTTCTAAGTTTTAGGTTAAATTTTAGAAAAGCTAGCATCCGTATGTGTTTGTGTTCAGGATATCCAACAATTAAAACTAACCCTCTAAAGTAGTGAGCACCCTACTACTACTGTTAACCGTGTGTATAATTTACGTTGTTGTTCAAAAATTGGGAAATTTGTGATTTAAATTACACTCAAGTGTTCCAACTTGATATAGATCCGTCGGTTGCTAGTTGACTCTTATCTGTACGTAAATATTGTATAGCTTATGATTTTGTCTTCGATTGATATGCTTTATCAGTCACTTTTCTTACATGTGAAAATACTTAAGTATTCTAGGCATATTAGTCGGTTAGAACCAACTCAACGGTTATATTGTTTTAAGTAATTTATCAGACGTTGCAATTAATTTTAATAGTACCTAATCTAGTCCCACTTACCGCAGGTTTCTTGCTGCTAAAATATTAAAACCAAAAAATCTAAAGTAGTTCAATCTAACAAATAAAGTCAGGCTGAATCAGTAAAAATATAATTCAGATAACAGAGTCCGACTTTCAGTCGGCCCTAACTGTAATAGAAATTAGTACATACCATATGTTCCGCGTCGTTAAGTATAGTTCAATAAAGTCAACCGGTTATGCAAATTCAGTTCTCGGTATTCCCCTCCTTCCATTTTCGGATTTTAATTACCCCGATTGTATTACTAGCTCTAAAATTCTTTATCAGCCTAGCATTGCTGTGCCCTTCAAGTAAGTGATTGAGTTAAACTGGCGTAGGAGTACAACAAGCCTTAACCCCCAGTAGACGTCTATGGATGCTATATCTCTCGTTTCTGCTTGAAAAGAATTCCCATTTTTTACAAGTTTCGCGTATCTGTCGATTTCCACGAACAATGTCACGCGGTGAAGTACTGACATCGTCATCCCCGCGCCGGATTATCTGCGGCCCTTTTCACGTCCCTTTCCATCAGCTTACAAACTTTTATTTGGGACGCGATACGGAATCCTATACGTGATGTATGCAGGGTGGCAGTTTATTATCGAGTGAGAGGATTCGTCTTCGGTATGCCTGGTATACAAGATAGAGTTTCTTGGTTACGTGTTAGCAATACAGGGTAGCTGTGGCTTTAGCTTTAGTTCCAAAGTATAAGCTAGTAGAATATATTAATAATGTATACATATTTGGAGAATTATTATTATTACTCAACATTATTTTTGTGTCTGTGAGCTTATAAATGATCATTCGGGAAAAATACTCATCACATAGTCTAATTTATATAGATTTCCTGTTTTCTACACAATTATATACTTCCAATGCCATTGTACCATGGCTTGTGCTCAGCGGAATAGTAAACGTTAAGACTATTAAATAAGTTTATGCAGTCCTATAATTTTCGCTAGTTAAACATATTGTTGACCTGCTTACATTATTCTTTTAAATTTCACACGCCATTTTAATATATAAATATATATAAACAGTGCAATTCTTGATTTTTCAAATAAATACAATTTTATTTAGCAAGACTATTTTTTTAATTTAAATAATACGCATCCCGATTAAGTATTATGAAACAAAACATCGTACAAATGACCGCTACGACTCTCCCGGCACATTCTTGCTGTTTTGAAAAATCTACGATACCATTATCACATTGGTCAATATTATCAATGACGTGTCGAATTCTATCCTTTAGCTCATCAACTGTTAGCGGACGGTTGCAATATACGTGCAACTTCTCAGTACTCCACAGTCAGAAGTTGCATGGCGTAAGATCACATGATCGTAGTGGCAACAACTGGATGGTATTCTGATTTTTGCTGGAATCGCACAATGTCCATATCTATATTGATCAGTGCAGGGCATAAAAAATCCGTTATCATATAGTTGGGCTATAAATACTCATACTTTTGGGCATCGACAGATATACACCCGATACTCGATATTTTGTATCGATCCCAGAACGTTCTGATACATAAGTGTATCAATACAGTACCGTTGAATACAACATTTCTATAATTTATTAAAAATTTTGAACCTGCCACACCAACAGTGTAACGATGATTATTTAGAATAGAATATAATACAGGAATCGGCAAATCTACAAGTTTCTTGATGTAAATAGTCGGAAGAAGAAGACCCACGTATCTGTAAATTGTCCCTGGTATAAATATTTATAGTTGAAGTATTGAATAAAAACTATAATTACCCAGATGTAAATATGCACTTTATAACAAAATGTCCTTAACAATTTTTTTTTTATTTTTTAACCTATTTTTCGTTTTCGTACGCCAGCGCATTTCCATGGCAGCGAATTTGTATTGCTATTTTATCATTGAAATGACCTGGTGTTCATTTTGTAACAGAAGCATGATAGCAAAAATGTACGAAAGCAAGTGTCACTACATGTATCGATACATTTTTTACGATAAATGCCTGAATGCAGCCAACATGGAACAAAGTTAGTTTCTCCTTATGTATGCTAAGATGGCCGATTTGCATGGGAGAGGAAGAGATCCATGTGGGCGACTTCCATCTGTAGGCTGGAGTGAATTTCCATATTGTAGCTTCTTTGTACGATGAACAGCAATGGGTTTTACGCCTTTACTGTTCAAGAAACGAATAAGAGAACGTTTTTCTTCCCTAGTGCAGTGCTATAGTGCAATTGTCGTTTTTAAACTTCCAATATAACAATACCTAGAATATTTTCTATGATGTGTTTTGGACAGAAGGTTGATCTTGAAAATGTGGACGAAACCTTTTATTGTAGCTATGAAGTATAAATAGATTTTAATCCCAAGTTCTGCTTGGATGGGTGCATAAATGCAAATGCACTCTACATAATATTTTTATACACATCTTGGTCGTGTACTTTGTTTACATGACTTACAAAAAAGTTAACTGTAAACGCTGTCTAATTATTTTACGCTATTATTGCTCCTGTCTGTGGTGGGCCTACATAAACTGTTTTTTAATACTTTTTCCATTGTTAAAGTAGGTCAAAACGGGCTGGGTTTATACAAGTCAAATTATCCGGTATTTTACCTTGCATGTGCAATCTGGATAAGTTTTAATTTAATTACAATATGACCATATCGCACTGTACTATTTATTTGCGTGCGCCTGGCTATGGTGGTTTAATAAAATGAAATATCTTAAGTATGAGTACGATACCTATATAGAATAATTGCAGAATAATGCAATACGTGAAGTAAAGCACAGTGTATGTTATTTTTTATTCATGCCACAAATCATTTCAGATTGCTTACAAACCGTCAAGATTCTTGCACACAATCAGTATCTGAATAACAAAATACGTACACCGTTACTGTAACCTAAACATATATTTCATTTTAATTTTGATAGTTTCCGTTAATTTTTTCCTTCCAATGCAAGCGGGTTTTATAATAAAGCAATTGATACATGTTTTTTTAATTTCAACTAAATGTATACTAGACTCTTCTGGCAGCGTTATAATAGTTTTTCTTTATTATAAACAACCGTTTGTGCATTTGAAATTAACGACCACTTGTGTAACTTGAACTTAGTTTTACAACGTTCTTGATAAAAAAAACTGGACGGGTAATATAAGGTTGGACATGCATTTAAATGCCTTGGTTGCTTCGACTTGGGTATTGGGGAAGAAATAAATGCCGCAAACTTTTTTTGAGTATAACGACACAAGTGAATTAGGAAGATCTTTACTTTTCAGTGTCGAGGCAACCAGAATTATATAAAATAAAAAAAAGTATTAAGCCATTATCAAGAAAAAAGTATAAAAAATCATTTTATGAGAAATATTTTAGAAAATCCTACACTATTTTCTGTTTTCCAGTTCATGAAGGCAGTATCGACCACGATGAACGCGAGGTTCCAAGAGTTTTTGTTTTGTCTAACCTTCAATAATTTATGAATACTGAACAAAAGGATATATATGTTTCATACTCTCTTAGATAAGATACTTTCGTGCAAGTTTGGTTCTACTTTGCCCGTGATTTTGCGACAAAGTCTCGTATCCTTTCGTATTTGATTCCTTTATTGCACATGAAGCTGTTTAAAACAAGCCCAGTATTTGTCTTGGCACTCTCATTCCCTTCAGATGCCCAGTTTTCTATTTTTGTTTGTTTTTAGTTCTCTTCAAGTTTGTGTTCTAAAAAATAGTCACTTTCAACCGAATTATCGCTATTTTTCCATTCTTTTTATAATAGTTCTCTTCTTGTTTCCTCTCCCTTTTGTTCGGCTTCATACTTTCTGCTCTTTATTTTTATTTTTTCTTAATAACACTTCGTTCTCACAATATTCACCAATTGTGATATCAGCTGATCATCATACTAGTACCGTTGTGTTTTCCCTTACTTATTTAAATTTTGAGCCGTCCAACAACAATTTTGGATTCCGAAGAATCAGAATAACACAATGTCTCGTTGTAGTTAAACGTGTGTCCAGGCTTACTTCCTAAACACAATTTGTTGATCTTTCCAAGAGATCACAAATGCCCTAGATTGTCTACGGGTTGGTTTGCCTTGCAGAAATTAAAGCAGTGCCGATCCTGCCGACCCAAAATTTTAATCAAAGAAATTATTTTTTTTCGTATTTTTATGTACCTATATTTTATCATGTTCACATTGAAATTGTGAAGAATTGCCAGATTGGGTTGCTTTTAGCCAATTGGGCTAGCTGTTGAACTTGTGGCGATATGAAAATTAAGTGAAGTAGCAACGCCAATTTGGGCTACTTTAAAACGTACACAATCCATGATAGTGGCATTGGGAGGAAAAATACAGACGATTAGAACAGGTTAACATTCTTGACCGACGATCTTGTTGGACTGTTATAAGATTGCCGCTTTTGAGTGGAGTAACTTTTTATATCAAGTTTATTTGAAAGTACTTGGCGAGAAATGTCCCAATGCATAAAAGTGTATTGATGCTTGCGAGAACTAAAAAATGTTGTCGATTTAGTATACGTTTTCGACTATTAATTAGTATCTACAATTTAGATTTGCGAATCGGCTACCTGGGCTACTTCACACTGAGTACTAACCGGGATTAGTGTATTAATAGCACTGGCACAGACAACTCTGAACAGTTAGGTGTTAGGAGGAAAGCTAGCAAGTTCGTTTTGGTGCTATTTTGTCTGCTCCGTCTTTTCCAATTTCCGTGACAATACTTACCTTTGATGCTTATAACTCGTTTAACATAGTGCCTCAATGTAGCTTGCGGTATTACAATGTATTGAAGCTCCATAAGTAGTTCTGTTACTGTTCTTCACCTCATCAATAGTTCCGCATAGGGTTTTCCTGGTATGCTTATCGCCATTTGCGCTTTTACCGATTTTTCGCTTTTAGACACATGTTACCTTGCTACTTAACTACTGTAGCTGTCGCAGTTTGCTGGGACAACTGTAACTCAAACGTTACCAGATTTTACTTTTTGTCTCTAACCTCTTAATAACAACAACTTCTAGATGTTGGATGCGGACGATAATTAGCATTTATCCGCCATTATGTTTATTATGATAAGCGGGCAGGTGTTGTAATACATAATATAAATTACAATACCCTGACACTCACTGCGTCGTCATGAGGTCAACTCATGCTGGTATAGACGCTTTGAAATACCAACCTATGAGAGCTAGGCGGGAATTTCAAAAGTTTGCACCTTTCATGCAAATGATACAGGTCCGAGTTGCGATTACACCCAATTACCCAACTTGACCTTATTGTGTTGTTATTTTATATTTAGTGATTTAACCTCTTTGTACGAAATTTTTAAACTGCTAGAACTTGTACTTCGTATATCGTTGTGAAGAATGCTACATCTGCACAACGATTTTAGACTGTATTGTATTCATCTTTTCGGCCAGGTGTAGCGAACGACTGGGATATAAATATCCCGTTATGGCTTGTATCACATAAAAAATCCAGTCACATCATAACCATTACTGTTTCTGAACCACACACCCAAACTCCCCGTAAGAATTACATAAATTTTAATAGTCCATCAGCAATATTACATAACCCTGACTCCCCTCGTATCCTGCTCTATGCCACAGTGACCTATTTTCGTACTACACTAAGAGTATACATTTTCACCCCTCGACAGTGCCATGTGTAGGGTAAATTCGTCAAAGCGTTCACATCATGTTATCCCGTGATACTAAGAAACAGATAATGTTTGTAAACGTTTTCCTTAAAATGACGATTTCTGGCTGATGTTCCACATTTCGAAAAGTATTTACATTATATCTAAATAACAATAAATCACAATTAAAACGTTGTAGTTATTGTAAGAGATTATATCCGATGAACCCGAGCTTCGAGGTCGATATGACACCTGCCAATATTCCGTAAATACTGTCATTTACTGTCACACTTACTGTAATTAACCTACTCGATTTTGCTGCAAAACTGGCAATATAAAATTATAAAAATGTGTTCTGCTTAGTACAGTGATGAACAGTGATAAAAGTGAAATTACTGGAACACCACCACAAATCACAAATCTGGCGGAAGAGCCAAAGGCAACCCATAATTTATTACCCAGCAAATCGAAGACCCGATATGAAATGATACAGGGTAAGGCATAGGAACCAAGTGGTTTTTAATTGGATAATACTCGGCCATTAGAAAACTGAGAAGAATGGGGTACGTGATAGCAAATACTTTATTATTTGGTTATAGTCAATTCCTTGACTCAAGGCATTTTACATTCGGTTGCCATTATAAAAGCGTGGACGAATTATTGTTTTGTTAAGAGTGGCGAGTTTGTTACTGCGGAGTAGAATGAAAACATAATGAATGATGAAGCCCATTTCCACGTCAACAAAACTGTCGGTATTGAACTGCCGAAGATACACAAGAATAACATGAAAAATCGCTGCATAGCCGTAAAACAACAGTTTGGTGTGCATTGGGAAAATTTGTTGTTATTGGTTCTATGCTTTGAAGAAAATGTGATTACTGAAACTGTAACATCTGAGCGTTACATTAATATAACGAACACCCCTTTCATATTTGTGGTTTCCGCAAGATGGGACCACGGCACACACGGCCAGAACATCTAAGGTAGTTGTTGCCTGTTTCCTAAGCGTCTCGTTTTGAGATTTGGTTAAGTTCTATGACCTCATTATCCTGCCTTGCCTATATGCAATTTTTTCTATGGGGGTATGCTATAAGACCAAAATTCGTACGTTAGATGAAAAACAAAAACTCACACATCAACAGAAATCTGATGGAAAGAGTGGAGGCCAGTTTGCGTAAATACTTTAACAATGCATCGACGAAAATGGACACCACATGGAAGATTTAACCTTCCATTCATGAAAATTTTTGAGGTTACAGAAATGTTTTTTATTTAGAACACAATTTAATTTTCAAAACGTGATAGCTAAACACTAAATGATAGTTCTCTCTGCTTGGGCGTTATATTGCTTCTTACAACTCTTGCTGTTTAATATACAGGGTTTCTATAAATGATTCATGCATCCAGGGCGCTCATGGAAATTATCGATTAAATCAATTTGCCGCCTCTCAGGAAAGTGACATATACTTGTCATCTGTCAATTTTTGAATTATTTGATATATTTTAATATGAGAAAACGCCTGGGAGTGTGTATTTTTACCAAATTCTGTACTGTTTTGTGGGATAATTAACTATAGGGTTGCAGAAAGCTTACATTTCGGATATGCAACCTTCAAAACTATCGCCGTGCATATTGTAGCTTGGCAACAGTTACAAAAAGGCGGCACAAGGAATTCAGAAATCCACGCCGCCCGCGTTGTATGAATCATTTATAGAAACCGTGTATTATGTGCGATTCAAATTAAGTTTCCCGCATCCGATCAGCTGATCGTTTTATTGAATGGTCAGTGAGTCGCAGCTGTCGTTATAGGTATGATGTTGACAGTATGGTACACACGCGGATATCTCGGATATTTTAAACAAAATTGCAATGTATTAAAATATGAGCGATGTGTGTGGTTATTTGTATGCTTTGTGGGGTTTTAGAAGTTTTAAAAGCGTTAATGGAGTGTTTACTTAACGTTTAATAATGCTTACGCTTGCACCTATAGTACAATGGCTTTATTAAGTGAAGCGCCTTTAAATGCCGATCATTTAGTCAGTGCGACATAAAGAAGAAAGTGGTACTGGAGTGACAGCGTTTGTGTTATTATGCTTACAGTCGTTGGCATTTTCAGGAAATCTTCAGGAATTCTGTCACAGGTACCTTAAAGACAACACAACACAGCAGTTTTTTTGCATGTAACATACAATTTAAGGGCTGGACTTGAAGGGAAATGCAAGCACATTACGTCTGCCTTGCTGTTCTGCAGTTGGTTATTTCAAATAGCTCCAATTACAGTTTATAGTTACTCCTGCAGTATCAAGAGCAAAATACTTTTGATTTGCTCTTTTTACTATTTTTTTGTAGGAGAATCCGTAGTATTAATAATATTCAAGAAATTTACTATAACTCCATGAAAAATACGAAGTATTATACAGCACAAACACTACCAAAAGCTGAAAAGCACCACCAAAGATATCCAAATGCGTGCGTACGTTCACTTAGAATAGTTGTCAAAAACGACACTAGAGTGCGCGTTTATTTCACATTTTTGATGTCATGTCAACATACAACATGACGTTTCATAAGATTGCTAGGTTTAGTTAAAAGTGGTGTACGTTGCAACGTCGCTTCACTGCCATATTTATCTTCGAACGTCACTTGTTCTCCGACACACAGCGGCGGCGAAAACCGCCAACGGTCCAAAACAAAAAAGGGGCGGTAATGCGATAAAGAAAGTATATAAGCATATTTGCAGCCGTCAGAGCGCCTGGCTCATCCGGCGTGCTGGAGCGACGTTCAGTTCACCGCCAACTTTGATAGCGTCGCGACGCAGAACGCAGCTGGAACGAGGCAGAGCGCGAATCACGTTGGCGAGCATGGCTTGCTAGATCGACTTTGCTCTTTTCCCTTACGTTGATGAACTGTGGACATTATTGACAATAAATCTGTTGTAATACTCTTTTGGGTGAATACTTTGTGCTTCAGCTATTGGTTTATCAGTTGCTGTTGCCTTAGGTAAGCATGTAGAAATCACTGTGGTAAAGCGGCGAGTATGTGCATTATCGATGACCCGTCAGTGGTGGTAACAACTCTATGCAAATTAATTGAAGTGGATGTTAGAGAAGTATGGTTTACAACAAAATAGAACAACAAATATGCTGCTTTGTTAAGTGGAGATTACCTTTTAATTTTTATCTAATAAGCAAATGGAATTCTGAAAGTAACAAAATCTAAGTAATTAAAGTATTTAAGAAAAGTATCCTCAGCACTTAAATGACTAAATAATACTTTAAGACAATGACATTTCCAACATGAATTATGTCCTTAATCATAATGTGAATAATTTAATAATATATTCATTAGTCAAGCTGCTTACACAGAACAAACACTGGAAATCACAGCCTTTCATGTCCGATGAAAATTTATGGAAACAGTTAACGAGCTCAATAAATGATAACGACACCGATGAAAAGGTTGTCAAACTTTCAACGATCTTGGTTTTCAACAGGCAGCCCCGGTTTTAGAATTGTTTCGCCCCTATGCAATGTACTGTTGTTTAAAGTTAGGTTTAATATATTAAATTTATTAAATAAAAATCTGTACAAGTAAAACACTGATAATATCGATAACAAAAATATATAAGTAGGTAAAAAACCTACAAATATATAACGAACTGACTTGTGTGGCAATACTTACTAGAACACAGAGACATCTTAACGTTAACAAAAAAGGACATATAAGAAAACTAACAGCTAGGTACTTACCAACATACACCTCTTCTTAAGTTGACCCTATTACGTAAATGTAATTGAAAGTTATAATGTATTACCTTTACAAGACATCTTTAATCTAACAATTTTTTACCCCATGCAGTGTAACTAAATATATCGACGTTCAATTAAGTTACCCTTATTGCACTATAAGAATAAAAACTACTAACTAGTTACGTACAGGAAACTAATTACATCAATAGTTTCCTCAACGACTACTATTTCCTGATTCATCATCATCGTTTTTTTTTTTTGTTGTCTGGATATATTAGCGATATTCCTGCCTCTTACACGCTTAATCTCATCAATATGTTTCAGTACCGTGTTGCATTCTTTATTTTCTACTGCATACATTGTGTTATCTTTATTATTAATAGTATTATAGCTTTAGATCATCGCATGCGCTGCAGCGGATTGAATTCTTTTATAAGAACTTCTGTCATTAAAAATTTGTCTAATTTGGTTCTCAATCTACGACCTAAGAATCTTTCTGTAGGGGCGGTACCAGCATGAGTAGTGTTTCTATAATCAAAAAGAAATTGCTACAAAGCTTAATCTAAATCTTTTTATTCATTGAAAGGCTTTTTTAATGATAACTTAACTAAACGTTTATCATGCAAATTTCAGCGGCCCTGTCGCTGCAAGCATGATAGGGTGCTGTAGTTAAGTGCTGAATACCCACTGACTTTAAATAACTTTTAAACTCTTCCGAAGAGAAGGAAGGTCCATTGTCACCTTCTACAGCAGTAGTAAGCCAAATCTTGAAAATAACGTGCATACAATTGTTTGATTTGTTTAGCAGTAATTTTACTGACTTTAAATACTTCCAGCCATTTATCATGTGCATCTGTAATCACAAAGTATTTGTTACCTGATATGGGTCCCAAAAATCTGCATGCAAACGTGTCTATTGGGTACTAGAAACAGACCATGGATGTATATGTATGGATTTGATCAAATTTCCTGACAAATATGACAATTTTTGCACATATTTCCAACATGATGCCTACATTTGGTTGGCAGACATACGACTGTGCTAGGAATTTGCACTTATTAGTACCTGAGTGACTTGAATGGATTTCTTTCAAAACCTCAACCCTATATAAAACAACCATGTTCAATACGCATTGATCGCGTTTGTTTGAATGTGGTTGCCATTCGAGCATCAATTTTCCATACGCGGCAAGATAGTGCTCCCGTACTGCAGGCGATTAGCAAAATATAATGGAATCCCTTTCTTCCAAAAATACTAATTAATGGTTTATGATGCGTTAGTACAACAAATGAACTACCCAAAAGATAGTCATGTCACAGAATGTACTCAAAATATAGCTGCAGCTTCCTTATCTATTTGTGATCTATTTATTTCTGCATCAGTCAGGGCTCTTGATGCGTAAMAAATACTTKCATCTGGAAGCATATGACATAAAACTGCTGTCAAACCGTATGGTCAGTATTGACTGACGTCACACGCTATAACTAATGGTACATCTGAATCAAAATGCGTGAGTAGCTTCTGAGATCCCAACTTGTTCTTGACCGATTCGAAGCAGTTTTTTGTGCGTGTCCCCCATGCCATTTAGCACCCTTTTTAAGTACGTTATCAAAGTTTACAATTTAGAGCATAAGAAATTTGGAATGAAGATCACCAATTTTAAGGGAATATGAGTTCACGCACATTTGTAGGGGTCTTGTTATATGTACAATGCTCTCTTTATTAATGATGTTACCCAAGTATTCAATTTTACATTTTATAAATTTTACTTATCTGTACCTTTAAACCGCACACTGGCAGTTTCTCAAATACTTTGATTGATATTCTTGAAATGATATTTTGTTATTATTCGCAGGTATAAGGACGTCATTTAAAAATATTATTAAACACTCGGCATTTCTGAGCGTAAGAAGAGTGAAGCTTGAACCATTTGCAATTTTTATTGTAGCAAACCTTCAATTTTAAGTAATATTTACTTAGCTACATTTGATTTTTGATTTACTGTGATTCTGAAATCTCCACAAATACTTACGTACTTTTAGCATTTTTTAAAATGCGGCTACCAACGGTGTAGTCCAATCACTAAATTCAACTGTTTCTAGAACTTGCGACTGAGTTAATGTATAAAGTTCAATTTCAACCTTTTCTCTAAAAGCATAAGGCAATGATCTTGACCTACAATATACAGGTAATGCACCTTCGCGTAGGTATAATGACGCCTAACCCTTGGTAAACTTACCCATCCCATTATCAAATACATAAAGAAATTTCTTAGATAACATTTGTTTAATCTCCTCTGTACTATCTGGTACCTACAGGTAAAAACAGTTATCTACTGAAACTCTCAGTTTCTTAAACCAACTCCTGATGAATGGATGGCCATCATCTTTAATAACATACAATTTAAGATTTGAACTTTGTTGAAAGTAGTTAAAACATTTACGTAATCAAGTTCAATTGAATTCTTTGTAAGATTCGATTTTTTAAATATTTACTCTAACAAATACTAAAATTTCCGAATCTGTACTTTCATCGACAATTCTTTGTCCTTTACTGTAACATTCATTTTCTAGGGACTGACCTTTCTCTAATTAATACCAAATTATATATCTGAAATATAAGCATAAACTGTTTATCGCTCATTAGATTCAGATTCGGATTCTGAAACAATTAATTAAATAGCAACCGTTGTCCTCGCTTGACCGCCGGAATTTGCACCCCTTTGCTATCTCTGAAGGTTTCGGTTCCAGGTGCTTCTTCACGATATCGACCAGTTCATTATATGTAGGTGATAGTATCTGGCTTCGTAGGGCTGCACAAATTAACTTTAGTTTGAATGTTTCATCCACCACGACTGTTAACGGCGATGGAACTTTCTCTTCCATTTGTGACGAAGTACTGCCTTAATTTTGCCATGTACGTGGGCCATTTCTCTCTCTCTCTCTCCGTGTTTAAACTCTTTAACCCATTGACATATTTATTAATTATATTTATGTGGGTCACTCACCAATCTAAATTTCACTCCTCGTCGCATATATGTAACGATGTTACTCGGGTGACATCATTCATATTAAAACACAGACACGTGTTAACAGTTTGTATTTCAGATCGTCTCTGTCTATATCAATACTAGCAGATAGGTGCTTCTCAGCAATATATATTCAGAATAGACATTTACATTACAAGGTAACAAAAAAACATATAATAGGTAGGTGCGTTTTAAGTGATTTGCTTCATTGTGTTTGCACAATTCGCAGTTAATTCTACAGGGAAATAATTCACACATGCAGGCGCTTATGGAAATTATCGATTAAATCAATTTGCCGCCTTTCAAGAAAGTGAGCACAACTACTGCTTTGACAGATACTTGTCATCTGTCGATTGCCGAATCATTTGATAGATATTTTAATACGAGAAAGCGCGTGGTAATGTGTAGTTTCAATATATGTTGTAGTGTTCCATAGGATCATCAACTTTATGATTGAAGAAAGCTTAAATTTCGGGGCTTTAGAGTGACACGCTTGCGTATAACTTTTAGGTTATGTGTTGTAGTTGTGAGGTTGTGACTATAGTAAGCCTGTGAAATTTTAATGGGATGAACTAAAAGATGTGTTTAGCATGACGCAATTAAGTGACAGTAACGTTAGCTGCACTACCGGGGTACCGGGTACCTATTTTACTTAAAAATTGTAAACAGTTAAATTGTGGTGGTGCAATGCTAGCTATAAAAGAAGTTCAAACATTACAATAGGGAAAAAGAATGAGATTGACTGGGTAGGCATTCAAATTTGTGAATGAAATTTATAGTCCCGTCCAAAAGTCGGTGACCGTAACAAAAGGGAGTTATGACGAAAGTAGTTGTGTATATTAAAATGTCGCGTAGCTTCTTACAGGCAAATTATTCTTATTACTTGCTTTTGAAAAGAAAATTTGACCGTAAGTCGTTGGAAAATCTTTAAAAATCCATCAACTACTTGGCTATAATTTTATCCACTACCTTCAGTACATAATATGACAGTTGACAGTATACTGTGCTTATTATAGCTTGGTAGCAGTTGCAAAAGGGCGCACAAGGAATTGAAAAATCAACGCCATACGCGTCACATGAATCATTTATAGAAACCCTGTACAAATATCAAATGATCGGCAATTTCCACTAAATTAGAACAATCCGTTTTCCTTTCCGGTACCTATATTAAAATGCAGTTTATGGCTTTCATGGTAATGTTGGTGCAAGGCATAAAATATGTCTTAGATTCCGTATTAATACGTTATTGATTTTCTTGTCAAATTGAGTCGTTATAGCTAACGTATTGTGTTCACAGCTCTACAAATGGGAATAATATTTCATGGTAGCAGTGGCGTGTTATTATTCGATGAAGAAGGCTTACTTTAGCGCTGCACCGTTAAATGAATATCTTTAGCTACGCATGTATTACTTTGATAAGTTTGGCGCTCTATTTACGTGTGATTGTGGTACTATAATGAAGCTTCCGTATACAGGAAGTAGTTATCTAAAGAGAAGACAAAACGAACCGTTGCTAAAATTTTGCTAGGTGTTCGTTTTGCTGAGAGACAGTTCTTAGAAGTTATGCTAAGAAACAAACATTGTAATAAACAACATTAAGTTTTTACTATGCTTTATATTTTAGCCGATGTTATTAAAAAACTTCCAATCCTTGAAATAACTTTTCACTCTTTTGCTTATTTAAAAATATTAAGAATTGCTATTACGCAGCTTAAGATCTGAAGAGCTTATATGTGTATAATTTTCACATCTACAAGTATGCTAAATGTCATTCTTTAACCAGATATTTGGGATATCCCATTCCTGGAGGTTATGGAACAAAAGCCGCTTTATATATAGGTAAATATATGTGTGACAACAAAGGAAACAATGACATTTTAGAGAGGATGATGAACAGTATTAGTACTACTATAGTTTGATAAATCTTAGATTTCGCGTCATTTTTACGTAACTAATTTAATTTTGCTATACTTTTTAAAATGTGTAACTTCAACCTGTCCATATCATACCACAAAAATCCCTCTTGTATTTCTCTTTACCATAATTATTTTTAGGTCCTTGTCTGCATAATCATATAACCACTGTGTGAAATATTCCAATAGAATTCTGGAAAAAAAAATCTCTTATTCGATAGCAACAATACTTTCACATTATCGTATACTATTATAATTGTCATACAATAATTCGCATAGTCTTTTTCACAATGCGACTTTACCTACTTTGTAGTTTTGCTTGATCGGTATTCATCAAACATCTCTTAAACAATTTTCAGATGCACTTGTATTTCCAGTAATATATCTGCCCTCGAAAGAAACCATTCGTCTTTTAAATAATTAAACAATCAAGTCGTAAATAAAAAGCTACTTTGGCAGGTGTGTCACAAATATCTTATATACACTTACCGGTTTACCCTATAATTTATAAACACTTAATAATGGCCCGATACACCAAACTCAAAGTTTATTGAGTTTCACAATTACATAGGAGGAGGAATTTTACATTTTATTACAGCAACTCCTTAAACTATAATTTTGCACCAATTCTTGCTATAGTAATATGATCTTGCAATGTTACTATGTTGGATTAAAAATTTTACTACTAACTAACCCTAAATACACCCTCCTATGTCACAAATAATTATCGATAAATTGTCAGGTACACTTGTACTGTTGTCACCATGCAAGACGCTATGCAGAGAGAATGATCCAAAATGCTACCTTATCAACTCAACGTGGGCACCCTTACGTCAGCTTATAGAAAATAAGAAACCATCCTAAATGCTTGGTTTTTATATACCTAAATGTTGAATCAAATGTGGTCCGTTTATTTTGATACGTTAAGCTTAACCGCTATGTATGTCAGAATCTAAACGCATATTCGGCGTTTTGAAGCGTGCCATTATTAATAACTCTGTTTAATTGCTGTAGCGATTCACTTATGTATTGATTAACATTACTACAAATATAGTTTCTAACTGAGCTGCTTTATTAAATTACCCACTTACTCTTTATATATTAAAGTAGATTGATTTAATTCTGGTCAAGCAGCTACTATTCCCTTAGTATTTTATTTATATAACTCATGTTTTGCTATCCACAGAATTTTCGACGTGGCCTTCTGGCACGGTATTACGTTCCTAGTCTTGCAGCCTAATGTTTAAATTGTCAGCGCCTGAGTCTGCGAACAACGATGCAGGTGACTGTCAGAAACAATGTCCAGATAACCAGCAGGATTGGTAAACGAACTAAAACTGAAGTAAAGGAACTTATCAAGTACTTATAAATTTGCTGTTATGTATAGCAGGGAAACCATTATAAACCATATTGCTGAGACATTAAGAGAAAAAGCGAATTTTTTAGGGTAAAGGAAAATTCGTCAATAAGTTTCTAATGCTGCATGTAGGGAATACTGGAGCAACAAAGAAAATTTTAAATAGTATTTTGAATTGCTGTGCAGTAACTATCAGACACCAGGGGAAACCAAAGCGGTATAAGATGAACCAGCCAAATTGCATGCGCAAAGATCGAACTTCAAACATAAAGCAACTTATCAACTTACGTACTTTTTACTTAAGATTTAAATTTCAGATAAAAAAGTTTGTTTCGAAACTTAACCGTTTTTCATAACGAAAAATTCTTTTGTAATATTATTAATGAAGTTTACAAGTTGTGCTTGGATATATAAAAATTATTAATTCACTCATGTTGCTGTATCTTAATTTTAGGAAATGGACTTCAGCTTTTTGTGCTTTTTATCGGGATATAAAAAAACACAAAAAAAATAGTAGAGCCTATACTGATTCCGGATGTCTAGTTCTTCAGTTCAGTGTAGGTATGTATAGAGATCATTAATGCTTTATACCCATTGTGAACATTATTAGAGAACTTCTGTCTCAGCAGTTTCCATCTGCTTCATTCCAGTATGGTTAACTGTTTTATCGGCTTAGTAATTGAAACTTATATACATAGGTGCCTGTACCTCCAATGCGCTAGTTTTTTTCTAGTTTATCTTTGGAAGGGTATCCTTTTATTTTAGTGGTAGGTGACTAGTACGCAGGATTTATAATGGATCTTGGTTATACAACAAAAAGTAAGGTAAAAGTCAAATTCAACTGAATTTAATAGGGCAAATCATCTGACAGCGCTTTCGGTATCATAAGAAACGACATCATCAGTGCTACATCCTACATCTAAAATGGGGGATTAAGATTAAATGGTCAAATACAGCAATACTTGACTAGATAGGTTTACCTGAGTTTTTCAAAACCTCAATGATTGTATAAACAGTTATAAAAAAGTAATGATCTTTGAAGATTAATTTACATGGATAAAATTAATTTACATTTCAGATACAAGATGTAGCACTGATGATGGTCTTTCTTATGTCACCGAAAGCCTTCTGTTAGGTTTTACCCTTATTAAATTCGATGAATTGGACTTTGAGTTTTTTTACCTTACCGTTTTTGTATATAGACACATTCCACTTCGAGTACATATGGATCAGTTTGAACTTCTACAAAGAGCTTGGTCATATGATAGTGAAGCTGCTCTGAATAAAAAATTTTGAACAAATGAAATTTAATTCAAATGCCACGGATAATATAAATAGTATCCGTCATAGTTATATCTAATTAACTGTACTAATGTCCTGCAAAACACATGAAAGCTTTTAAATCTATGTACAATGTCCTTACACCTATATACATTCTATAGAATGTTAACGCACTGATTAATAAAATGTACATTCCTGAAAGCAGGTAGCTTACTCCTTCCAAGGCAAGATGTCACAAATATTGCCATGCATAAACTAAGGTAGGCTAACTTTCAGTACGGCATTGTTTTCTAACCGTGTAATCAGCAAGAGAACGAAAGCACGCAGAAAACAGCCGTATTGATGTATGAAACACCACCCACTGTAATTTAACCGCCCAGCATTCAATATTGGTAATCACAAATGTATTATTCAACAAACAATTGCAGGCGTCAGGAAATTTACTGTTTGGTGTGTGTAATGCATACCTAAATACCCCGTTTCGCTGGATTTTTGATGCAGCAACCAATTGCTGTGCCGGAGTGTAGCTGCCGTTGTGTATTGGATAATTGGTCAATCAATAATTTATATCGGTGCGTTCTTGGGGTGTGACTGGAATTGTCTCTAAAAGCCGATCGGAGAAAAACGTTAGATACCTAATGGAAACTACCGGCCTTTGCCGCCTTTTAGTGTTGAGTAGTGTAACTGACAAAATGCATTACTGAAATATACTACTAATCCGTAGAACAAACTGGATTATGTTTAAGAAATCTTAGCGATTTCAGAAGCTAAAACTTTGTTATTATTACCTATTACCAAATTAGTTCGAAAAGAACTAAAGAGAAAGCTTTTAACACGGACATGTCTTACTCCGCACATTGGGGATCATTTAGTAAAAATCGTCTTGAAGTCATCTAGAGGTTGTTCTACGACGGCGACTTGTACTTATCACACACCTACATTCCTGACTGCTTAGTTATTTTGTGAAAAACGGTGTGCATCATCTAGCGGTGGCTTTACACACTGCCACCGATTACGGTCTCTAAATACAGGAAAATCCCAGTGAAATAAGAGTTGTTAAAAAAATTGCTTTTGAATGATTAATCTTTGTCATATTCAATTTAGCTTGTACTTAAATACCTCCTATTCCAGTTATTTAAAGTGTAAACTTCCAGTTTACGGTTGTATCAAAGGTACAGCCACCCGATACTTTTTTATAACAGGTGATAGCTCACCTTATTAGCTCTTTATTATTTATTGCTTTAGGTAATATACTGCGGCTGCTATGGTTGAGCATAACAGATTGTGTGAAATACTATCTCAATGCTTTCTTTGGTACATTTTTCCGTTACATTCCGCAGGAGGAATTTATTGCTTTCGTGTATCACAAAAATTACTTATGCCTACACAAACGTAGTTGTAGCACACCTACATGACGGAAATCACCGAAGCCTGACTTGTAAATGATTAATAACGATCTAAGGCTGCCCACATCCACCTCTTGCCGTGTTATTTTGATACGAAACAGCCCTGAAATTGGACGGCCTACTACCAATCGTTGCTTTCTCCACGCGAGCAGGTTGCACGGGGGAGGCAAACATTAATTTTAAGGAAACCTGATTGATACATTAAATATTTAGGATCGTATTAATAACTAACGTGCCTGTTGCGAGACGCGTGGGCGCCAAGCACGCAGCATTAGGCTTAACCTTCCGGTGCAGCCTACAAATTTTTCCCGATTGAAAGTATTGAAAAATGTCGCTTGGGGAAACGTGTAATAAATATTTTAGCAGCAAATCTGGAATTTAATAACTAGGCGTGCACGGGAGCGGAAACGAAAATGCCATATTGCAAATTTGAGGTAGAAATGACGAAAAGATTGCAGGTCTAAAACGTTGAGTCTAACTACGTGCTCAGTAATAGCAAAAAGGATTGGGAACCATTACTCATTAATTTACGTGCCTAATTTTATTTGACTAAAAGAAATACCTTGCTAGGAACAATTTGTTCTTAGTTATAAAGCAATTGATTTCAAATGAAACGTAAAGTTGTGAAAGATTTTGTAATACAGTATATACGAGTAGGTTTACATTTGTAGCCTAACATAGCGGACAAATGTCGAACTTCATTCACTCACTAGTGACAGCCAACTCGGTAAATAAAAGTTATTTACTGAAAGTCTTTGGTTGGTTTAGAAACAGAGGATTATGAAATTAATTACTCCTATCTATGGTAACACGCTATCGAAAGATAGACCCCAAAATGAGATTCGTATATTGCATTGCAGGAGCAAGTTACTTATGCAACAAATTGTAATAATAGGCGGGGCGCCGCAAAGAAAAATCTGTGGCGTCAAAAGTAAATGCAGAAATAACGATGCTTGTGGTTTAGGATTCGTGTTTGATATTTTTGACTTGGACGTCTTATGCCGCACTCTGGGTGCCATTTTAAGGTTCAGTAGTGGGTCATCTAAGGGTGGTTTTGCGAACTACTACGTACTTTGTTAGTACGGTCGGTCTGTAAGTATAGAGCCCTACATTGCCGGTGGTACGGTCATTTGGTGGAAATCGGTAATGCATCATCTAGCGGTGGCTTTACGAAGTATGAGATAGGTTGTTAGATCAGCAAGTACAGAGATCTACATTGAAGATTGCCTTATGATCGTTTGAGTTTATAAGAAAACCCAGATAGAAAGGAGCTCAGTGAAATAAAATTAATTTGAATTAATAATCTTTGCCATATTCATTTCAGCTCGAAGTTAACTACCTTCCCTCCACGTATTTAGGATAGACGTGTCCACGTAAAACTTACGGGTGTATCAAAGACTCATGCTTCATATTTCAATTTGGGACAAAGTATTATAATTTTTATAATCCTGATGAGACACTTTAGACTTTCAACTTTGTTTTCTTCATGTAGTTAGTACTACCATTTCTCTCGGTGTGCGAATGCGAATGCTATGACTGAAGTTTAATTTTGTGTTCAGCAGTCGCTTCTTATTTCTAGGGTAGATAAAGTTTGTACTTTCTTTAAAGTATGTGACTGATGTCAACTAAATTCTAGTAGTTCAGACGGTAAAGTATCCGAAAATAGTGTATTATCTTTAAAACGTTAGCAGATTAAAGAAAAACATCTCAAACGTGAACGATCACCTTTGCAGAAAAAATCAGGTCTAACTGCAACGAAGCGGTTCTCCAGAACCTCTGGAGAACCTCTAATGGTCAACAGCACAGCTTCAACAGGCATCGTCAGGTATGCCTGTTCGCAAGTCGAACAAGAAGTGGAACGTTCATTTCAAACTCAACCAAAGCGCCTAAGACAGACAAATATCTAGGTGAATAAGATCAGATCTTGCAAAATCACACTTAATATCCATAAATAAAGGCATAGTGAATATATCTGCTGTAGGAAACGTCGGATGTGTTGAATATTCACAAAAATTGCAACCGTTATATCGTCTGCCAAATAGAAGACTTACTTTTATCTAATAAGTTGTTATCATCTTGAAGTACCAGAATTTCATAAGCTTTAAATCTGGACGATAATCTTACAAAAATTTTGCGAAACTTGCAAATACTGAAAACGCACCCAACATTAAAAGAAAGCCGGTAACGAACATCTTCATAAAACTCACCGTTGCATGCGGCTCAAATTTATGTTCTGAAGGTTCCTTAGCAAAAAGTTTAGACAAAAAAAGCAGTACTTTCAGTTACAATTATTCAAGAAAGAACAGAAGGTGACGATGCCTTTCCAACTGCAATTAAAGGTGTAGGAACATATAGCTAAGAATTTCAAAACCAGAGTTGTTCTATCACAAAAACTGAAATCAGTTCTCCAAAATCATTCAAGTCCTTCCACGCTGACCATGATTATATTTGCAATTATAATTTCACTTTTGGAGGTCATGAGCTCTCTACAAGATGAAGAAACCACTGTCGCACCAGGCGAACCCGACCCGCGCTGGTCGTTGTTGACCTAGAACAGACTCCTAGTAATAGTCAGACCTGGCAGATAATGTAGTAGAGTGGGTAACTTTACTCATTAGAAACATTCAGAGACCCACTCGGGGCCAGCCAATTTGTTTGGTAAATCAATATCCATTGCCATATTATTGTTTTTGCTTAAATTCTTAATTGTGAATTTAATAATTATAGGTTCTACTTTGTAATTTTAGCCCTGTAAAAATCCCTATCCCTCCCTCTTCAACGGAGAACTGAAGTTATGCTATGAAGTGTTACGTTGCATGCTTACGGCAGTCCGGTAGAACAAGAATGAAAGGGGAAACCCAAATACCTAAACGCACAACACATGGCTTTTGTTGACTTCTTTATTAAAAATAAACATTGTTTATAATGAAATAAATCATGAGAGGTGAGAGTGAACTGACCATGGCAGATGATTTATTTCATCATTGCTTCACGGAGAGCCTTTCCGATGCCATCGCTAGGAACCTGCATAGTTATAGACCGCATAGCACGCAGAGTTCCGGTTGGATGGCAATGAGGGCATCTGCCCTCCTATTCTCACATTGTTAATAATCTAACATTGGAATCATAAGTCTGTAGAAAAAAAGTGTAAAATACATTTGTAACTTTTGGAGATTAAAGGGGCAGATTAGAACAAGTATCGTCAAATACACCAAAACTAATCGTTACTTTGAGATTCTTTTCATATTATAAGTTCTGTATATGCATAAAGTAAACTAAAGTTGTGTTTGCCTTATGTGCAAGCTCTTTCGGACGATACTTATTATTAGAGTACTACACTTAGAAAGTGGAGCTAGGTACGCCAAGAGACACATACGTGCTACTGCGCTGCTATAAACAGGTAAATAATCCGTAGCTGATCATTCATGTATACTAAACATCTGATTGATACTAAACAAGAATGTTACAGAGAGGAAAAATATTAATAGAAGCTATACAAATTTCGAGAAATACTGATAATGTTAACACCAATAACGGCAATTGTGAACTGGGTGATATTTAGAAGGCTACCTCGTAATTTGCTTACATCAAGTAGTTCGTGTGTGTCTAGTAGGTAGGTGCTTTCTACTCGGTCAACTTCACAACTTAAATTTTATCAGGTTGGCATGTTCTTTCTGTGATGTCTTATTTCCTTGGTGATTTGTTTATTTGAATTTAAAATTTTGTTTGAACTTGAGCATTTTTGGAGGTTCTTTTCTTTGACAAAGATTACGGACAGATTAAAGATTACAGATCGACAGTTTTTTGTCAGTGCTTAGTTAACGACAGCGTTTTAAAGAGAATATATCTTTTAATTTTAGCAGTCATACCCAGGCCAGAGACTTACATTAACATTTACTTCGTCATAATATTGGTGTGCTGAAAATGACTGATTTGCCCTACGGGCTATACATATATTTTATTTCATTTTGCAAGCATTGATGCAGGTATAGTAACAAGTGTAATATAATAGACAAACCTAAGAGTAATAAATTAAAACAAGTAAATCAATGTCCTAGTGCATATCCTTTAATTCAGTTAGGTACTAGTACATGTTTCGATTCTAATCGATTTTTTTGCGAATAGATTTTACGATTCGGGGAAAAATTGAATGGAAAAATCGAAACGAACGATCGAATTAAAACAACTAATTGAATTGAATCACATCATCAAATCGAATGAAAACCTCGAATTGAATTCAAACTAAATAAAAAAAAGCAAGTTAAATAAAAAGGCGGGTGCAATTTTAATCAAATTTTGTGCAAATAATATCAATGGACACGTATTATGAAAATCATACTGCATGCGATTCACTGAATTCGATTCGAATCGATTCAGCCGATTAAATTCATTTCCAATCCTTTCAATAGACTCGATCCGATTCAAATCGATTCAGTGGATTCGAATCGATTCAAACAATTCGAATCGGTGTTTCGATTAATCGATTCAAATCCATTTTTTCATTGAATCAAAAATCGATTCGCCACCTTCTGAATCGCACAGGGCTAGTTTCGAGGGAATACACCCTCATATTCAGCTAATGCAATATAAACATTTCCAGATGATACCATCACTAGGAGTACAATAAATAAGTAAAAAGATTACAAATAAAACAAAGTTACAAAAATAAAAGCACGACCCAAAGGCATGGTCGTGTTAGTGTTAATGACTAAAAGACTAATGACACATGGCCACAAAAAAGCCTAAGAGTATTTAGGAAATTCTGCTGGTTATGTATGTATTATACATATAGTCTGCTTCGCATCGTATACACTTCTAAGCATCTATGAACATCTTGATTGTAAGCAGTATTTCCAGAATTTCATCATATACACGGACAGTTTGCTTTAGGATACACAACTACTCCCAGTGCTTGGCGTTCTCCCTTTAGTAATTTTTCTTTTCTCTTTAGTATAGACTCCTTAAATTTATACCCACTATCCTAAACCTGCCTACTTATTTAGTGTTTGTGTTACCTTAAAACTTTCTTAAATTAAAATGTATTGCTTTAATAAACCGCCAACGATCGTGTTTAATTTATCTCGGAATTAGTAGGCACCGGGGCGACCATTAATCGCCTAAAAAGTTAATTTTTATTGCTTTTTACGTCAAAGCTTGGGACTCTCCCCAGAGAGCTACCTTTCAATTTGCGAGGTAAATTCTCTTTATCACTGACGACGCATTTTATGCTAAGGCTCCGAGTCCGCTGTTAACATTGTGAGCCTGAATTGAACCATCAATCATTTTTCTGTTTTACCTTTTGCTCACTCAGGAATTAAGACGCTTCTATCAATAAAGTGCCGCAATCATAATTTCCGCGAACATCTCGCCTCGCTTCACCATCTTCTGTGAACGCACGTAACCTCGAGCGTGTTTTGTCTTACCCTGGCGATTTACCGCTAAAGTAACAAACTTTGCGGTTAAGTCTCGGGATAAATTCACTTTCGGACCGTGAGCTGAGGCACTTGCATTGATTTTGGTAAACAACGAATTGAATTAGTTTTCTCCTAAAGAAAGCAGCGCCATTATTATCCTTTTTTATATCAACATTGGTGGATATGTGTCATACTAAAGAATCTGATTTAAAGTATAAAAAACAATGAAAAATTTCTTATCAACAAATTCTATGTTAGTTACACTAGTATGTCGTACTTTTTAATTGCTGGATATTATTTTGGCCCATTTGGATGCGTACCGGAGTACGCTCTTTTAAGCCTATCTGCGTGACGTGAGCACGTTCCTAAAAGGGCGCCCGTCTCACACCCCGTCTTCTACAGAACCAACCTTTTGTTTAAATCGTTTGACGGAGGGTTTAAGAGTTTCACAAAGCAGCTGTTGACTTGTTGGCGAGGTACTGTTGTTGTTACCGTAATCTCGTAAAAATGGTAATTTCTGGCGTTGTTGGTTGTTCGGCATGTACCGAAAGGATGGCATCTTTGTATAAGGTTTGCAATCTGTGTTTCGAAATCAGTGCAACAAAACCAGAGATCTATCCATGAGAAGACGGGCAACTTGGTTATCGTGAATAAGTCGGCTTAAATTGTTTAAATTAACAAACGCCAAAAACATGAATGTCTGCAACAAACACTTTATCTCTGGTAAATGGTAACAGCTAATATATGAGGTTGATAAAATTAGCCAACAAATTTCTGAACCTCACTTCAACTCAACTCCACCAAATAATGCTACTTTAATCTTCTAATTGTCTACATCGGCACCACATAATCGCGGATAATTAGCTAAAAACGTTGCCATTATGGGTTTACGCTTTCCGTGACGTGTGGCTTCTACAATAGGGCTGCCTTTCGCAGGAGTTCGCTTACCATTCGCTAGATGGCGCTCTCAACGATACGAACTTAGTGTTCCTGTATATAGATGGTACCGTCATTGTATGTTACCTAGTAAGTGGAGACAATATGGGTGCGTCTGCAGCAGAGTAATGAAGTGGGGTTATTAAAATGCCAGGTTATTGCATTGCCAACTGTAAGAATCAGGCTGTTTTTAGATTATTTTGTTTGCCAAAAAATTACAAGCGAAGAAAAGCATGGGTTCTGTTTAGGGATTAGCTATTTATAGCGGCCACTTGTGAAGTTCCAAAGGTCCAAATGTCAAATTATGAAATTCACCCATGTAAGTAGTAAGCCTCTCACTAATTTTTTGGAGACAGTATGGCGGCAATGACGGTACCCTGCCTATGGGCAATGAGTGCATACCACTTTGCAGCGCCCCAGCAGCGTGTGACTCAGATACTTCTCGAGGGTAATCCTAACCTACAGTCAAAAGGCTGAAAAAAAATGAAAGAAAATGGATACAGTGATATATTTTGGATTCTAAAGCATAAAATTTGATTATCATACTGACGGGACGAATAAAAATACTAAACAGCAATATTGGTAATTATACAGAATACCTTACCTTCGTCAAATAAAGTGAAATTTTGCACAAAGTGAAGTTACTATGTTATGCCATCATGTCGGCAAAAGAAAAAAAGCGTACCTTCTTTGTCACAGCGCGCAAAAATAGCAAGCAAACTTTCTCCAGACCAATTATAGCATTTTTACAATAAATTGGTCCGTCACTGTAGGGTGAACCAAGTCCGCACGCCGCAAACAAGGAACCATTTTGCAAAATTGCAAACCGCTTCGTGTTTTGTTCTCTTAGTGGACATCCGGCATTTTTGATACAGCTTCTTTCAAAGTCTAATAAAAATGCCTTGCGTTTATTTTTCTACTTTTCCTTATAGCGGAAGCTATTTATGAGTTAGTAGAAAAATTGATACCAATGCCATCTGTCAGCAATGAACTGAAACGATGACAAAGCCACTAGCTGCCTTAATGGGTACTGCTTCCCAAAAGAAGTTACCTGTAATCTGACAAGCTAGCATGCACATACATTCATCAATCTGACGCCACTTTTTGCTAACTGACAAGAACGGATATACATTAGACCTAAACTACACTGATGAGCTATAATGACAGCGAAATACATCTGCCTGTAGTTGGTTGCGGTGCTGACCGCATATCATAGACATGCATTACTATTTATAAGTTGTTATATGTGCGCCGTTTTTGTATTTGCAAAGTCCGTAGAACATACAAAATATACATCAATCTACAGCAAGTCCATGCTCTACAAACTTCAATTTGATCTTCTAGGTTTCTTGTCTTCGTCTGTTTCAGGAACCGATTTGTTTGCCCTCCAAAAATATTGCTTTGCGGCGTCTGTTATCGCGCCAACATTTTAAATTTAATTTCCTCCCGACAGAGATAACCCTCCCGAAAATGTACACCAAAGGAAGACATCTCCATCGATCGGGAGAGAACGGAATGATTGACAATCCCGTTCCTTGGCTTGCTAGGGTAACATCATAACTGGCTGTTACTGTTGAAGGGATAAACAAAACAAGAAATTCAAGTTTGGTACATATATTTGGATGACGTTTTTATACTTATTAGTAAGACGCTAGTACCTCATAAACAGTACATTTTACATTAACCCTTCTCTATTATACAACTTTATTCAATTTCAGTTACGGACAGAACGCTTTCGGTCTTTACTGACAACTTTCAATTATTACGCTTCAGCATAAATTACGATCTTGTAGTAAGAATACGGATTCCTTCAGTATGTCTTAAATGTATGAATTAGGTGAACTTAAATTAGGTGAATGAGAATGATGTTCGAAATTTGTTAAACGAAAGATAATTTTGTTTTTAGAATGTACACACTCTGAAAAATGACTTTGTTGTCTCTAATCGGGTCTTAGTTACTACAACAAAAAATCTCATTGCATTTGGACACAACTAAAATATTTGTTAGCGTAACAATTTGTTTTAGTTGTGGACGGTCTCAGTATCCCCAACAAAATACCTGTCACGGTTACAAATACTAATCATTTCGGGTAACTTCTGCGTTTTCTTATTGCTTGTATAGATGACCAGTTACCAGGAGTGATAAACTAGTCGTGGTTGCAAACTGTGCTCTTACGGCAACTAGTTTTTGTTGTTTGTGGTAAAGTAGGCAAAGTGTTGTAGTAAGTAGCAATATTTTWGTACTAACTATCGTTTAATAATAATAATAATAATAATAATAATAATAATAATAATAATAATAATAATAATAATAATAATAATAATAATAATAATAATAATAATAAAAYTAATAATAATAGTGATAATAATAATAKTAATAAAATAWAATAACTTATAACCGCCTTTATCTCTTATTTTKATATATAAGGTCTAGAGCTAGGGTTTCATATCTGACCATTTTGTACAATTATGTCTATATACATTATGTAACAAATTATGTACAAATAATAAAAATATACTTTATTATTATTATTGTTAACCTTGTGTACCTATTAATGGGAGTACACAATAAAAGCAATAACAATAATAAAGTGTGTGCTATTTTTATTGTTTATTGACATATATAGACATAAGTATACAAAACGGTTCGTTACGAAACCCTAGCACCAAACCTATATACAAGAATAAACGAAAAAATAACAGAAGAAGTTTTCTTCTAAAACCAAAAACCTGCTACGCAAACAAGAAATCAGAATTATCTCGAACAAGAACAATGTAACAATAATAAAAACATGCTTTTTAAGGTACCTGATTTATTATAAAACTTTTACATCAAAACATAGAATAAGATTTTTTTATCTACTTATTAGTAGATATGGGAATACACTTATCAGAAGTCTATAAAACACAAAATTTAAATTTTCGTAATCTAAAAACATACAAATGCTCCAAATATTTAACAGTATAAAGATATTCAACAATAAAACAAAACTTCTCTTCAAAATGTAATAAAACTTAAGTGTACTTATTTATTCAAATAGCTTGCGATACTACCTTACTTTACGGTTAAAATTCCTAACATAACATATTGAATAAGAGAAATATTCCAAATACTTAAAATTTAATAAACATTTTTGAAAACTTTAGTGACTGTGTAAAATATACAAAATATAACAAATAAATAATTCACACTTACTGAACTATCTGAAATATTATCTAAATAATCTAATAATCTATATAATGAGTWGGTTGTAAACTTGTCGCCTGCAACTCTTCAAGCCCCTAAAATAAACAAAAATATTAAGATTTCGGACAAGTTGAGTATAATCTATAACTTATTATTTTTTAAAGTAAAAAATATGCCAATAGTGTGCATGTGTATTGTATATAAGAACTATGGGAACAACTGGAAAAAATAGCAATAGTTTTCAAACATTCCATATTAATATCAACAAACACATCAACTTTTACTTACTGATTATTATCATTCAGACTATTAAGTAATAAACTTTTAAAAAATGTTCAATAATAAATAAGAATTTTTTAAACACCCTCTATCATCTTTAGTTTGCAAAAACTTAAGCCATAAGTAATCTCAGCAAATTTTAGTCTACTTCCAATATAAGAATTGGCATATCAACTAAATTAACCTTAAGATATTTTAATTAATTGTTTCAGCGTATTTAGTAAAATATATTACATAATGTACACACCTAATTTTTCATTTAAAATTTATTCGCCCCAGTAGACTACAAAATTCCATAGGAAAGAGAAAGCCAATGATAATACATGTGATGTATAACAACATTTCCTCATGTTGTGCACAGCATAGACATGATTTAGATCAACATCAATGTACGTTTAGATAAAGCTGTTACTATTTTAATTGTTTATTTTTTGGAACATATTAGATATTTAAAATTTTCTAAATCTGAAGCTGAAGTGTAGATATTGTTGCAAATAAATGTTGTACCTATTATCATTAGCTCTTTCTTTGCTATGTAACTTTTTACATAACCTGCTGGTATTTGAAAAAGTAAGATATTATCATTATATGAATGAAATATATTCGAATTATTTCAGTAAAAGTAAAACTGACTCCAATAGTTAAAGTAAAATAAATCTCACCAACAATAATTTATGTGCGTGTGCAACACCAAGATCCCATGGTTTCCAGAATATCTTATATTCCGCCATGATCGTTATCTGGAAGCAAAGCAGTCCTGCTGCAGAATATATTCCATGATTCCGTAAACTTGTAATATTCCACCATGATCGCTATCACGAAACAAAGCAGCCCTGCAGTAGATACATTCTGTAAAAATTATCAAATATGGTTTAACAAAGCTATCTTGTGTATCACGTTTTTGTGATCTTATAGGTTAACTTAACCTAACTTAAGACATACAGCCACGCAAATACTTTGATAGTAACAAAATAATTACCGAATAAAGTGTACTTACCGTATATTTATCCAAGTGTATGGGACACCAGCATACACCGAAAGATGGAAWACGAAAACCGAAATGGCGAAATCACATGTTTATCGTTTACAACGAAAGACGTACGAGGTACAACAAAGACATTATGGTGTTGCTAACGAACAGGGCACGTTTTGTACCGATCTTTACCGATTCGGATTATAACGTTAATCATTGAAGTTGATAAGCGGGACGATTTGTTGGAATTACTAGTATGCTGCTGCCACAACAATATAGTATTTAAAGTAAAAATGAGTAACTACAAGCATTTGATAACTGTTCGAGCAACAAAAGTTTACTACAAACAGCAATTTCTCTATGTTCATGCAAAAATTTCATGTTAACAATTAAAAATTTGTCAACACAAGTAAGTCATTTTTCAGAGTGCATGAACTAAGAGTAGGGAAGGTCTGACTGTATGGATCGTTAGGTCACCCTGTTGTAACATATTGCTTGTATACATGAAAATTTAGTGTGCATCCGTAGGAATCTATTAAATCTTCCWCAAAATGCTCCTGCTTAACAGCTAGTAGGGTCCATTGATACCATGCTCAGATTAACTACCCCAAACGATAACTCTGGCACTATGGATTCTCTATAGTTACTCTGGATGGTCAAACCTAAGGAACGTAGTCAGTTGTGGACTTATGTAATAGTAATCTTATTGTGACTTTCATTCTTTTGAATGTCCTATGGATAACCACCATTACATGCCCGTATACTTCCAGCTAGCTATAGAGGTAGATTAAACATAATGTGTGAACTCGCATTTACGACAATGTACGGAAAACGTAGTTTTCTAAAAATTTAAAATCCAAAATGAATTTGAAAATGTTTCTAAGAAGATATTAGTATGTAAAAAATAAACCAAATATTTTTTAAAACAATTTTCAATTGAAAAATGATGAAACACTAACAAAACAGCTCATCAGAAAATCAATCGAGCTTATATGAAATTCTAATTCAGAAAATAGATTCGTAAATCCAAATGTGGAGAAATGTACATTAGCCTAAAAAACAAAAATAAGTTATTGGATACCTTAAAGCTAGATACATATAACAACCTACAAATGATTTACAATTTACAGTCAATGAAAATAATCAAAATTGCAGTAGGTACTAGTGTGACCGGGAAATTTCGTTAATTCACAAATTACGTACCTGTAGAAAATATTAATGCACAAACAGCAAAGATGACGTGAAAATGTGTTTTTGATCTATATCCTGTTAGGTATTAGAAAAACGTACTACTTACTAATGCCGATACCCCAATATATTAATAATATATACATTGCTTTTATTTATACGTTTATTTAAATATCAACTACTTCACTCTCGGCGTTGTACACGGTACTCGTCTTATGTCTATGGTCGACATGTAGTTTACCTAAGGTTTGTTCGATTGCATTTATCTGCCGTCCTGGTTGGAAAAGAGACGGGACAATGCTGAATCTTGTATACGCTGTGGTATTTCACAACAATTTTTTCGAGGGCAACAATACTATTTGTACTTGACAGGATCACTATATTAGAAGTACATAATAATGCCCGTGCCATGTTGTCTGCAACCGAACAAACCGTGGACAGCAGTTTCGGCTTATTAAGTCTCATCAGCACGGCTAAGTCTCTGTTAGAGGCAATTGGGCGACACAGCCTAAAGATGGCAGACGCCCACATCGATGTCTTGCTTTTCCACTTGCCGTTATCACTGTCTGTTTCAACGTCATTTAAGCGCCAAACTTAAACCCTTTGTATGATAGTATGTTTTCTTGTAAGAGCATGGACATACTTTGTATGCTTCCGCCTTTCAGCAATGTTGCGAGATTCCTTTCAGCACGGCTATCTATTGACAATTAAGTCTACGACAGTAAGTTGACAAGTGATTTCCTTTAAAATAAAACGAAGAAAGTGAAGACCACAACTTCTTCTGGAACTAAACTGCATGGGTAATGCCAGAAAGACTATTAGCGTTGATGATAGATTGATTCATTATACAACTCGCTTGCTTCAAGCAAGCAAGTTGCTTTGCTCGCACATGCTCAAACTTCATCGTTGGTAATAATAACGATCCTTATAGCTTCGTTGTGTTGTATACGGTTATGTTAAATATTACTTTTGTTTTAATGTCTTGTTGACACCTATTATTACATTACATATAAAATGTTAAATCTTTCTAACCAGACACCTTAGTTCTACCAGATGTTGACGCAAAACTTCAATTTTTACTGTAAAAAGAGATATTCTGGTTTACATTACATTACAGGATTTGCATTGCTGCTTCTCATGACTTTCGTTGCTTCGGTAATGGCTAGCAAATTGCCTACTCCTTTGATGCATATTAATTGCCCGTTGTACCATGTTCATATTAGGTACGTTACGCGGTAAGTTAACAAACTCGGTCTTCGTTACTTACGATACTTACATCGTAAATAACTATTATATGACTGCGAAATTCTTACTAAAGGAAAGTTATAATTTATTATTTTATTTTAACGGAATACGTTTTATTTGTATTGCGTTCGTTGAACTGTAATTATTAGTCATATTTTTAAGTGGACACGTCTCATGCCGCATATATTGGAGGTCATTTTGTGATAAATGGTAATTAGTCATTCAGCGGTGGCTTTACGAGTCACGGCATAGGTTGGTACGCCCGGTAAGTAAACAGACCTGTGTTTAAGATAGACGTATCTAAGTCAAACTTACGGGAGTATACATGTATATAGACACCAGGATATTTTATGGTTACAGTTTGTTGTATTGCACCGTCATTATGCAATATGGAACTGACACTTTCTATAGTTGTGTTCAATCTTAAATAATTCTAATTTGTTATTGATTATGTCCATTTAGTAATTAGCCAGTTTATTACGTTATCTTTATAGTTATGCTTTTTGATTACGTACATTTGTTGCGGATCAGCGCCATCTGTGAATGGGAGTTGCAGGTGTGTAGATGCTGTGTAGTAGGACACTGCGAGTAGTGATTCTAGCTACAAACAGATGGCGGGAATGTCGTTGGAATATACTAGAAGTATAGTCTGTGACATGAAGATGTCCGTCTAGAAACATCTCGAAAGAGATCGCAGACGGAAGCTACCTATATAAAGCGTATGCTGGCGCAAGGCGGGAAGTCTGAAGTCTGAGTGTGAAGTTCTGAATTCCAATGGCGGTTATCGAGAGAGCGAAAGGCTTAGTGAAGCAGGTGTGTTTTGTGCTGGTATGTGCCATAGAGTAATTTAGTGAATTAGGAGTGTTTTAAACTAGTGCGTCCATACCACAGTAGTAGATACAGAGATATACGCACGACCGTATGGTAACTTTATGCAACTGCGGCCCAGATTCGTAGTCAGTGTGTAAGAGATGCAATATAGTAGTAAAAGCGCTCGCCAGTGGCATGCATAACCATACATTCGGTGTGCTATTTGTGTGAAGTTTTTTGAAATAACAAAAATGTGAAAGTATTGTATGGTGCCGAAATGTAACAGTAATTCTTCCGATAGAGCTTTATATGCAAAAAAATTTTAAATCGTCGAAATGCTCCACATGTAAGGATCATCTTTATCGAACAAATGTTTCTGATACAGCTGGTCCTTCATCTAGACTTACTATTTTAAAATCCAGAAGACGGCTAAGTCATCCAAATCAGATCATTTCACAGTTTAAAAAAATATTTTTACCAAACATATTCACAGTGTTGTTTTTGACAATGAAGTGGATGAATTGTTTTCAAACACATATTCTATTTCGTTTCCTTGTAAAGAACAAGAAGCAGAAATACTTTCAAAATTTTGTTTATTGTTATATTATAATGAGAATTAAATAGTACTATAAGCACAATGACAGAGATACTGATAAATCAAGTGCAAGAAATAAGAGAGAATCTAACTTACAGTTTTTTTTTAATTTTTAGATCTCTTTGTATGTGTATTTCTAATAAACGTTTACTGCAGAAGCACCACCTTTCTCCTAACACTCTTATTTGATATACTTCTGAAGATTAGTGTGAAATAAGTATTACCCTCATAATATAAGAAATATATAGAGTAGTCGTATTTCTGCAGTTTATTTTACTTCCACATCCAACAGATGGGAAGTATTGTATCGCGACAGAAATTTTCAAAATTTTTTATTTGCTCAATCGCTTTAAAATACTCGAAAACGTCCAAAAACAAAATTTGAGCAAAAATTTCATGTTTGTATGCCTGTCTGTGTGGAAGCGATAACTTTCGAAAGACAACATCTGAACTTGAAATTTGGCATACATATAACTAACTACCTTCCCTAAAATTATGGGGTAACTACCCTTTTTGCAAGCATTTATTTTTTGCCTTTTATTATGTGATTAGTAGTATAATTGCGAGTATTATTAGTCCCTATAAATTTTCGGTGCAGCAAACTGTTTTGAAAAAACAAACGGTCATTTAAAAAAAAACGGTTTTTCCCAAATATCTCAGAAAATACTTAATATATTCACATATGAAAATTACTATCCGATAGGAAATAAAATTTCTCACAGAGATATTTCCAAAAAAATGAATTTAAATTTTTTTAAATTTTGCTATTATTTAGAAAATTAAATTTCTGATCGATAAGTATTCTTGCAATGGTTTTGTTTAGTTAATAATTTTCGAGTTATTTAGAAAGCACCGATTTTACAAATTTATGGATTTTTGCTAATATCACGAGAACCGTTTGTCGTTGAAAAAAATGTTTAGAGATAAAAAATGCTCAAAACCTCATTATTGATGGTATAATATAAGAAATAAAAGCGTAAATTCATTTTGACAACTTGATCTGGAAGTATTGATTCAATTTGCAGCGGATTTTCATTATCTGACGCAAATCTGTTCTAAAATTGTTGCACAAGTAACAGAATCTTATAATTTCCACACTTTTTGAAAGATAAATGAACAATCGCTATTCGCTTAGGTAATTTTGGGAATCAAATTGATATTATCAACATAGCGTGCGCTGTAAAGTAGCCTTATGCAAAGCGGACCGATTCCCACTATGTTCTATCTCTCTCCAGCGCGACTGGCTACGGAATTGGCCCGCTCCACACGGCATCGTGCGTATACCTCTCTATCTACTACCGTGGTTCATACTAAGTATATTTGGAACAGGTGTTTTAAATAAATAGAGTTAAGCAGAAATCTGCAGATCGAGCCCGCAGTCGTAACAATATGAAGGCAAACGTTAATGTCGTGGGTGGGACATTATGCAAAATCTGTGTTTAAGGTAGGACTGAAACACTCAAACCCACAATCTCTGGATTCAGAGGTGGATGCGCAATGCCCTGGACCACCAAGGCCGGCTTTAATATTATTATAATTTTAATGTTGTTTTATCAGAATCTCACTTGAAAGCTTTATTGTATATCGAAAACTCACTACTAGAAATCGTACTATTTATGTTGAATTATAAATTTTTAAACACTTCATCAGCTGAAAAGAAAAAAAAGAAAATTTAAATTAATTACATATATTACTAACTCGGAAATCCACAAGCGAATTCTAGGGCCGCATTGTAACTACGTTCCTCATAGCCATTGTCACTGTGGATGATTTCATGTGTGAACTTGTGAATGGTTTTTGTCTTGATGTTTGTAAGTATAACTGGTGTTTTTTAGTAAAATGCTTCTATAAATGGACATTCGGTATGTAGAAGGGCATTAAAGTAATTTCATTTAACGTTACAGTAACAAATAATTAACAAGTATTGCTATAATGTTTGAGGATAGACTGTAAGGCAGAAAGGTGTCTACCAAACCCTTGGTTTGTAAACATATTTTGTTTCCTAAAGTCACCCATTAGTAACAACGCTGCTGCTAAATTTGGTTTCAGCTAATAACATTTAACTGAAATTTTACTAAATATTTATATAATTAATGATAATAGAAACCATTTATTTAAAGAAATGTACCATTAACGGCATGTTTTTTATGGCTGGCGTAAAGGTTGTAAACGACATATGGTTATTTTGTTGCAAATTATTACTGGAGTCAATGTATTTTACTATTGTTTATTTTTTTTATTTATTTATTATATTCTCATACATCTGTAATAAAGGCAGTAGCTTGTAGCGTTGTCTTACATACCATTGTACCGCACCCGCAAGACAACGCTGTAACCTACTGCATTTGCTACAAATGTACTAATGCGGCAACATTGACTGTGAACGTATAGCAGAGTTCAAAATTCCCATGTCTAAAGCAAATATAAGTTGAGGTGTAATGTTGCGGTAACCATGGCAACGAGACAGAAACTGTATAAAACCATTGGAAAGAAATAAAAAGGCTAATACCAGTAAGCAAAGTAAATGCAATACGCAAAGTAGTACATATACGTTATAAATATTAATTAAGTTTAATTTTCTTTGGTAGGGGGACGTCTTAGAGCCTTCCTTCAGGAGCCACCACTGGTGTTCATTCTTCGAAGCGGGGAATAATTTCAGAATAGCACTTTACAAACAACAATTTTGTAAAAGAAATTCTTTGGTACTTCCTACATGGGCCAGTGAAACACTTGATGCACCATTTCTCCCCATTAGTCCCTACGGAATACGTTGAAATAATTTTCCATAAATTATGCACTCTCGACTCGCAAGAGCTCCCGTGTAAGTGGCTAATTTTTGCTAATTGGCGTCGAGTTACGGTGACTTGCTTTTTTACGGTCAGTGTGTACAGGATTTCAGAATAGCAAAGTACCCGGCAGTGCAAAGCGCCGTTCCAACAAGGAACTTAATACCGTGTAACATTCAATTTGAGGGTCGGGACTTGTTGCCTGCATTTCACGAAATTACAGGCACCGGAGCCGGTGCACGGCTCACCTCCGGCTGGCTTCGATCTTGTAAGTTCATCATGGTTTCAGCGGTAATTTCGTATAAGCCATAAATCTCAACAGACAGGTCTATCAAAGGGGGCGTGTTGCAGCGTTATACCGCATAACGCGGCCTAGCAAGCAGCAAAGTTGGCGATAAGCACAGAAAACCGGAACCAGCGTAGTTCACATAAACTGAATTTGACTGGCTCTGAAAACAACGTCTGTGCGGTGTTGTTTTAACAGATTATTTTATCTTTACTACAATTCTGTTTATTTAATGAGTCCCATTGTACTAATACCGATAATGTATTTTTAAAGTGTCACTTAGGAAAAATGTGGCTGTTACACTTATGTTAAATTTCGCTTAATAATTATATTTTAAGACTCGTCAATATCGGGACTTTGTGACGCATTTTTTAAACAAACCTAAACCCAAGGTATTGAGCATATGTCCCACTCCATGGTCCGTGGTCCGCCGCTGCAATCGATGAGGGAGGTGAGGGGGGCATTACAATCGTTAAAAAGGGCGCCACAAAATTTTTTTGAACCCAAATAACGGACTATTGACGAAAAAATCGAAAAAGTTATAATGTAAAACACCAAGTTACGCTTGTACAGATACCTGACGAAATTAAAAATGCAACCCAAAATATATTCTCATAGCCAATGTGATTATTTTACATAATGCTATTATTTTAAAAATTTATTGGGAATCCATGACGGCTATGCGCTATGGTTCCTGTGACTGTATTTATCAAAAGTCAAAATGTATTCAAATGATGAAAAAATAAGTATGATTTTAATTTATGGCGAATGCAAGAAAAATGCTTCCGCTGGTGCTTGTTTATACTGACAAGGTTTTCCAAACAGAAGAGCMCCMGTCGATACAAGAGACTTGAATTAACTTTAAGGACAAACTGGCKACCACTGAAAAAGTCAAGAGAAAGAACAGCAACAGGCCCTGACAATGAAATTAGAGTACATATTGGAAATGATTGACGAAAATCCCCATATTAGTCAAAGGGTAGTCTCAACAAGAGCAACTGGTATTAGTCTGTCTTCAGTACACCGAATAATTAAAGGCAATCAATTTCATACGTATCACTTGCAATTGGTTCAGGCCTTAAAAGAGACAAATTATCCTAACTTTTTTCGAGAACACCAAAATTTGAATGTGAGAATTTATGACATTTGCTTCTCAGATAAAGCAAGATTTTCTAATAACGGTGGAGTTAACAAACATAACATGCATTATTATGCGCAAAAATATCCACGTTGGATTCGAGAAGGATATTTTCAAACTATTTACTTGACGAATGTCTGGTGCGGAATATTGGGGAATCAAATTGTTGGGCCTTATTTTTTTCGCGATAGTTTAAACGGCAATAATCTAAATTTTTTAAGAAACATTTAACCAGTACTTCCCCAAATGTAAATTTACAAGTTAGACAAGATCTATGGTTCCAACAAGATGGGACACCTGCGCATTATCATAGAATAGTGCGAAATCATCTTGATTTGGTTTTGCCTAACCGATGGATAGCAAGAGGTTCAATTAATCCTTGGCCACCGGGAAGCCCGGACCTTACTCTTTTGGATTTTTTTCTGTGGGGAATGGTAAAAGAGCAAGTATACCAATCACCAATTAAAAGTGTAAAACATTTAGAAAATAAAATACGTGATGCATGTAGATCCATCACTCCAAAAATGTTAATGCATGCTAAAAGATTGTTTTGGACACGAATTCAAGCTTGTGAAAACAGCGGAGGGCGACATTTTGAGCATTTATTACATTAATGTTATTGAATAAACATTTTTAAAAAATAAAATTTGTTTTACAATACCGAATTTACTTAAGGCAAATGATTGAAGTTTATGTCAAAATTTACGAATTTATACAGCTCTCTACGTTTTGTATTTTTTTAAGACGATGAACAATTATCAATGTATTTTGGGTTGCATTTTTAATTTCGTCAGGGTCATTATCATTCGTGAAACATCCTGTATTAAAAAAATACACGGGATTTAATTAATAGAAAATCCCATGATGTACGTATTGTTTTCGTTAACTTGCGCACTGGCGAACGCTTAGCAATAACGAGATTCTCAGCAAGCGACCGTAACTTGTCACAAGCTATTCCGAACTACCTACTTCGGTGATAACCGCGAACTAGCCCTATGGCGTACCGAAATGTATATTCTACGCAACAAACAAACCGAAGGTTTGATTGTTTATAAGGGACGTAACGAAGTAATAAAAACGGTCCTGGAAGTATTCGAGCAGAAGGCTCCCAAAATTAATATTTTGCTAACGCAATATTCAGTAATACATTCACTGGTTCAACCAGAGAAGAAATGCACAATTACTGTCGATTTGACTGCCAATTTTACGATGAGCTGAAGGCTCCAAGGTCAATTTTAATTTAGCTACAAACAGGTTATTTTTCTAAATTCAGCAAGTGAAACAAGCCCTGTATAAAGTACGATTTACGTAACGGTTAACTTGGCACCAAATTAATAACCTTTCGCTGGAAGTCTAGTCTTATCTGTGAAATTGGTGAAAATTTTCAGCACATGGTCTCACTCTTATTTACCAGGCAGTGAACGAGTCCTCCAGACGACGAAGGTTGGTAGTGCTAAAAAGATCCGGCGACTTCAAATTTGCTAACGAGCCCTTTCCAACGGTGAATCTGACTCGGAGCGACACAGACAGGTGGATGATGCCACGAGGATGGGTGTCCACACGGTGAATCGAAGAAAATCAAAAACTTGGTGGAAAAGAGCGACCAGATATCGCACATGCAATCGACAAAATCAATCGATTACAGAGATCTATATGGAAGACGTCATACGGCAAAAAAGCAAGACAGAAACTAAAGAGTCCCGAAACAAGACCCGGCAGAATTAGTAACCTGCTGTTACATGATTTTTCTACTCACTGTGTATGAGGGCGGCTCTGATGCGATGGAATTTTTGTGGTGGTTTATGACTCAATTAGAGTTCAAAAATGGTGATACGCGCGATTGCTCAATTTTCAATAAAGTCTACAACAGTAACACCCAATTATAGCATCCACACTTCTAAATCAAGTTTCCGAACATATTCCTAATTTGGTAACGACCGAAGTGTGTATTTGCTCAGAAAATCTTCAAAATAAAAATGCCATCCGAGAATTCTTCCGTTTGTTCCCAAAAATCTTAGCCCCTAACGGCGCATATGCTAGAATGGTGGACATAGGCGTCGCAATATCGTTTAGACATTCATGCGGCATGCCTCAATAGTCGAGTGACAATGATTTTGAGTTACAAAAACTTAACAGGGAATTAGTAAACAAGGTGGCAGCAACATAACTACTTAATTATTATTATCATACTGGCTAGATAATGCATTTGATACAACGAGCGTACCGCAATAGACCAGTCGTGGGTCGTTCCAATACAGTCAGTTGTCAGCGTAGTTTCTGTAGCGGCCGCCGTAAATAGCTACATATGTATACAAACGACTGTTCTTAACTTGTCAGCATAAGGATAGGGGTAAGTCTCCGGCACATATTACGAGGATAACGCAGTCAATTGTAAATTTCATCGCACGTAACGAGCCCCGTAAGTAGCCTTAAGATTCGAGTTCAATGACGTATTGAGAAAATTTCCCTAGACAACCTGTTTGGATAATAATAATAAAATTACATCTATACCATACTGCCCACGTTGAAACAATCTGTGGACAGCTGTTTCGGCTTATAAAGTCTCTTCAGAACAGCTATAGTCCTAACGCAGACTACGCGCCACAGACTGATGCGGCTTCCCTTATGTACCCCGAGGTAGGCGAGGTGTATGCGAGAATTAAGATGTGGACAACATCATGCCATCTAGTGGCAATTTGGTGTTATCTGCTCGTCTCTTGGGAGAACTAACCTGCAGTGAGCGTTCGACAGAATCTACCGTTACAGCTTTTGACCCAGACGGTTCATTTAATGTTTTTTCTTATGATTTTAATAACGATGACTGGTCGCTTCACTTGACTTGAACCAGAACAAAACAGGCTCTAACTTACAAATAGTACTAATGTAAAGTTGGCAATGTTGCAGATAGTCTTGTCGCAGACGCAAATGCCATGAGCCAGATTAATTGCAACAATTATGAAGATTAATTATTAAACTCATTTAGTAATAGTTCCACTACATGCTGTTAGGTCGATTTGCGTTAACTTCAGTTTGTGCTGATAGATGGCGTCGCTACCTAAACGTTCACAACAGTAACTAAGGGAATGTTATGGGCTATACAGTATCTTCAGTCTTTAACAGGGTTTTAAAGGATGTCAGAAAATACTATATACAAAGGCGCAAAGGTCGAACTGAGGAACTACGACGGATGCTTGGGAGCGGATCCATTCTTATGGAACACCAGAAATATGACATAAAAAGGACATTATAAGCTATCTTAGTCTTTTATACTTATATATTTGTGGCAAATAATGTATAGCTTAATCAGTTATGATACTATATAAAAAATTATCATTTTTGTTCAAGCAAAATCATCCGAAAGTGATGAAGGAGTACGAGCCATTCCTTTCGTGAAGTAGTCTGTTAGACAAGCGTCGTGAGATAACCAAATTGTATTTGTTAGTTTACTCCACAAATGACACTATGAACTACCTACTTAGCACCAAGTACGCTCGACAAAACAAAAGCAAAACATTAACTATTTCCGTAAAACCAGCTGCTAACTAAAGCTAATCTTTTTCAAATATAGGGAAGTGTGGTTTTGTGGTGGTTTTTAAATTAGCAGATGAGCTGCTAAAACTTACGAAGACAATCTTTGTAAGAAAAAACGAGGGACATGGTCTTTCTTTATAACGAAACTGGTTATCTTTAAAGTTTGTGGAATATATATCACTGTTAGAATGCTTCAGGGTGAGAGAGGTTATTTGAACTACAGTTGCAGTGTATTAATCTGCAAGTATTGTAAACCAAAGTCCCCTCTGGACTTCATAAAAATAATTGTAGAAAGAGAGTAGGCTATTTATAAATCCAGCAAGAACCTATTGTATGTGGGCGCCAAAATCGATCCCCTTCAAATCGATATTATCGTTATCCATTCTTGTAAATAATTAATTAGTGCTCCCAATTAAAGGTAAAGCTGTGTTATTGATGATGTCACTTATAGCACCCACACGAATAATTAATTAAATATTAATGGGCGGAGTTCTGTTACTTGTACAACCTGTTGGAAAGGAAGTAAGTTTAGGAAGTAAACACATAAATATAGTAGTGTAGTGTACTGCATTTCTGGTGAAACTGTAAAGGTTTTTTTTAATCGTTTTCCAATCATTTTATTCGTAATCGTGAAAACATAGCCAATATTTTTATGGGCGTATTTTGGAAAGTTCGCCACAGAATTCTAGTTCCGGTTCTGCGATTGCTCATTATTTCACACTATATCTTCTCTAATATGGGTTATTGAAAATGTGTACAATTGAGCAACAATATGAAATCTGATGGGAGACGTATGTTCTTCTCGTAGTTTATTTTAGACATATTTTAAGCGGCACAATTTAATTATAGTGATCGGTTTTAAAGGTTAGTTGTTTGTGCACCGAAACAGTATTTTAGCGGCAAACTTGAATATGGTTCCTGTTAATATCGGTGTTATGTCGACTAGTAGGGTCTTGTACTGTTCAATAATGTAATAGGTAAGTATTATTAACTACAACATACCCTGCACACCAGTTTGACCTGTGTACTGAACAGAATAGGCTGGTTTGCACACTCAAATAAGCTTTCCCATTTTTTTACTGACTATAGGTAAAAGCCGTGAAATTTTCACACGCTTTTATTGTTAATAATAGTAGGAAGTTATTAACGACATAACCTTAGGTCTTATTCCGAAGCTAAATATGCTAGTATAAATAAGAGCGTTGTAGTGCAATAAAGAATTTACCCTAATAAATGAAAAATAACACAATCTCAGCTTTTAAAAAAGTAAATACCATAAACTCGTGCAAGTACATATGATATATGCATCGTGTTTAGGTATCACATACCAATTAGATGATAATTCTAAAAGTCTTTTGTTTTAAAGCTATAGCAAATTTTTGACTAATATWACATTCCTTTAGTTCTCAATATTTCTGTTGGGTATGTAGGTACAAAAAAAACTGTAGACATTGTTTATACGTATTTTTATTTTGAATTCAGTGACGTACTCAGGTCACGTTTTTGAGATGTAACCTAAACTTAGATTTTCTAATTAGAGACCATAGTTGGCTTTGTTATGGTTGAAAAGACCTATTTATTTCCTCTGAATAAGAAAATATACACATTGTTAGGTTTATTTTCACTAATTTTGGTATCATTCCAAWTTTTGTAACAAWTTAATGAGATTTGACGTTTGGTGTCAAAATGGGTGTAAATTATGMGAAGCTAAACGATGCYTAGGTACTACTTAAGGGAATGTTGAAAGACACCTATTTATAAACAACATTAGGAGTGGAAGTGGTTTGCTATATTTTAATTGCTGTAATAATATTTATGATTTAGAAGTTTCTATAGGGTCTATATAAAAAAATATTATTCAAAGTATCTTGTTTGATCAACTTTTAAGAATGAAGACTATATAAAAATAGGTGGTTTAAAACTATATCGCTGGAAATGTTTAGTGATTTTGCAACTTTAAATTAATGAGCATCGAATAAACTGTCTCTGAATTCAAATGGATATGTTTATGATGCTCAGCACACCATTTAGAAATAGCTTAAAGATATTTTACTAGAAAATGTAAGGCACAAATTTTTCATTAGTCAGTCAAATTTTGGTCGACATTCCTTCTTTACGTGAAAATAACTCATCATTAGTTAAATTTATCAAAACATCTAAACGTTTCGCTAAAATTATTTATGTAGATCGCGTGCTTTACCCCAATCTCTCATTCCCAGAGGGGAAGTTCATTTAAAAGGAACGTCTTTTCTCCAGTATCCGTTAACCCGTTTTTCTCTGAATGGTGGTAATTCGACCTGTTCCACGAACGTCAATAATATTAGCACCATTCGCTGAGAAGGAATGCATTCCACTTACCACCTTTTCATTTGCAAAGTGGATTGGACAATAGAACGGGGTTTTTACGATTGGCTGGGATTTCAGGTTTTTTAAAGCGCCGCGCCCTCTACTATGGGTATGGGTGCAGGAAAACAGTTTTTATAAAATTTAGTGTTTAGTGTAAATCTGCAGCTTGAATACTTAAATCATTAATGCAAGCGATATTTTAGCGAATAAAGTATTACGAGAAAAAGGATTATAATCAAATGAATCAAAATCAATATTGACACCTGTAAAACCCGCATTGATAAAACTTTTTGTGGTCTGTGTAAAAACATGTTCATAAATGTTCATAAATTACTGATGTACAGGGTTTCTATAAATAATTCTTGCATTCAGGGCGCCTATAGAAATTATCGATTAAATCAATTTGCCACCTCAGAAAATAGCGTCGATATCTGAATTATTCGATATATTTTAATATGACAAAGCGCCTAGGAGTTGTGTATTTTTACCAAATTCTGTACTGTTTTGTGGGATAATTAACTTTGAGGTTGCAGAAAGCTCACATTTCTTAGCTGTGGAGTGACATTGATTTGCAACCTTCAGTACCATCGCCGTGCGTATGTAGCTTGGCAGCAGTTACAAAAAGGCGGCAAAAAGAATTCAGAAATCAAAGCTGCCCGCATTGCTTGAATCATCTATAGAAGCCCTGTAAACTTTAATACCAATAATAATTTCTTAAATTGCAACTTAATGGAGTCTAATTTACTTTCCAAGAACTTCACAGAATCACAAGTTATCTGAATTTCAAGGTTCAATATTTGGGGTCCCAACCTGTCATTCAAATGGGGGATCCTAGATCGTATCCGAGTGTTAGTAGTGGTGAGAAGGTGGAGCAAATTCACCGCCCCATTCTGGACATGGGCTGGGATGATACCAGACGATCGACACCTTAACAGGAAAATCCTCCTAGCCAGCAGACCAGTGAGCTTATGATTGTGCTAGCTATTGTCTTTGCTACACCCATTGCCTGTGGACCGTATACTCTTCCGATGTTATTGAAAAAACCCATAACTGTAGTATGATGTGGAATGGAATGGCGACCATCCTAGTTAAGATTGAAGAAACCACTTCTCGGTACTTGGGTATTCCGGTCAGGGAAGAAAAGCACAAAGTACTCTTTTCAGAAGCCGAGCTTTCGGAAAATTTATTTCCTTCTTCAGGACTTAATTACAAAAGAACAGGAACAAGAATTAAAAAACACCATGACTTACAGATTCTGAGTTGAGGTTAAGCGCATCACACTGTATATATAAAAGTTGTCAAACATAAGTGGTCACATCTACTGGGAAAGATCGTACTGAGAAGTGGTTTCTTCAATTTTAGTAACAATAGTCGTTATTATTAAACTCACAGAACTTGTCAACGTATTTATCGTTATCAAAACCTGAGCTTACGGTTCCTTAAAACCATAATTCATTTTAAGTTAAGGTTTAAGGACAGATATATAACTAAGGCCCAAGTTAGCAAGGCATGTTCAAGCGATTAAACTTTCGGGACGGTGTTGTGTTCTTTTAAAACTTCGCATCCTCTGAAATGATGTGCGTCGCTTCCCTTATAGTAGATTATACAGAACGCTATGTGCGTTGAGTTTCCGAAAGCTTTGTTCTTTTGGGTACTCGAAGATTTCATCTACGTGTTAGTAAGCTATTCAGAGTAAATGACTTATTGTTAGTCACAAAAGGGAGGGTGGCAGGTCTTTCTTAAGCGAATTTATTGCTGTAAGCACTCGGTAATTCGTGTTTTAGTGTTGTATAATATGAGGAATAAGGGCTTGAATGCAACCTGTGGGAGATGCGCATTGTTTGTAAAATGTATAGATAGAATTATGTTTACTAAAGGTAACTTGTGTTTAAACACTCTAGTGCCATTAATTCTAGATTTACGATTTGCTACAACAATAAGATTATTCTACCTTTTCGTACGTTTTGTGCTCAACGCGATATCTCGTTAAACCTCGGGATCCTATATGTAATACTTACAATTCGAGCAGCTATGATTGATCTTTGTTGAACTATCATATGGTAGGCATTTCTGCTACTCCCGGATATACCTCCGGTCTGGTCGTCTGCACTGGGTTGGGGGAATCTGGCGTGGAATGGGAAGGTTTACAGGATGCACCCACCTAGTGAATGCTTTTCTTAGATATTTCTTTGGCTGACATTTCTTCTTGCTCCTCCGAGCTGCTGTCTGGGGTTGTTTATTATTTGATTGCGTTTTTCAGGTGGCAATTATGATGATTCCTCTGTCTTGCCTGATGGTGTCGATGCTCCTTTGCGTGATTTTATTTTATTTGCTGGAGCTCTAGATAGAATATTACTGGTCTTTGTGTATTAGTTTCTGTATTTAGATTCTTGACGGCTGTTTCGCGTATTCCTGGTACCTGTGTAATACTGTCGCGCTATTATGGCGGTTTTCTACTTCTTACTCTTCGGATAATATTTATTTGTTTCTTGGTATCCCCCACCCCTTCAATGTTGGAATGTTGTGTGTGTCATAGAAGTCATCTTCGAGGTCGTATAAGAGTGTTGGAATTCTGCAGACTTTTCCATTGAATTGTAAATTAACAATTCGTGAACAGTGTCTTTCAAGCTACTTCTAAACTTTCATATCTTTTGTCTAATGTGATTTACAGCTTTCTTCTCTGTTGTAGAGTTCGTCTCGGCTAATATTCTGCCCATATATTTAATGAGCCAGTGCGCTTAGATGGCAGTTTCTGCTTCTTCCCCTGGATTTTCTGTACCACAATTGTTTGATATATATAACATATACCTACACTGTTTAAAAAAATTCTCCTACTCCTTTTTTTTCTTACTTAATAGAATCTTTTATCGAATTGAAAGAACGTATAAAATGACGAGGATTGTATTTATTGTTTGTTAGTTAGATTGTCGTTCTACTTGTTAATATTACGGTATGAGTATTGGTTCTTACGTATTTTTGGTGATGAAAAACAGTGAAAAGGATGATTTCTCGCTCATAAGCACTACATAAATATTAGATTCGCATTCATTTAGGTCGGACTGTAACAGTGCAGCCTGCAGATGACCTAATTTTAAACTCTTGTTAATTTTGCACTGGCAGCAGGAGTAATTATTATGTTAATGAAAGTTTTGCTACTTCTTATCTTTTCTGTTGTTTGTGTCTTCCTACGGCGTGCTTAGGTATACTGGTAAAATACAGTCAATATCTCATGAATCACCTGCCTGTTCACTGATACAATGTCGTGCAATATCACTAGGTACTCGTACGTATAGTTTGGTGGTTCAATTTTCACAAAATAAAAGTATAAAACTCAGTTGCATGCGTTCACTACAACCGTCGGTACCGAACTTGCTAGTTATAGTTAGAGACACTTTGAAGATAATTTAAGCGAGTGCAGTGTTTAAGTATATGCAGGTAATTGGAAGAATATCGGCAAATGATGACGATAATAAAGTTTCGCGACTTCAGATTAGAAGAGTTGGGATATTTCGAACATCATGGTTTATGTCTGCAAGTGAGCGAGGAAATGTTGAAAATGCTAGCTTGGTAACTTCAAGTTGTCTTGTAGACACACCTTCTGTGCTGTACTTTGGTGTAGATATTAGGACTAAGTACATTACTTGGCTAATATACAAATTATCCAATAGTTGAAGCGATTCATTTTTAGTAACGGTTTTTCTTTCTAAAGCTAAATAGCTTGCCAACCACTGTGACATTAGCATGCATCTATTTCCTGATCATTCATTGAAAAACAACAGCTGTACAGTGTATTTACCTTATACGTCTAGAACTCCTTTACATATTTTGTTAGTGCGACAAAGCAGCCAGTAACTATTTTTCAGTGTTAAAGTAATTTGCTTGTGCGGAAGTCTAAAATCTTTTCTACATCTTTCAATCTAGTAAGTTGTACGATCTGCAATATTAAGCTAAAGTACTATTTTGGTTTGTCTATAAATATGCTCCTACCGGGTCCTTATTGAAATAACATTTTGGCTTAGTGTACGAGAATAATAGCGGCACTGATGTGATCATTGCATCATTTTTTTTATAAGCATAATAGAAACTTATACCGTTATAGCGAAAATTTGACAGTAAAGGTTTACGATCAATTTTAACAAGTTTATTTGTGAAGTACGTTAGCCTTCGTCTTGTAGATGTATAATTCTTTTGAGCCACAGATATCTTTCATTTGCATCGCATTCTACCTGTTTGTCTTCTTGTCCGTATTGAGTTAAACCGTGTTCGTTTTGAAAATAGGGTTAACGTTTCGCTCGTTCCTGTAAGAAGCATGTGGCACTAACGCAAGAACCACCTCAGAGAAAGAGATTGTGAAGGTGAGGACAGCCCTAATATGAATTGAATCCAGAGGCTAGAGGGGTGATAACCATCTTCGCGGTTCAGGATGGTCGGATGTTTACAATGCCTTCTCGGAATTTGCCAGTGGTGGAGAAAGGGCTTTCACTAGATACTATAAAATAGAATACTGTGACCCGTTTTATACTGATGATCACCTAGCGCAGATTGGGTAAAGAAGAAACTTGATTTGATGCAACGTTTTTGCTCTCTAAGCCGTATTTAACGGATTTGCATGTTTCACAGATCTATAGACAGCGTCATATGAGCCAAAGGAAGCCGTAAGTACCTACAGATGAGAGAGGATTTGTTTCGTCTTTCGGAGGCCAAAGAATTTAATCTTTTTCTAATGGAGCTAGGGGATAGTTCGCATAAGTTGTTTGTAAGAATTTAATAGTAATTCACTGATTCTGGAATGAAGATTTTGTAAATAATGATGTAATACCGAAGATGAATAGAATGTTTCCTGCGTAGAGATTTCTGACAGAATATTTACAAAGTGTTCGAAATTGGGAAATTATAAATGTTTTCTCCCTGTGTAGTCCTCGAGAGGGTTCACCAGGAACTTGACAATGCTATAGGTGGGTCAATAACGCTAACTATGGGTCTTTCATATTTTTTGGGAGACTGAACAGACGGGGAGGAGCTAGCTTTTTTCGTATATCTTTTTCAATTGTTATAGTAAATACATATAAATAAGTGTATGACCAGTTTTGTAAAATATAGGTGATTCTTTCTACATAATCGGAGGTATTAACGACGAGACTTATCTCTGAATTGGATTTGAGACCAATTTTTTATTTCTGGAAATACTGAATAAGGAAGGTTTGGTTTTCTAAGACCTGGGCTGGTTCAAAACGGATACGTTTAGTGTTATAGAATTGTTACTTACCCGAACAGGATCGTTTAAAGTACAAGTATTTTTTTTAATCCTGTTTGAATACATTGTATAAGGGATGCATTCGTCCAAGAGATGAATTCGTCTAAGGTTGTGCTTGTATCATTGGCCGTGCATACGAGTTAGACTTTTAGTCATGCAAGTAGCCAGTTTTTAGCTTTTACAACAGGTTACTTTGGCGAACGTTGGCGAACAAAAGTCAAAACCAACCCTGATTTATATATAAACCGAATTAGCCGCAATTATTATTTTGGTTACCCATTTTAGGATGATGTACTTTGATAACATGCCGTGGTAGTTAGTGGTGTAAAACTTGTTAAGCTTCGACCTCCATAATGTGTTGAGAGGTAAACGTATTACAATTTTGAGGGCGTGCTTAGATGTGCGAAAACTAAGTGTAAATGGAAAGCCGTTAAAAGCCGTTTATTCCTACACAGGTTTTCGTTGCTCTTAAGGCACCTGTGTGGTCAGTGCATTTAAAAATCATTCAGGATAATAATTAACTTAGCTATTAAGTTGAACAGATAATCAGAGACGAAATTTGGTATACCAATAGAAAGCATCGTCTCCGATGGTATTAAAGAGTAGCCACTTAATGGAACTTCTTATTCATTTAAGACTTTCGTCACTTGATACGAAATAATAAAATATTCAGAACAAAAATGTTTAATTAAGTGCAATTGTTTTAAGATATGATTGATTGGCTTTAGTGCATTGCAATTAAATAATCTGTTTGTAGAAAATTAGTAAAGGGTTGACCACTTACAACTGCCCCAGTAGCGATGAATGTCCGTGTGCGTCGCAGAAGATAGTCGTCTTTATAATTTTAGTTATTTGTTTGTTACAAACTATGAATGAATATGCACGTGCTTATTTATAAAGAAAAGAATAAACGTGCACAACCACGATAAAAACCCTTTCGCAAGAGACAAAATCCCAGTCGGGCATAAATCTACCCCGTTCCCCTTAATTACTCATTTTGTTTAATTAAATTGGCTTTTCATTTAATGCTCTGCTGCCCGTTTTGATGAGGCTTTCCATAGCAATTTTGTATTTATACACAAATAATGAACCTTGGAATTAGCTCCCTTTTGAACTCTGCCGTTTTTAAAATTTAAACATCCCGCACCGACGTAGATTAGTTTTGACCAAAGCTGATCGGATATTTTATTTGCAGGTGGGGTTCGATATTCGACGTCGGAGTAGCTACGATAACGAGGTGAGTTTATCCATGACGTTTCTTGTTTAATTAACATTAATCGAGTTGAGTCTGTATAATTACGTCCTCACTTTTTACCTTTGGATACCGTTAACAAGTGACGTTTACCGTTTTACTATTGCACTTATGCTTATTATTTAGTCTTACGCTAATTTAAATTTACGATGTACTTCCATTTGCATAGTCGTAATGGTAATACATGATCTCGAGTGTCGTATTGATGCGTGCCTGATTTACGGGGGACATAAAATGCTCCCTATTACCACATAAAATACCCCGTGTCACATTGGAGYGCATGCCGTGTCCCAGAGTAATGGGCCTGGATGCGCTAACTTTGGGAACATATGGTCCGTTTTTTACAAGTTTCATTTTTTGATTAAAAAGTCGCAGTCTAGTTCCATAACTTTTAGTGTCATTGGAATTTGCTCATCTGAAGCAAATCTATTTATAATAGAAGCACTGAAGTCTTGTTTTTGCAATGGCTGCTGGCTGGCAGAAACATCGGTAGTTAGCTTTTATTATTTAGATAGCTTGCACATGCCACAGATTAAATACTTACAAATACAGTATTTAAATATATAGTACATTGGTTTTATCTGTATATATTTTTAACGCTATAGAAGTGAGACGTCAAGGAACAATCTGCTTTCCCTCACAATGCTTTGAGACGTTGCGAGTTTTGGCTTTTACTTCGAATCGATGCGACTTTCTCGGACTGAAATTAATTTTAGAATGTGGTGCCACAGGACGGATAATTTGTAATGATCCTATTTTAATAATCGCAAAAATTACTCAATGATGAAAAATTTTTGCCCTTTGGGGTGATGTCGCCATAATAGATTAGCTCTAACAGTTCCTATCTGCTTTGTCTCACATCCGGAATTACTCAACATTCGCACGACTTTGGTTCGAAAACTAATCAAAGAACACAATAATCTATGAATGCGAGCTAGAAAAAATAATTTACGAAACAGAGCACGGGTACTTTCGATTAGCAGAATTTATTCACAAGTTAAGAAAAAACATAAAAGCACTAACGTTATTGCACAAACGTTGCTCAAAATAAATACAAAAGGGTTATAAACAGCAATCGCTGTGGACGGAGGGGTCTTTCTTTCTTACTATTGATGAAACTCACACTACGCTCGAAACTGAAGGTTAGTCACACAGGTCGCCTGTGTTATCCGGATATCAGGTTGAACGTTTCGGAAAATATTAACTACCATACACACATCGATTATACAAGTCAGTGCATTCAGATTTTGGGACGCTATTTAGAGCGATACTATTTCTCCAGACACTTGAACAATAATAAAATTTTAATACTTATACCAATTAAAATAATAACTTTCGTTTAGTCCCACAATATGTAGGAAAATCTAACATTAATTAGTAATTATCTAACCCGAATTAACTACTATCTAACCAGTGAGAACATAAACATAATCGGAGCTTTTACAACAAACAATAAAATGAGTTAATATCAATTCAGTACTACTACCTGTTGTATGACGCCACCATCACAAACAAAATTGTCTTAAAAGTGTTCGACTATTTGGTTTAAAAATGCAAGTGTTCGGTTTTGATGTAAATCCTGAACTTGTACATATAATAGCTATTTATATAATAAAAATGCATGCCTATGTAATGCTGTCTGCTCCGCAACGAACTACAGATACATCTATTTCGTTGTCGTTACGGCTCATCAATGTAGTTTAGGTCTAATGCAGACAGCTTGGTATAGAACTGGTTTTGCCTATATACCAAAGGTTTGCTATAATGTTAGTTTAAAAATATAGAAGGCAATGCCATCTGTCGGCAATGAACTGACACGATGACAAAACCACCTAGCTACCTTAATTGGTACTACTTCCTAAAGGACCTTTACCTATTAAGGCAGCTAGGTGGCTTTGTCATCGTATCAGTTTATTGCCGACAGATGGCATTGCCATCTACTATTTTACTAACATCTTACCAACCCTTTGATATATAGGCAAAGCAGTTCTATGCCATGCTAGCTGCATTAGATCTAAACTGCTCGGATAAACTGAATGACAGCGAAATAGATATATCTGTAGTTAGTTGAGGTGCAGACAGCACAGCATAGACATGTATTTTATGTATATCAGTTCTTTGGCGTTATGCGTCAGCAAAAAGTGCCGTGAGGGCTTGCTGTCAGATTGATATATGCAGGTGCCTGCCAAGATTACAGGTCACTTGCTTTAGGAAGGTGGCTTTATCATCTTGTCAATTCATTGCTGACAGATGGCATTGCCATTTATTTTTCTTTTATTTATATAATAAGTTGCGAAATGAGTGTCTTTTAGACAACACGTCGAAGTGCATAAAAGATAAGGTTTCATAACGAATTTTATAAAGGGTTTTTTTTCTACTAACGATTCGTAGAGAAAGTATAAAAAAAAATCACATTAAAAAATTTGTCACCTATCACCTTTTTGCGATGTATTATTTTGACAACGTCATAATAATAAATAGTAAACGTTAATCAATGCATTGTTTTGAAATATTTTTTCTATTTCTGGTTCAACCTCAACATCTGTTGAAATTATCCAAAAAGAAGAAACAAGTTCTGTTTTAAGTTGCTCCAATATTCAATTTAGTAATATAAGCAATTGTATTTTTAATATTTATAATAAATAGACAAAATATCTTTTTTTTATTTTTATGCTCCTTATTAACTAATAAAAATGTGTCAACTGCAGATCACATATTATGCTTTTAGGCACTAGTGCTTTAAAATATGTCATTTCAAAAACAGAATTATAAAATATCAGTATAATTTTTTTTTATTGTTGATAGGTTGAACGTTCTTTCATGCTGATTATCGCAGTAAAAAAGATTTCGTATGTCGTCATATTCTCTCGACACAAAACAAAATTTATCTCTAGAAATCACTCGCGGCTTCAAGTTCAATTGTTGTGACGCTTTATACAACTTCTGTTCAATGAATATGGTAAAATAGTTGCAAAAGATCAGCATGCAGACAAGAGCCCAACATTTACTTGTAGTATTTAATATTGTTATTAATTAATTGTTATTACTTACCTCTACAACAAGATCAAGTTCTGCAGTTTTAAGAAAAACTTAATATGCTGTTATTAATCTATACAATTTTATCTTCAGTTGCACGAAAAAACGCATCGCAGCGTACCGACGCATTTACAATATTTTCTTGTTGATCCATAGTAATTTTGATAAGTTTGTAAACGGCTGTTTCGAGACAAAATTGGGTACATAAACTGCCGCCCGAGATTACTGCAACCCAGGATTTAATTATTGCTGGGTGTATTTCCCTCTGCACTGGAGTAAAATACGATTTAATTAGGCTTAGCTCAACCAGCCATTCTTTTTCACTCTTCGTGTTAATACTGTGTAATGGGTTTCGGCACAACGGGGAGGCATTTAAGTTTGCTGTACAATGGTTAAAAGCCTATTTCCCTAAAAAGGAGTGATGCTGTAAYAGTACGGCAAACACTAAAAATTTTTATGTTTAGAAAAAAACACCAAATTAATTCAAGAAAAATATAAAAAACAAATTTTGAAGATATAATAGCAATTTGTTCATCTGCCTTTAGCAAGTCACAAAACTTGGACATAAAAAATTTAATGTAACTGCACATTACAAAAAGCATAGGCTATTGATGAGGAATAACAGCGATACTGACATTGAATATAACTGGACCCTTATATGCGACTATGAAATGAAAGAAATATAAATCGGACTTTACATATTGTTTACTAAGGCAAGGTAGCGAAAATTTATTTGAAATCATAAGCTAAACCTCATTTAACATTCACAACCTGTTTTTTACCAATTTGTGGCAGTCCATATGCCTTGTAAGACGAATAAGCATATAATTGTGATGTAATGAGTTGTCCCTACTTTTCTGCAATGTGTATGGATATATTTTCATTATCTGTAGAAGGTGCCGTTGAGGTCGGTATCAATGGATTTACTGAATGGTAGTGACAAAAATTCTGTATTATTAGACACTAGTTGTGATTGATACGGTTTTTAAGTAGTGGATGTAATGGTACTTTATGTGTCTGAACAAAATAAGTATAAGTAAGAGTTGGACAGTAGCAGTACGTTTCCAGCAAGTTAAACAGACAGTAGGCCTCTTATTATTCTTTTTATGGATTTAACCGCTCAGTTTTCATGGCACTATTTACAAATACTGTTACGTGTACGGGTTCGAAAAATGCGGATTTTTACTTTAACTTCCTTTATTGACGCAGTAGATTATAACACTACTAGTTCAATACACTACTACTCCATGACTTGCTTCCGCGATATTCAAATCAGACTGTCTATGCCTTTTGTTGCTCTCATATATATATCCACCCACGAATACGCTTGAATACTTCCAGAGCCATCTCCTTGTCTTGTATTGAACTAATCATGAAAATTCGAGCAAAAATACCTACTGACAACCGCTCTAACGTCAGTTGATAAACCGCTGGTGATTGTTTTTAAAAAGTGTCGTGATCACTTCAAAAATACAGTTTATTTAAATAAGACATTTCGGAACTTACAAAAACTGCAGGAATTATATTCTCTCTGTTGTCAATGCCTAGTGATCCTTTTTATACTACACTAGCAAGATAAGTTGCTCAGAATGATTAAATACAATACGCGATTACTCCAATACAGTGCAGTATTAAAATGGCTTAACTACATTAATAAAACGGTCTGGAACACTATTTGAATATAAAACTGACAGGAAGGACCAGATTGGAGGTTGCATATGGCCAGCTACACTGTTTTCGCTTTGGCAGTGGCATAAGGAGGTATGTTTGGGCCAATTATTGGTCATTTAAAGTACAGCAGTGAAAAACGTAGATTCTAGATGGGTACATTATATGGTGTTATAGGAAAAAAAGGTCCGTGGCAAGTTATCGTGTCAATTTGACTACGCCTGTGCATATATACCATAAGATTTGTTGCACTATAGCCTTAAAATTGCATGTAAACAAAATATCGTTTTATTTTAAGTGTAATTTTGACATGCAATGACGCTGCGTTGTTGTACATTATTAAAAGTGATGCGCGGCACTTGACATCTAAGCTTAATACAAACACACGTTTTAAATGTAGTCTCGTGTTGCTGGAAAAAGAGCCCTAAAATATTGTACACTGAGATAACATAGGTGCAACGACGGAGTCTGAAAGTCGGATTGCACGCAATAGATGCACACGCGGCTCTATATAAAAAAAACTGCCTCACTCGGTTGCTGAACTAACACTTCGATGAGAGCCTTTGCATATAAAATTAACGATTCCCGGAAAACGCGTCAAAGTTGACAATAATAAGTATATAATAAATAAAGAGTTCACTCATTAGCTGTCTACCAACTGTCAATCAGAGGGAGCGCATTCAAGTTTGAGGCATTTTAACACGAAAGATCAGTATACAGTATTTGCGGTCATATTTTGCACACGGTGTTTGTCTAAGGTCTAACCCCTTTCTCGATCTTAAATTTTGAACGCACTTTATTAGAATGTACAACTAAATTCAAACAGAACTATTTCAAAACACTGCTAAACTAATACTATTATTTCAGTAAACCACTATTCAGCACACTATATTGCACGCACTAGCACCTAGAATATCTGGTTATTCGCTTATAGTTCTCTTGCTCTTCGCTTCCCTGCGTCTCAAATCGGACTTCTTGCGCTCTTTCCGTCGGGATATATGCACCAGTCAAATACTCCCGAAACATTTTAGAAAATATTCTAGCAGATGAATATGCTTTAAGGTCACAACATGACCTTAGGCAACTACGCAAACGTCGTGGGCTTGCTATTCTGGTTGGCTAATCCGCAAGCGTTCCGTGTCACATCGTAAAATTAACGGTACTGATAACATGCGGGTAGGGATGTAGAAAACACTATTTTCATTTGTAAATAACATGTTTTCCTCAATGTCAAAGATGGCACTACAACCGCTACTAACTAGATGATTGAAAATGAATAATTGAAAGTTACTCTAAATAGCTCAGTTCATGTGTTTCGGACAATTCATTTCAGCATTTCTGCACAACTTAAGCCTACCCGCTCTCCACTTTCTTACCTTTTGAACGTGTTAAATTAGAATGTACGGAAAAATGCACACAGGATCGCTGAATTGCTGATATGTATTTCTCAAAATCGAAGGTGGCGCCACATCAACTACCGCATCGAAAATGCTAATAACTCAATAACAAAGGGTGCCGTGTGATACTTTGTTTGAAAGCTATTGCTATGGGGTTTCGATTTGAAAACATTCTGCACGACTAAACTTACCTCTCTACCTTTACCAACTTTTCAGTGCGTTAAGGCAGAAACTTCGGATAAGATCCGGCTAAGAATAGCATCACAGTGGCCACCAGTGCGAAATATCAATATCCTGAGGTATACTCTTCAGACCACTACACACGATCCCCCTTACGTGTGCAGACCGGGGTAGCTGCAGTGAAGTTTGGCCTTCCAGGGAACAACTCGAGGGTGGATGCCATCAGCTGTAAAAGATGTTAGCGGGGTGCGGGAGGCACAAACAGAAAAAGCCAGTCAGGACCTATTAACACAATTTATTTTGGTTAAAGCAATTACACAAGCAACAATGAGCTTCTATGCTAAGTTATGCAACGCCCCCCCCCATGGAGTTCCCGGCCAAGCTAAACATGGTTACGGTTGCGAGATGACCACCTACAAAACCTAGCATGCGGCGCATCTCCTACAAACGTCACTTAACCAACTGAGTTCGAAATGAGCGGCGCGTTACCGCACCTTGCCATGATGTTATGATGAAACGTACTTGCTTCGTATATTGCAACTGCGCCACTGAAGCATTTTTAAATTGAAGCCTCCACAGTTTTAAAATAGATTGCACGATTTCACTTATAGACAATGAAAATGGCTTTCAAACGAGCATTTGTTAATCGATAGCAACCACAGACATCTTAGCTTATACTGCCAATTATCATGACATATGCGTGAAAATTTTATAACAACCTGTAAGTCGCAATATTGCTCTAGGTATACAGTTCTGTGAAAAAATATCACCTGTAAAAAGAAATCATTTCAACGATTTTACCGGAACTTTATCTGAAATTTCTTCCTTAACATTTTCAAAACATGAGGGGAGAGTGGATAAACTTTAACGTGTACTCTATATGTGTAGTGTATACTATTTTGTATACACGTGTACTGGGTTACAGCAATAGCGATGCGTGTATCTCGAAAGGTGTTCAGTACCTGGTCTGCACCTCATCTCTATGAAATCAAAACCATGAACATAATATGTTGCTGATTTTCTTACCCAGTTATAGTACTATTGTTAAATCTACTAAAAGTTCAAATTCAGCATCCATTTTTGAGATATTAACATTAGAATAACTAAAATACATGTCTATGCTGTGCTGTCTACACCTCAACCAACTGCAGATAGAATAACTGTTTATAAAAATAGATTATCGTTAATGCAAGCATAGATTTGAATAAAAAAGTAACTTGTTGCGGTCGAGACTCAAACCTGAATCTCCTGAACGGATCTCAGGAATGTTTACATTACACCACCGGACTTCGAGTCCATACCCAGCGAGTATTATATGATTCAACGAAAACTTCACATATATGCAACCGGCCACCATCTATATATGTGAAGTTTTCGTTAAATCATATAATACTCGCTGGATATGGACTTGAACTCCGGTGGTGTAATGTAAACATTCCTGAGGCCCATTCGGGAGATTCGGGTTCGAGTCCCGACCGCAGCGAGTTACTTTTTAATTCAAATTTTTTATCTTTAAAAATCATTATTCAGGCGATAAACAAAACTTGTAACATTTTATATCTACCTCTAATAAATCAGCTGAGCTAATTAATAAAAACAAATGCATCCTTAAGCCAAGTTGGTGCGGATTATGAAAAGAACCATAACAGTGCTTTGGTGGACATGTAGGGACTAGAAGCGGTAAAAACACCTGTCCATGAAATCGCCTAATTATTATAAACAAAGCCGTTTTTCGAAAAGGTCTCTTTTTAATAAATACTTATGTGGAATACGGAACAAATACAACTAGTCTAAAACGCAAATCATACGCACTGATGTTAGAAACAGCAATAAAATATAAACTCTATGAGATAATTGCTACATGCTTAAATACTCTGCATTTTTAGTGAATGAAGCAGATGAATCACTGCGTTCTCAATATGGGTCGTCAATGTTTGACACAATTCTGAATTTTGAACATGGTGGAAGACAAACCTGCAATAGCAGTGCATGCAATCGCATAAAACGCGTGCTTGCACGTGTTATTCAGTTCGTGGGAATTTCATTTTGTATCTCTCAGCTCCTGGTGGGTGTATTACGAAGCGTTTTGCGTGTAATAAGCGAGAGTTACACTTTCAGTTCTACTTCACCTCTCTGAGGACTCGTTTGTCTCGCCTCTCGACGTGAAATTTACATTTTAACTAACTCAAACTGAATTCTTTTCAATTACGATAATGAGATTACCTGCCGGCGATATTTACGCTGAACGTGAGCGTGGAGGTGGTGAATTAGAAATGCAGGTGTAGTCGGAATGCAAGGGATTAGTTACCGACAGGTGCTAGAAGTGCTGCGTGGCACATTAAAGTAAATTGGACGATAAAGTAATTTTTGTTTCTAATGGATACTGGCTTTAATTTGAGTGCAAGGGAGATAACAAATATTTCATATTATAAAACGTCTGAGTTAAAAGCTGCCCAAAGGCGAAGAGTTGCGAAATTATAAAATATGTATTCCTATACGTGATAGCACTACCAACTGATAATTCAATTTAATTCAGTTTGTTATTGCTTTGACGTTATACAGGCTGTTCATAAGTAATGGTACATACATATATATATATCGGTGAAGTGTTTGCTACGAGACGAGTTGTTGTTAGATAGAGGTCTCTACTGCAGATGGCTGGTTGAAACGACCTGGCATTTGTGTCGCACACATTCGGATTATAATATGTGCTGATAAAGCTTAATAAGCCAAAGAAGCTATCCACGAGTTTTCATGCATATCATAGCATACATTTTGTCAAATTTTGTAAATAGTAACATCAATAATAATAAATAAATTAAGAACTACTACTGCTACTACTAAAAACAAGTATAGATAATAATTTAGCACAGGTCTATACAAGATAGTTTTCTTAAATTAAGAACAGTTTATGGTATTTCGTTTAGAAAAAAATGAAGATTTTCCTTTTCCATTTTAGGTGTCCAGCGGTATGATTTTATAATAATTGAAAATATGCAATGTTTTGTTTTGGAAAAGGCAAGTGTAAAACTAAATTTTTTGTAAATGTGTATATTATTAACATTGCTATTAAAATTGTTTATTAAAAGAATTTAAGTAATTCAGCAACGCAATGTAAGGTGTAGCTTTCTATTTAAACAAATAATGAGGTTGTAAATTTTTGCATCTAATAGGAATTAATCAGTTATTGCCTTGCCATTGTTAGAATTTACAATACTTCTACGTGCGGTTCATGTGTAATATCTTACTGCCATTGCGATAAGTAAGTTTCTCAAACTTACATAGACCTCTCGCGTATACAGGAGTGGCAGTAATTGTCATACTAGAAATTTATACTTTAGTGTAAGTGTACTTTTTAGATGAGCAAAATTTTTTTGTAAACTGCGATATGTACGTTAACGAAAAGGAAATTATGTAGGATTGAGCAAAAGCCTTACATTAATCCTTTCATTCAATATGAAATACAAAACTTCTATAGCATGCGCCAAATTGTTCAAACCAACAACAATACACAGCTCTTTAATAAAACTACCTCAATGCGCTTCAAAAACAGCTTGCTAATAACATTTAAATCCAGAAACTCATCATGGAACACAGCGCATCTTTCCCGAATTGCATGCAGAACGCTTAATCACTGAACTGATGTTTATTCACTGAAACAGCCATGGGTTCGTAAACAACTTGGAGCAATTACTATATAGCACCTCTTCGAAATTAGGATATTGCTCCATACGTGATTTAGTATGCATGGATTTGAGGCGCTCTATCTCATTAGATGCAAAGTCTGCGCCAATAAGCAATATGTAACGGTTGCATACTGTATTAACTTGGAAAGTGTGGGTAGGGTTGGTGTAGGGAGTAGTTGTGGGTTGCGCAATGATGTGATGTGAGCTGTTTGTGTTTACCGTGGTAAGGAGTTGTATATTGTTTGTGCAAGTCAGTCTTATTTTGTGTATATGGTGACTATTTTGAGACAACAAATAAATATCATGGCTATAGCTTCAACAATTATTCGTTTCGTACATAACGTTTCAATAGCCAAGTTTGTCATCTTATTGTTCTCTGTTGTAGTAACCCCCCCCCCCCCCCAAACATATTTTCCTAGCGATTAGAACAACAATAATAAAAATAACCTATGAATTATTTGCACTTACATAACACACTGGTATTGGGTTTAAATGCTATATTTTGTTTTATACTAGTTATATAATTACTAAGATTTAGGACGTACATTCTCTAAAAATACGTTTCTGATGGCCTTCATTCAAAACCTCTTTACAAATAACGAGAAATCTCTCTGTATGTTATAGAGTGCTGAAGTTTCAATATGGAGAGGTAATACTTTTATTTATTGTTTTAACGTTTTTAAAATGTATTCCACCATAAAAGTCAAAACTAATATAGTAATACTATGGGTAAAAATGTAGAAAATATTCTAACGAATGTTTACGAACTATTATTATGATCAGTTTTAACGTTTTCATAAATTTCACAGCCATGTACTCCGGGTAGAATAACACATTCCCAAAAGTAAAAATAGTAAAATATAATAATTATTAATGTAACAAAATTTATTGCAGTGGACTAATTACATCTAATGATGTAAGAAAAGAATTGGCACTAGAAGTAACATTATGACCATTAAGTATATAATGGGAATAAAGATACCAATAACAAAACCTAATTTATAAGCTGTTTTTGTTCAAAAACCGTTGTATTTTTTAAATAAAAGCTTATGCCTGGGCTGGCAATTGAATTCAAATCTCATTCCAGGACATAATAATCAAACAGCTTATTATTATATTATCACCGTTGAAAACACAAATACATTTTAGGCAAAAATAAGAAAAATCTTTATTTTGTCGTAAAATAGTGGTAAAATGTGTAGCAACTAAATGTTACAAATGTTCATAACATATAGAGCAAACATTTTGATGAGGAGTGCAAGTTTCGTGCAACCATTGCTTACAAGCAGTACAACATAACCAATCTACTTTTGGACCTTTCTTGTCGTAATAAGAACCTGAACATATTGCGCAATAATTATCACTATCACTTTGAATATTGTCAGAATCGTGATCTGAAACGGTCACATCACTACCGTCGATGGAACTTTCATCACTAGTGCAGTAAGACGTCTTGCATTTCTTGCTTCCTAAATGTTTTGTAGTTTTAGGTAGCCCTTCATGTGTTTCAGCGGATTTTTTCATAAAAAGGTTCTTCTTTATTCCCTTTTCAACTTCTTTTACTATTTTTTTATTTTTCTTTGTGGATTTTTCTATTTCTTCCTGTTTTTTCCTCCATGTTAGGAGTATCTGTCAAAACTTTAGGAGACTCCGTTCTTTCTCGCCTTTCTTTTGCCCACTCTCTGCTGCTTTTAAATGCGGTCTAACAGCTTCTGAAGTTACGATTGCCGAGGAAACCGCTGGTTCTGCTTTGCCTCTGGCATCCTCCACTGTGGTTTCTTTCGCGCCAGACTGCAAGCCTGATGGTCCAGCAATATCATGGTTTGTATCTGTACTATCAGTAGCGCGGTTATGAAGCGTTTTTTCTGGTTCTCTATTTCTATCAGCAACATACGACGACAAATAATCTGCTTCTGATATAACAACGGGGTTAAATGAAAAAATACCAGATCGCTCAAAACCTTTTATTATATTATTTGGGGTCAGTGCTTGAGGAAATGCTACCCCAACAATGCTACAAATATCATATATTCCTACAGGATTGCCAGGATGATTTAACATCCATTGATCCATCACTTAGTTGTAATATGTCCTAAAAGGTCCATAACAGCACAGATCAAGGGGTTGCAGCTTGTGGCTGCTATGTGGAGGTATTGTCAACACAATAACTCCATTATCTTTACAAAACTTTACAACCCTGTAGTCGCAGTGTGATTCATGATTATCTAGAATAAATAAGATCTTGCTCTCATTACAACAATGCACAACGTCAACTACATGCTGCAAATAGAGTAAAAAATTTTCGCTAGTCATCCAGCCGGTGATATGCGCATCTCCCTTTGAACTAGGTGGGGCGTTATGTAGCATATGAGTTTTAAAATTMTTGGGGGAAAAATAAAGAATGGAGGTATGTAKGTTCCATTAGCGCATATGGAAGTACACATTGTAACCAGGACACCTCTCTCTGCACTAGTTATATTTGCCAACTGGTTTTAAACCGGAAGGAGTTATTATTTTGGGGGGTTTATGGACCGTTGTGACACCTGTTTCATGGCAGTTGTATATTTGGTTGGCAGTAAATAAATTTGTATTTATCAGCACTGCACGCAAATTATTAAAAAATAAAGTTACATTATGTTTACGAGGGTGAATGCTTTCAGCGTCCATAAATAAAGATAATATTTTGTCGGATAGATCGCTGTCTCTTGAAAACACTGACAAAAAGTTAATAGTCTGACGTTTCGATTACACCTGTAATCTTTGTCAAAGACGAAGAACCTCAAAATTTGCCCGACACAAGTTCAAACAAAATTTTGTTTTATTTTGGTCCATACTGGGAAACATCCCAGTATGTACATTTGAATATTTGCCACTATGGTCCGGAAGCATGATTGTTCAATTTTATAGGTGCAACGTTACTGTTTGAAAACCCCGCCAAAACTGCATATGGGATGCGACACTGAGTGGTTATTGAGGTTATAACTCAAGTTGCAACCTTATAACATGCATACAATAGCAGAGACAACGCGATATACAAACAAACAAAAGCAACTTAGGCACGCAATTACCTGTTCTCTCTTGCTACGGACCCCAAGATATTTTTTTCAGGATAAATGCTGTTGCAACACCTTCGCTTCACACATTCAGAGCACTACTATCAGCGACATCTGTTGGTCGTAGTCATACACAAATGTGTGGGGTGTTTCTCACTATGTACCATATCCCAGTCTCCTCTATTTATGTAATCAAAGTGGCACTATATCCAAGCAATGACTCCACTTAAAATATATAACAGTTCCTAAAAAATCTAGTTTAGATTATAGCACAATAGCATGTTACGGTTCATATTTTCGGGAATAAATAGAAGCCCTTTAATACTGAAAATATTTATTTCATCAATTGGTGAGCATATGCTATCTGTGTGTCTAAGTATGCACGGTAATCTTCTGAATGAGAGATTTCTTTGTTCAGCGATGTTTGCTGTAGATAGCTTAGTGTTTGTAGTTCTAATGGAAGTACGTTTTATCGAGAGAAAAACATATTGTTTCTGAAAGGTGAATAGCGCCGACGAGGTGTAGAGTGAAATGTTCTGGGTAATATCTTCACAACCCAACAGGGGATAAAACTACCCTTAGCAGTATTGTTTGGATAGTCGATAGGGTTTGCTGGTGCAATATTTTCGACTGTTCTTCCTAGAACTTAGGGATCTGACTTCACCCTTTCTAGACCACGTGCTGAAACAAAGATTGTTCACTTTGTATTCAACCCTTGCTGCAAGCTGCAAGGTAAGGATTTCGTTTGTTTCATAACACCATCTTACATAGATTACTGTTTTTTCTATCACCCGGCGTGATATACTCATGGGGGTAATGTCGATTTATTCATTCTTGCGGGCTAGATCATTGGTTCTGATCTTGGAAACCACCGCAGGACGTGATCGAGGTACAACCACCACTGGTAGAGACGAATGCTAGGCTTCTGTCCGACAGGGTAGCTTCAAGCAGCCGATCCACGAAGGCATTACGTAGGCATCGTAGTATCCACGACATATCTTCAACCAGGTCAGATTTATCCATACTTTTCTTTGGGGATATCCTGCCAGGGTTGTTACCTGATTCGAAGTACAGCATCTTCGAGAATATTCGACGTTCTGCTAAATAAAAGAGGGTGTACAATTTGATTAATTTGTGGGCCTCATCAAGGCATTAATTTGGTTTGCTTACCTGTAAAATTGGATTACTTACCTGTAAACGTTCATAGAACAAAAGAACCGTATTGTTAAACTGTAAATATTGCATCTCTATAGAATTAAGGGTAGAAATAGATTGTTTTTCGTGAATAATATATCAGAGTTTTGGCTCTCTTGTACATCTTATCATGCTACCGCCGCTCGTGAACCTTGTTGCGTAATTTTTGAGATCTTGAATCGCTTGCGGTACTACTACTGGCCAGACATGGTAACGGAGCGTCGCGTTAGCATCGTGTTTGCTTTATTTTGTTTTTCTTTATAAAATCGGGTGCTGCGTCTCGGAAAATTTATATATATTGTATACAGCTTCACAGTTTATTTTGTACAGCAAATAAAGGACACTGTACATAAGTGAAATCATTGGGGTGTGAATTTATTAATATTCCTGTACCGTGTGTGGTGAGATAAATTGGGGCAACATAGTGGCTAGTTATTATTTTTTTTATATAGTTATCATCTCATTTCGATCTTAATATCTAATTTTCTTGATTATTATCCCTGTTCTTGGTAGTGGGACAGGCCTCTTTTGTAGTTCGGGATTAAAAATACTACCTGGCGCCCAAATCAAATAGACATTAATATTTAATATTAATAACGTGATTGAGTGGAAACCCCGACCTTCTCCACTGAGTAGCCGTGAGCAACCCGAGCTTTTTTTGCTATACGTAGAATTAAATACGTAATAAGCATTATTAGTGACCACACGCTCAAAACGTTTTTGCAAACTATGCATGACAGAACGATAAAAGCTCTTGAGTAATAAAATTGTAACATATAATTTGAGTATAGAAATAACAGGCACAATAGAAGCTTTATTTGGATTAAATGTACCAATTCGGAAAAAATAATTGATTAKTTCAAACAGGTTAAAAAAGCAACAATTATTGATAACCGTGATATGAGAGTTATCTGTCAATCCGATTCCAAAAAATAATTGATTATTTAGTGAAGCGCTGATATTGCCATATCATTTTGTTTATTACACCTCTACAAGAAATTGTTATATGGTGCACCCGGTCAGTTAAATGCAATTGTTCAACTCGTTGATTATTCTAAACTACTTTCTTGCGTTTCGAAATGTGCCCGTATAAAATATGGTTTTACCATTGGGAATGCTTAACGACCTTCCCTTATCGATATTCACAGCAGTTAACTAGCACTGCCATTTTCTTCCGAAGTACATCCTAATAGCATAAAGCCAATTTCCCACAATATCCTAACATTTCCGACCACTTTCCAAATGCCCCAATCTATTAGGCAGTATTACKCCGCATTTGCGGTGTCTCATTACGTCCAAGACAAATAAAGGTGGGCCACGCCACCTAACATTTTATTTATTGGTCAATTTTCTCTACAAACACAATTAGTCAGGCCCTGCGGTAATGAATAGCCATCAATAAGGACTGTCACCGGACAAACATAGAATATCCTTATCCATCACACCCTATCCATCGTATTGAACCTCTCACCGTATTCCTTTGTCAACTAAGAGCTCCCTATAACGAAAATATTGAAGAAAGAGGGGACTTTAATTACGGCAACAAACTATGTAGATACTTTGTCACTAAATCGTTGATACATGGAAAATTTCCGTTTATAAATGTAATGCTGATCATTTGGACATAGGTATGTATATTCAAGTTCTATCATCATGGGAGAACTAATGTAAATATACGATTTTTCGAAATTTTTTAGGAACCAATGTGATGTTCTTGTAGCAAACTTCTGTAATGTTCCTATTAAGCAAATGAAGTTGCACCTTACTATTTGCTTACATAAACATCAACGTTTTGAAGGGTTGTTTATGACCTAAACCATTTTTGGAGTATCAACAAGACACCTATGTCATGCTACCTGCGTAAGAACACCCGTGAACAGCTGTTTCGGCTTATTATGATTAATCGGCGCGGTTATAGCCCAGACAACATGGCAAAGATATAGATTCTCTTTTATATTCCAAGGTGGGTGATATCAGCATGCTGCAACTAAATTTTTGTTTTGACTGGAGCATTAATCATAAAATAACCCCAGCCCACACCAAGCCTGATATCAAGGATTATATTTCATGCAGCCATATAAAACAATGGAACTGATCTAATTTCTGATGAAACACTTGCAATTTGAGTATTTATACATTTGCAAGACATGGGTCGTGTCCAAATCAGTGATGGAAAATGATTCTGAAGAGCCAACTGTGTGGCATAAAATGCTTCGTGAATTGGCAGCTTCGATAGAACTTGTACTGATGAACAAAATATTACGTGAAACTATTATCGTTCTGTTTTCTGTATAAATATACAATGTATATGATAAATCCTAGCTGAATTGAGTTTGCTTTAATATTTTCAGTAAATTCTGTTATTATTTTAGTTTATGGCGTAAGAGTTTGATCGCCCATCGTAACCTTTTGTTACCTGAATTTCACCATTTTATTGTAATTCCATTGTAATCTAATGTAATAAAAAACGAAAACAAGGCACAAACAAATGTCTGGTATTTTGGTTTTTGTTTGTATCTGCAAATGATATCCGACTCGTACTGATTGAATACCTTTTAAGAATTTTTAAATGTTTTGGTTCACAAACATGTAGAAAGGAAGGTATCTTATTGTTTTGGGTAACCGTGTACAAAGCAGTTTTCTAGCTTTTACTATAACTTCGTTGGTTAACTATATAATTACATTCAGAGATTTTGGATTAATGTTTGCACAGCATGTAAATATATATGCATTTATTTTATATATGCATACATAAGCATTTATATGCTTATCATGCGTTTGACGACCGTGCAGACCTCTACAGGTCACTAAGAAATGGGACAGAAAATATATAAAGCTCCAGGGTTGGCCAGTAGGTAACTTTCAACCATGTAATATGTAACTCTTCAAGGTTTTACATTTTATCATACTTTATAGTAATTCAAGTGTCCGTTAATTTTATTTCATTACATGCAGAAATCCATTCTGCACGTAGCCGTAAGATCCATAAGTAATACAGATAAGTAATCGCACATAGCACCAACAATTCAACTCGACTTCCTCTGTTTTGTTCTTATATTAGCCTATCCGTTGATAATATTATCACCAATGAACTGAACATAAGTTATAAAATGATGGTACACCCCACACAAATTTAAAAACTGCATTTTGATTTGACTACTGTTGAACAAAAATGCATTTTCCAATATAGGTAAATGTATACTATTGAATTTATACGAAAAATGTTGGGTTTTAAACGAGAATTATAATGCGGATAACACCATACCATGTAGTGGCCCCTAACGCTATTATCCACCTGTCTCTGCGGGGAACCTGTGATCTGAACGGTAGCTTACAATGTTGTGTAATAAATAATTCTCGCATACATCTCGCTTACCTTGGCGTATATAAGGAAAGCCAGATCCACTCGTACTGACCCATCTTTGAGCTCGCTAAATGTAATTTTGTGTAATAGCCTTATTTAAAAATATTTTTATTATACCTAGAAACAACATTCTACCTCTTCATTTATCCCACTTAGATAGGCTTTGTTGGACTACTTTTACTCACAAAGCAAATAACTAGGAAAACAAAAGTATCGTTTAGCTTGAATCAACAATAACTTTACCATGGTCTGGCAATTTTGTTAATATCGTAACACAAAGCGTCATGTTTTATCATTACCAACAATGAAGCGAGAAGTCAACAAAGTATATCAAATAAAAAAATATGCGAGCCCTAAAATATGCCAAGAAGATCAAATTCTCAATGTTCTTATGTTTAGATTTCACTATAATGTCGATGATTCTAGAAGTACCTACCTTCAAACATATTTTGATATTGGTTATATGCATCAGTGAGCAGATGTTTATACAGAGCTGTTAATAATACCTTACTATACAATTCAGTACAGGACCTTTTATTTAACAACCTGCGCGCTATAGGTGCACCTTCTGAAAGAACAAATCAACAACACTGCTGTTATGCTGTTCCAGCCATTCAGGTTGCTTCCCCGTAAGTGAACTATATCCCTCTTCCCTGCATCGAAACAATTATTATTCTGCCTGCAGTTCTGTTTGAATACGGTAGCTTCTCCTGAAAGTAACAAATTGTTTCTTTGTTGAATTTAAAGTTGGAACCTACAACTCGCACGCTATCTAGGGAATTAATCTTTCGCAAGACAGTTTTTAAAATTATGAACGAAGAGATGCATGTCTAGTTACAGTTTCTCTACACGGAATATCGCGATCCTCATGGGTAGGGGTATCATCGGCACAAGCATTTGATTAAACTTATCCAGGGATCTGCAGTGTTATCGGTTACATTAAGCATTACCATCCAAGTTCTACAATACCCTGTGTTTCGTCATTTGGTTAGTTTCTGGGTGAGTCAAAAGTAGAGACTCGCATCATTACTCTCGCACAACTGGATCTAGAGATCTTATAACTATATTTAGGTAACATTGGACGCACCGTAGGCCAACAAAGACTGAAATGCAGATTGAACTAATTTTATCTTGTTAAAATATATAATTTGTAGCACAATATACAAAAAAAAAATTAAGTATCTGCTTGGCATACTTCGTAAGGCGCGGGTATCATTTATTTACCGTTTTTTATGTAGATACGTTTATACTGCATTTGGTGTCATTCTGTGAAAATCGGTAATGACCCAACTATGGGTGGCTTTACGAACTTCGACGTAGGTTAGTACGGTAGGTAAGTAAAAATACTTTTCCTATTGCCCGATGAGTGGAAATGTCTAGTGAGTCATTTAGCGGTAGCTCCACGAACTATGGCGTAGGGATAGGGTATGATACCCGACATATGTTGTCAATTGTCCAATGAGCTCTACCGTGTATAGACGTGTTTACGTCAAACTTAGGGTGTATCGAAGATACCGCCACCACGTATTTTATTTTTGAGGATGAATTACACTTCGTGCACACATACAATTACGAAGTTTTTTTTCGAATTTGTAACTATTGTATTGTGCATTAGTAGATATAAGTTACAGATTTATATCTTTTTAAAGGTAAATCTACTTTAGTCTCAAATCTTACTACAATGCGCTATCCAAACTATGCCTCAATTTACCTACGGAGCTGCTCCACTTAAGGTACGCAACAGACCCACATTTTTTACGGTAAATTTGGTTACATGCTATTTTTAGGGTACTTTCTGCAAACGTACTAACACGGGATTCGTCGTACCAGGAGTGGTCGTTGATTTATTCCGGAGCTCGTACGTTTCGATAAAAATCCATGCACACTCGACGTCATAAATCAGGATGGCGGTGACTTCCACCTTTGGTTTCTTTTTTGCTAAATTGTATATAATATAAAGGTCATAAAAGTCGACCGCGAAACAAAACGCCCGACAAAAATCTGAAATTTCCCGTGCGGAGAGCACATTGTGAGCATGATTCATGAAGGTCCTTTGTTATAACAACGCGAGCACACAGTATGTGGTAATCATTTCGCGAGGCGTGCTAACGGCAAAAACTAACTGCGGGCAAATTTGCCCCAGCTACGGCTCAGTTTAATTGAGTTTTCTATGTTTATAGGTAACACCTGATTGGTTTTTGTTATTATACGATATCTCTACGCCATCAGGTCCGTACAGTGTGGTGATTTAATTCTAACACATTCATGGTACGTTATATATTTTATTTTTAATATTAAACGTGCTTTATCTGAGTTTGGTGTTGTTACAGTTATTTGCACGAAATGACTGTGGAAAGATATACTCTTACTGGTCGTTCCTCTTTTGTTGCGAACTCTGGCACTTGTCAAACGTTTGATTAAATTGTTGATCACGCCTTTATACTAGAAAATGCATTATGATAGACAAAAAGTTCGCTTTTACAAACTGCTCCGCAAACTTAGCGGCAAATTTAAAATATCATTCATTTTAGGATATCCATTATTATGATTACATTCGTTGAGTATTTTATTGATTTCTAATGTTACCGACGTGCAGTGACCACCCTGAAGGTACTAAGCGGCTATCACTTTGAGTCCATTTTTTTAGATAGAAACGTATCGGATAATTTCACTATAAACTTAAATGTATACAGCTAGTGATCTTATCTAGAATTGCAATACACATAAAGGCAAATAATTTCTGATTTTGCCGATAACATATAGGTGGTAATTACACTTAATTATAAGCTTTTTGCAATATTTTTTCTAGTTACTACGGCAACCATACTGCAAAGCTAATTTAATTACATCCAAACTTCTGAATGTAATTTTATCTTTAAACGTCTCATTTAAATTTATCCATCTATAACTTATTTTGGAAGGTTTTTTTCGTAATTAATATCTATTGTATGTTCCAAAATTAATTTCTTTAAAGAGCAGTAGAAACACCATTAAAAAATTAATGAAGTTCTCGAAATTATTACATAGAACGATAGAGATGTTTTCACTTTGTTATATATATTATTATTAAAGGAAAACTGGCGTAAATCTGAGGTAAATAATTTTACTCATTTTGAAATTACACCACGCGTAACTGTAGAATTTCTTGATTTATCAATTTAATTTGCACTGTTTTGTCATTATTTTAATAAATAATTTATGAAACTTTCATCTATGTATTTAAAACACTACGATCACCTACAGCACTATAACATTTAGATCGCCTTGTCCGGTTGATGTCACTAAACAGCTTTTCAAATCAGACTTGACTGTCCCCAAGCTCCATAGAGCGCCTTTATATAGGGTAAGTTTCCAACTTCTGAGGGTAGGGCTGTTCAAAAAACATAAACTGTAGCGGTTTAGTTTTTAACTGATACCGGTATTCAACTGGTTAACCGAACCGAAATGGAATTGTTACATCGATTTGGAGCGGTAAACAGTACGGATTCAAACCGTTCCGACCAGCCATCACCTGCTTCATACCGGTCATAAACCGGTTAACATTGCTTATAAACCGGTTCAGAATGGTCATAAAGTGATTCCTACCGGTTATAAATCAGTGGTACCGCATATACACCGGTTATAAGCAGAGTCAAACCTATTATAGCTAAACCGGTTCAGATCGCTTATAAGACGGTTTAAAGAGGTTTTAAACCGCGACCGTGGGCGTGTATGTTACGGCTTATACGTCGCACTGCCGCAGGTTTGTATGTTACAATAACACGAAGGCCACTGGAAGCTGATGCGGAAACCGAACCAAAAGCCGAACAGGACAGGACACGACAGGTTATATAATTTACGTTAAACTGTTCATCCGGTTTGTCTTTTGTACCGAACCGAAACCGGTTAACAGGCTTAGCCTCCAGCCTGCAGCGGTGGCCGATAAATAAAGTGATGGCAAGTTACGCATCCATAACACTAGTAATGGAATTTTAGTTTAAAAGTTAAATATCTTATTTGACTTGTTTAGTATTACCATAGGATTACTTTAAAAATGGCGAGACTGGGCTGAATACGCTATATTAGTGCTGACGTAGGTGTCGACCATATTTCTACGGTACGTTAAAGTCCTGGATCAAAACAAACCGAGTTGCCATAATATGCGTAACGGAGCTCAGTGTTGGGTGCAATTGTTTAGCTTTAAAAGAATATTTAGAAGGGTTACTGTGTAGTTTACACTTCTTCGCTCTATACCTAGCAAATATTACAAACCGAAATTACATTTAGTTACAATGTATTGTTGAAAAACAAACTAAAATAAGTGCCGTAAAAATTACAAGTTTCTTTCTCGTTATAACTAGAACACCTAGGGACCCAACACATTAATATTTTCTGGTACAACTTGTAAATTGTAATTCTCTACACACGTACTTACGAGTATGTTAAGCTTGTAACATTGTAACTAAATATAATTTCGCTTTGCAATATTTGCTAAGTAAAGCACGGAGTGTAAACTACTCAAACATACATAGTACCACTTTCAAATATTCTTTTAGAACTAAGAAAATTGCGCGAAACACTGAACTCCCCTTAAGCACGCTATGACAACTTGGTTTGTTTTGATCCATCAGGATTTTGACGTACCGCCGACATATACGTCACAAATATGGCTTATTAAGCTTTTTAGGTCCAGTATGGCTTCCGAGGGGTACCCAGCGTGCGCATAGGAAACCATGAAGACCGCAAGTCGTTCAAATAATTGAACGACTCATGCTTTGACTTGTTTAATTCGGCGTCATTTATGCGTCGTTCATAGTCGACGAGACCAGAACACAACATAATTATATGCTGTAACGAGAGACTGCTTTCACTTCTATAAGGACAATCCAAAATCAATAAATTAAGAACAACCCACCTTAGCCGTTTGAAAAGTGTAAGACCTGTTTATCCTTATTGTACGAGAACGGATCTGTTTTGAATAATTGCAATTTGTAACGAATATAAAACTGTACTCGCAAGTAAGGTAAACGACTATTGGGTACTATGTTGGGACATACGTTGCGCTGTCTGAATAGATCTAAGATCTTACAACTCGGTAACTCGTTTTTGATAATGATTCATAAACGATTTGAATGGTCCAAATCTAGTGATTGAAGAATTTGAATCGAATCGAATGTCCCAGCTCTAGTGACTGACGTCAGCATTTAATGGGGTTTCTATAACAGCGTGTTAGAAGCTGCATTGTTTTGACGGGTGCCCTTTGACCACAGAAAAATAAAACAACCAGAATAAGCACTCTGGGTGTGAGGAAGGGTCCGCTCAGTTTCAATCCGCCATGTTTTGTGGATACTGACACTGACTGACAACTGTCAACCGCTCACCGCCGTTAAACGATTACAGACGTGTTATGTAAATTACGTATATTGATTTTGTGTTTTGTATGTATTTATTATTTTTGGGTGATTATTATAATTTATAATGATGCAACATAGTATTAGTGAACGTGTTTGTGCTGTAATGCAAATGCAAACAGCAGACGTAGGTATGCTGGAAAAGACTACGTTTTTTAGCTTTCCAAAGGATGTTGCGGGTGATGGTTTTGCTTAATTTGATTTAGTATTTAAAACACAGTTAAACAGTGAGCAACAGCAACAGCGTGAGCTAATGGAATATGAGGAAAATCTTTATTGATGGTATAGAGTGTGTAGTTAACATTTTGAAGACTAAATCTTTCTAAATGATTTACACAACCGATTACAACCTCATGCAGTACCATTCTTGCTTCTTCATCCACTTACGCCAGTTGACAAACAGACGAGGTACTTTCTTTGGCATTATCCACAAGTTTCGAAGGTGATCAAAAATTGAAGATGTTTGCTGATACCTATGTAATAACAAATTTACTGCAGTCATATGAGCAGTAAATGTTGATATTTTAACAGTGCCTATGGATAACACAAGAGATGCGCAAGAGAAACTTTTATGACAGAAGTGTAAAGCAACATTTATTATAATCCTGTAAATGCAGCTTTATATCCTCACAAAATGGTGACCGGGAGACAAAAATGTATAGGGTGTTGACCGGCATTCTGGTTAGGTATTTGTTTATTCTGTGCTTTGACAGCCAGTATTGAGTCACGTGTTCTATGTCAATGCGCAAAACGATATTTATTTTAGTTTGAGGGTCATTTTGAGTGGGACTAATGACGTATATTTTTTGCAAAAATTTTTATATTAATTTTTAATTCAGCATATCTGGTACTATCGTCAGATACCGCTAGATGAGGCCTCCTCACAGATGCAATATAAACAGCATAAACATTCGAAGTTCAAACATTGAAGGTAAAGCGCAATTTTTCTAACTTGTCTTGTTAGGTTTTCTACTTTTGTATATTTGTTGAGCCATGCTTATCTTTTGGATCCATTCTGTAGGTATAGTCTTTCATGCACAATTTTTGTTATTTGTTTCTAACGTTGGTTTATATATAGAATATAAGATATCCTTTACTCCCTTAGATGAATTACAGTTCCATACTAATGTAATCCATCCATCGATGAAATAAGCAGAGTATGTTCCATAACCATCAACTTTCATCTGTTCTCACATTTCATTTGGAATTTCCCATCAAACTTGGCAACATTTGCTATATCAACCTTGCCAAACATTTTTATCTCTTAATCACATATAAGACTCAAAGCACAACGTACACTAAATAATTTTAAACACACAATGCCGCAACATCTAGGCCCATAACCTGTTAGATATCTGCAGAAACACGAAGTCTATTGTACTTATCAAGTACAAAAACTATTTGTATCAAATTCAATTATTTTTAAAACATACACAGCAATTGAAAGACATGCGCTCACCATTAACTACTTTATCTAAGGTATTAGTCAAACAATAGTTTATTCAGCCAGGAATATGAATGACATTTTGGAAGTGGCCCTGTTCATTGAAATTTTGCTGAACTCTGACCTAAAGGCAATATGGCTTCTTAATTATTGTTGGTTGGCTATTAGCAATACCGTTGACTGAATATAATTGAACATTACTAATACCGTAGGCACTGGACAATATCACATATTTATTATTTTGAATGATTGGTACGGACTAGTGCTGTCAATGGTTACGGTTAACCGGTTAGGATATTGCAATATTAACCGAAATAAGCAACCCTGGAATATTCGGTTAAAGATTAACCGATTATAAACCGGTTAAAAATTAACCGGTCATGAACCGAATAAAAATTGACCGTTCACGAACCGGTTGAAAATTGACCGGTTACGAACGGGTTAAAAATTAACCAGTTTTGAACCTATTAAAAACTAACCAGTTATGAAACGTGCTCAAAGATAACTAAATAAATTAGAAATGCAAGTATTTAGTCTTGAGTCCAGAATCAAGAATGCGCGGAATAACACGTTCGTGCTCAGACTTGAAAACTACCACGTGTGCTACAGCTGCAGCTACAGCCGAATGACTTAAAAAATAATGAACAAAAATTTGAACGCCAAATCAAACTAAAGGTTGGTATGTTTAATAAATTAACATTTTAAAATTGGTTGACCATAATTACGTACGTCCCGAGGTACGTCCATCGCGTTAGGTTAAACGCAAAACTGGTTCAAACTAAATATTCATTAAAACGGTTATATATAACGGTTTTTTATTTCCATGTAAACAGGTTTTTCTTAACCGCTTAAATTATTAGTATTATATATTTAAAAAAAAACAACGTAATTTTTTTAATTTTCAAGTATGAGATGGTATAGAATATAATGTTAGCCGACTAAGGGGAAGACCGATTAACCGGTGAAATGGAACTGGTTAACCGGTCAATTTTAACCGGTTAACAGTCTTATCCCGTTTAACCGGTTATTTTAATCGGTTAACCGGTTAACTGGTTAAGGTGAACCGATCAACAGGTCAACCGACGGTTTGATCATTTTTATGAAAACCGGTTATTTTTCATAACCGGTTAAATTCGTTGTAACCGCCAAACCGGATACGGCGATCACTGTTGACAGCACTAGTACGGACAGACCAACTTTGCCGCTCCTATCTACAACTGATAAACCCTTATAGGTGGCAGATATGGGATATTGGATAGTAAACTAAGTCCAAATACAATGAATTTCGTGTGGTTTGCCTTTCGTTGTCTCACTCGGCCACTTCAAACTACTTCAAGCATTCAAGTCTAACACGATTTACAGCATAGGTGGCCCCATTTTGTACGGTTTTTATCGGACGACTGCAGTCGAATATTTCACTACATAACGATAAAATACAGACACGGTAACCTGTATATCTATGTATTTATTTATACGGAAACTGTAAAAGCGGAAGTTATATTCGGGTCAGAGATATAACAGATACCAATTGGGAGTACCGGGTGGGATGGAAACAGTAAAACTGCATTATCCAATACGTAGAACGAACGCCAGCGAATCGAGAATGCTTTGGTCGCGCTTTGGGAACGGGAAGTTGTCTAAAGAAAATGCACAATCGTGGAATGCTATGAGTGCTTGTTGAGTGAGTGACTAAGTTTAGTAGAAGGAAAGTTGAATTCCTAGAGACGTGTTCATAATACCTACAGACGCTTCAAAATGGAAGCCGAACTAGTTAACCTTTTACTTTTACAAAGTGAAGCAGAAAATTGACTGTGTCGTTATTTATATTACTTACTTAATTAAGATCGAACATGATTAGCTGTAGAGCTTTGCCTTATTTGTTTTTCATTTCTGAAATGTTTTAAATAGCTCTCGAAGCAAGCTTTCTGCACGTTTCAGAAGTAAAATAATTATACTTCCTGTATTATCCAAATAATCTGATATTATGTAAAAAACAAAMTATTGTTATAGTAATTTGTGTGAGTGTGATTTGTTTGTCCCAAATTGGTAACTGATTCATTGAGATCTCGGTTATGCGGAATGTATACGGAATCAGTTAAAGGTGTAATACATCTCAAGAATTTTGTTTTAGGTATTGGCATTTTCTGTTCTCGCATTATGTATAACAACGCAACTAAGAGCATTTTAATGCAAATTCTGAAACATCCACTAATACCTCAGAACGTGAAATAGGGATACCGGCCGCATAAACTAAATATTGCACAGGGATGCGGGTTATTCTAAAAAAGGCGTGAGTTTTGTACTTGATTTTAAGACCAATCCAACCATAGATCGGATATAGCACATTAAGGGCAGAAGAGAGTTCAATTTAGTAGTTCTGACATGTCCAAGTGCCCTAATCGTATTATCGCTAATGAAGGACAATTTGAAGATTCGCTATTTTGAACGTTTATTAATATAATTAAATTTGTATAAAATAGGTACTTTAAATCAATTATTTCTGAAAGCATTTATTAATAAAATGGCCTTGAATTAGCAATTCCAGGTCGCTGAAGACATGGACAACTTTGTAATATAACTTATCTTTGTTGTTTTTCAGTTTAATGATGGCAATACTACTTCGGAAACCTATTTGATTTGCAAAAACAGTTTAGGCAGTTAGATTATTAATAATATTTTATTTTGTAAGATGTGGGCAAAAGGTTTCAAAGCCCCCCCAAGAAAGAAAAGGAATAAACATTGTTTAGCAATTTGAAAACTCGAAAATGGTATAGATATATGCAGTCGGTTGAAGAATGCATGAAATAGTCAGTAGTTATTATAATTATAGCATTATTTATAAGAAAAACGTACTGTAATGAACTTATGGATAAGTACAGCCAAGTGTTACAAATTTTACAATACTTTTTAAGTCCATAATATTGTTTAGCCTGGTGTTCACATATAGGCGTTGCATGACTTTTGCAAACGATTGTACTCGAAGAAGTTCACTAACTGTATTCAAAACTGTGTTTGATGCTATATCTACATAACACTACACTACATATCATTGTTTTCGATGTCATAAATTATTGTAAAATTATACCTAGAGTATTTATTTTTGTAATAAAACACAATTGATCGCGGAGTAGCAAGCTAGGCAGGGTTTTATTTAAATGTTATCTAAATATTCTAAATCCTTGCCCTTGTTTTATTTTTTAATGAGCCTCATATTTGTCAGACAATTTCCCTTTTGGCTTCCGATGCCATATAGAATCTAATGGAAACTCCGCATTGACCTTTTCTCGGCCTGGAAAACTCATTTTTCGTTAAAACTTCCTCAACGCTACCGAGAAGTACCAAAATTATCGATTTTGTGTTGCTTACAATATTCCGTGCATAACCCGTACTTTTTGAGTATAATGTGAGGGAACCAAAATGATGATTCGTGATGCTATCCTTAGTTCTGAAAGATTTACTACTGCTATGGTTACGCACTATCTTACGTTGCTCTTATAATAAAACTGCTTTAGCCTAAAATAATCGAAACTGGAAATAAATGGTCAAGTTTATAGAGAAGGTACTAGTTATATAGCAGTAAAGGTACAATGGCCATTGGAAGGAGAGCGGACCTCTACAATCCGTACTAAGGTTTCCTTATTAACTATTTAATCTCATTGTTACCAATCACAAAGCCAAGCAACTTAATGTCCCAAAAGCAACGTCAAACCTGTGGCTATTTTCCAGTGATATTAAACAACGGATCCCGTCTGCGAGTCCCCAGGGTAGAATAAATAAACAAAAGACCCTGGGGGAATAAATCATGCATCCCGAACACAAGGAACACACACACGTAGAATTGCAGTAAATTAATACAAAACTTTACGCTCTTGGGAATACGCACGGAGAATAAACATAAACTGTAACATTCAATATACGAGCGCGGACTTGTGTCGCGTGAGACTTAGATCCCATTATTTTGCAGGATCTTGATTAATTTAGCGTAGTATGTTAACAGTTTTTGCAGATTAGTAACAAATCTTAAATTAGCTGCTGAATTTGCCACACTTGCCAGTGTAAGCAACAAAATTTTTCTGCGGTTAGTAAATAGTTATAAATAATAATAACTACCTTATAATTCATTCACTGAGGTGCATGAGAATTACTGGATACTTATTTTGTTTAGTGGGATAATTTTAATACATGTAATTGAGATAGATTTAGCATACACAGTTTCGTATTAATTCCTGAATACGTTTTAGTTTCGATGGCTTTATCATTTACCTCCCTGCAGTCGCTGCACGTAGCAGCTGCTATACTTTTTCTTGCTTTATCGCTGCYATAMTAAAAGAGCTTTATTTAAAATGTATTACTATTATTCTACCAAGACTATATATGATAAGGCGTTTTCTTGTATATTGGACCAATATTATATTTAAAGTCATAAAAAAACTATACTAGTGGATCTGTAAATTTACTTCACCGCATTCTGAGTAAGTTGACGTGCAACACAAGTAAGTTAATTTCCTTATAAACTTAGTTATTCAGTAAAACTTCAAAAATAGAAAACATTGAAGAAAAACGATAACCTACCTATCTATATCTAACTATGAAAAACAGAACTGTCGACATTTGGTTTGAGAAGTGTTTTGCTCATTTTCGTTGTGTTTATTGTAACCTAAGCATAAATAGGGTCCTTGCCCTCAACCGAAAATCATCATTATAACACGTCAGACTTTGCTAAGATACAATGGATAGCAATGCTACTATTAAAAAAATTTTGTAATGTTTTAGAGTGTTATTTTTACCTTTAAAAGTTTTCCCCGCAATTTAAATTTTTCTCGCTATATACGTCATGGGTTCCGCAAGGAGTGGGGGTTATGGCAGAGGGCACGTTTTACTATTTCACGTTTGACATCTGCTATGCAGTAAGTATGCGCTAACCTTTTGTTTACGTTTGCGAGGAGGTTATAATTTTTAATTTTTTTCTATATTTTCGGATAATTTGTATTGTGCAGTTATAGATCAAGGATATATAAAGGGATCGTCGGATAGTTTACCGAAAATAGATTTACATATGATCGACAACTTCTACATAAAAAATTATGGAATGTTAAATCTAGTCGGTGGGTTATATTACTAGTATTAGTGCAATAATATAATTGAAATTCCAAAATCTTCAGACACATATATATGTTGATATACATTAGTATATTTCGATTTAAGTACGACTTGCTGTTACCGCTACTCCTACAGCTTCACACCATACCTAGGTTTCGTGTATTTTGGTTTTCGCCCTAATGTTTCATTTGCTATACCCATAATCTTACCGGGGCACCAATACTGCTTTTTGCACAAGCTGGTACAAAACACTTCTTTTCATATGCCGTTCTAAACCGAAGAATGTAAACGTTAAACTAATAAAAATACACCAGAATGTAGAACAGTAAGCCCATTTCACCGTTGCTGTATTAAAACATTAAATCCTGCAAATTTTCTATGCAAATAATTCAATAAGAGCAATTGAAGTTTATTACAAACAGTACCGAAAACGACGTCAGCCGCATAGGACAATATTTAGCAGATTAGATAGACACATTGCAGTTTATGGATCATTTTTTTTTAAATGCGGACGAAATATAACAAGATATGTTACAAATAGCAAGCAACACTGCAAAATCATGTATTAGTTTATTTATTTTTACTTTTAATTTAGTTACCCAGTAAACTCGAGAAAAGAAAATGTAAGGTAATAAATTAATAAACATAAATATATATAATACATTTAGCCATACTGCTTTATTAAAGTGAATGGGTCACCATTTTTTTAAATGCATCACAAATTTATTAGTTTTTGATGTTGCTAACAACTCTTTAAATGTTTCTTCTTGTTATCGTTGCAAATGTGCCTAAAATGTTATTACGAAAATGACTACCACGTACATCTGTTGCACATCAAATTACGGAGAAAAATAAATTCAATCGATTGTTGTATTCAGAAAATAGGTATGCGACCTAGAGAAAATAAAGTTGGTCATGAAAAAAATAACACAGCATTTTAAAAACAAAAGACGATCACTATTTAATTTTAGGTAAAAAGTTGCCCAACCAACAGGTTATAGGCAGTTTTCTTAAATGTAGTCTTTAAATTATTTAATTTTAAAAACTAATGCACATAAACTAGTTATTTGTTCAAATTATTGAAGACTATCAAATAGTTTTCTGGTCCCTATAGTGAGCATCGAATATGAATCACCATGTTTGTATGTGGTTAAGTACTGTACTTAAATTGTTTACAACCAAGAGCAATTTAATCTAAGGGGAAATAATTATTTTAAATGGACGGTAATTAAGTAGCTATTATTTATTTATTATCATAATATAACTATAAAATAACTACACATGATGTTAATCGCCACGTTGTGCATTATAGTTTAACAAAGAAATTTGTTCATTGTGATTATATTTATTTCTGGTTAACTTTAACCACAATAATTGGTGCCTTCGCAGGTTAGTTAACTTCAGAGCGCCACACATAATAAAATAACATTTAGAGATTTAAATGAAAGCAACCAATGCGGTGGAAAAGGCAGTAAAATAGTATTTTATACAAACATCAAATAAATCGCTCGGAATGACGAAAATAGATCTTGTATCGCTACCGACGAAGAATCCATTCTTCCATATCAAATGTTGGGGATGAAGTTACGGGTGGGGTCATCAGTTTATGCAGCTCATCCAACCAACGGTAATTATTCACCTTCCTTATAGATCTGCCATGGAACTGATATTCTCATGCTCCATTTGGTTCGCGTAAAGAGAAAAGAACAACGGAGATGATATAATATTTATGAGGAAACGATTTTATAATAAAATCGCCGGGGTATTATCCCCGCCTGTTACGCTACAGCGTACCCCTGAATAATGTTCCTAATGAGACGACTTGACAGTCAGCGCTCTTATGATTAATGTCTTTAATGCTAAAATAACGTTTTGAAACATTGCAACATTTATATCCCCCGTTGTTCTTTACCAAACTTAATTTACTTGATGAAATCCTGCGGTTATTTTAAAAATTACAAGGCTTACCTTAGTGGACGGAAGCGGACAAAAAATGGCACGCACTACAGAAATATCTATAAGGTTCATGGTAGACCAGACATGTTTAGCACACCTGATAATTATATACTTCCTTATCTTCATGCAGTGCAAAAATTGCAATGTAGGCGTTCAAAACTACTTGCAAACGATATATGAAGTAAAACTTGGTGGTGGAACGAATTTATAAAATATTCTAGTTCCTGACACTTCTAATAATGTATTAAACATTGTATAGATCACAATCATCTAGAGTGCGTATTTACAACACTAATACATGCTCGACTATTAAACTTACCACTACATTAATCTGACTCGTCTGACTCAATATTCTATTGTAATTCTAATTGTTATTTTTATATGGACATTTAAGCTAACTAAAGCTCCACTCCTGATGCTAGAACCAACCAAATATAAACGAGGCTTTAGATAAAAAGAAAAGCTAAATTAATATATTTTATTTTTACACATGGTCTTCTCCATTAATAATATATTTTTTCTCAATACTTATATATCCCAAAATGTAGCCGGGCGGGTCTGAAACCAACTGAGGCAAAACCTGAACAGTCTCAAATCGCTCGCCTCATAATACCTCTTTGAGAGGCCCAAACATGTTGAAATCACATGGTGCTAAGTATGTGGAGTGCATTTCCACTAGTATTTCGTTGTTGCACGTATCGCAGATGCATTTCCACAAGTCCTTCGACTTTAAGCAGAATTGCGCGTGACGATTGCACGACGTTTGGAAGCGGATTATATGCAGCAAACATGAAAACATCGGTCTTTTCCAAATATTGTCAGTTGTATAAATTTCATAACCACACTTTTTCCAAATGTTTTATATATATATATATATATATATATATATATATATTGATGCATGTTAAGCTGTGTCCTCCGTTAAGTTCAACAGGCGCCCCGTCCTCCGGGTGAAGGAGCAATGTTACAGGCAAAAACTTTGCATATTTGTACTAAGGGGAGGATATATAGCACTAGCAACCAGAGAGGGGAAAACATTTTTGCATTTTAAAAATTTTATTTATATAGAAATTTTCAGGTAACAGATAATACTTAGTGTCCTCCGATCTATATATAATTACATGGAGTGCAAAGCACGTTGTATCCTCTAGCAACGTTGTCACTGTTATTGAGGTGACAAAGTGCCTTGAGATTAACACATATAAAGGCAAGTGTATTTCAGCTCGCGTAATGGATTCTCGTAATTGTTTAATTCATCAATGGATGTAGTTAGCAACGGTAGCAATTTCTGCATGCTTTGTATTATTAATTATTATTAAGAGATGGATTGTTAAATTTGGTATAGAGAGAATTATGTATGAACACGAAAATTGTTTATTCATTATACAAGTGGTTGTTTATAAGTGTTTAGAAAAAAACATTAAAACTAAGCTAAAATGACATTAGTGCTTGAAAAGGATTAGTAACATTTCCAAAAATAAAGAAAATAACGAAATGCATTGTGTAAGCTACTAATGATGAGCTATCTGCAGTCTGTGTTTAACTAGTTTTTCTTAAGCATTAATTACAAAGGTAAGACAGTTTTAATGTTGAAGAATGTAAGCATTGATAACTTCATTTTCTCAATTTGATAATGTATTTGTTTCCGATATTAAAATACCTTTTCCATTTAATATACTGTTCTTGTTGTATGTACTAATATATTGTTAATAATTACTAAAAGATTTAGAAAAAAATTCTTCAATTTCAGTTATATAGAAAGTAGACGTTAGCTTTGTTATTTTACATTGAAATACCCGGTATTTTGTTGCATTATTGATCTGCTTAGAATTTTTGATTAACTCTATCAATCTATGCCAAAATGGGCCACTATAGCGGTATTGTACAATTTGCTACAAAAAAGGATGCGTTAACGGCAAAGCATAGCAAAGCGAGCCACTATACTGCTGCAGTTAATAGCGTATTACAGTGGATTTTTAAATACTATGCTTACACATTTTAAACTTTAATGCATGATTACATTTTGGTTACTGCTATTTGTTTAGACGTTTTTCTGTTTTCAACCAGATTAAAACTAAAGCAAAAAAGTATTGTTCTGTTAAATATAATTCTGTATTGAAAAGGCAACATTTTTTTTTAAATAGATCTTTGTAGCTCAGTTAAGAGAGTAGCTGGCTAATATTCAAAAGTTCGATACAATATTAATTACCTTCATAAATTACAAGAGTATTTTTCTATATATGCTCATACAAGATAAAGTTTTCTTTCATTAATCCCTAACATATGTTTTGTGAAAGAATTCATTCTGAAATTCTTCTTTTAAGCCTTTTCAGTATTCTTCAAGATTCGTGATATAACATATTTTATGGTGTTATTCCAGGTTTAGCAAACATAACGTCAAACATCGCGTAAGTATAGTTAATAGTTACTTTAAGGTTTGAAGCAGAAACAAAATGCGAGTATATGTAAAAAACTGAAGAAAAGTCTAGTTTCGTCATAAGGATTTTATAATGTTCTGAGAAAATCGTGCGACATACAAAATTTCTGTTAGCAAAAGAACGGCAAAACAGCAGGTGTCACAAAATGAACTTTCATACCTTAACAATTAACGGTACCACGTTGGTACAATGTAAACCTAAGTTACTGAACAAAAAATCTACTTGGGGATGATCACTTTTGAAATGCTGCTACACTGTAGAGGTATATTTTTGGACGTAGATAATTTGGGCCCAGTTGATCTAAAACTATCTACCGAGTCTGATCTAAGACGTTGTCGGTTGTTTTTTGGGAAAACCCCTCCCCTCCGCATAAAATTTACAGTACAAGTGGAAAACAATATGCGATTGTTGTCCAAAAACATATTCAGAGAGAGAAAGAAAAGTTAACATGGTGAAGTATCAAAATGGAGCCACATGCATCTGTCAAACTATCTGAATTTGTTGGTTTAAGTCTAAAGAATCTCGGAATACCATTGAAGTATCCCAATATTCCCAAACGTTATTAAAAAATATGGAAAACGAAATCTTAACAGTGGTTGTAAGGTGTGTGAAATATGTTTAGGACGCAAATGTAGAACTCACTTTTCTTGTCAGGTAAATTTTGGCATATCAACACTTCATGTCAATTTTTGTCATAATAATACATTTTTGGAAATCTGCTAGCAAATATACTTTTTTTTTGTACAAACTACTATAAACTTTTTAATTTTAAACTAGGTAATACAATTAAATACACACATGATTATATAAACAAGTTTGAAATGATCACGTAGTATTCTATTTATCATAAATGATTTAGTGCTTTATTAAATTAACACTGAATTATTTGTAATAGTTCGTCGAGACATGATAAAAACCAAATTTTGAGACGCAGATTATGCAAATGCATGCTTAAAATGGCACGTTCAGTATTTATTATTTAATGCCGAATTAAATCTACAATTCTATTCTACTTTGAAATTTAGAAATACCACTAATGATGACATTAAGGAAAATTATTTTGCTTAAGTATAGAATTCAAATTTATACTGTTACAACTTCTACATACATTGCATAAATAATATTGACATGACTTCTTCAGCTAATTTATTTTAAAAGCAAAAGTACCTTACATTAACAAAATTTGAGATTTGGCGGAAGGGTTAGTCATCTTCATTCGTAGAATATGCAAGCTTAGCAGAAATTAAATAATCATTTTTCGTGTTTACTTTAATTAAAGGCCACGCAGTTAAGTGCTCTAAGGTTTTAGTGTTTAGATTTTTTAAAATTATCTAATTTTATTATTTAACCCCACCGTAATACAAAAATACAAGATGTCCTATTTTCATGTGCTCTGTAAATGTTGATTTTTAAAGACTGCACACTCAAATATATGTTATGTTCAACTTTACACTGATTAGAGGACGTAAAATAACAGTATAATGTAGTACCACTACTACAGTGATTCACTGTAACCAACTATGCGATAAATGCTATATTTGTAGAATGGATCTTTTCCTAGATAGACAGACATATTTTTAGCCATCACTATGTACAGAGTGAACCATTGTCGTTGGGATTGCAGGGTACAGACTAAAGGTACGAGATAGAAAAAAAACTTGTTTAGGMGCKGTGATCTCAGTTCAATGGGCAATATTGTCATTCGTTACTCGGTTACTGTACTACCTATCTAAAAATGTTTTAAATGTTTTTCACTAATACTTCGTGTAGAATAAAATGGCGTAATTAAATGTTTTTTCACATTCACGATTTTTGAGAAATGATACACGAGACTTTTTATATATTTTAATATTTTTACCTCATTAAATTGTACCTAACTTTAGCTATCAACAAATGCAGTATGGTTGTATATATGTATATCGTATTCCAAAAACCATTTATGAAAGAAAAAAATAATTGTGCTATTTTATTCAACACAAAAAAAATGTGAAAAGACATTAAAACATTTTTCAATAGCTGATATAATGACTACTGTAGTTACTCCTGTTTTGCAATAGTTTTTTGAAACTATGCTTACACATTTAAAATCCAAGGTTACCAAGTCAAATACAAATTTGTGAAAAAAGAAGAATTGTGATACAGCCTGTTCTATTATATATATATTTTTTTTGTTTCTTAGGAAATTTTAATATCTCTCTTAGTTTATCCAGAGAACAATATTTATGTTAGACAGGCAATGTGATTTTTGTAGTTATTAATAATATCTAATCATTAAACATGCCTTGCATTTGGCAATTTTGTTTGTTTATCATTAGTGATAGCTTTAGTTTTGATCGGATAGTGATAATTTACAAGCAGAACTGTTAAATGCATGGCAAATTTGATCGTCAGATATTTTTAATAGCAATAAAAAATTTATTACATGACCAACAAAAATATTTTTTTGTCAAAATTATGATAGACAAAAGTTTACGGAGATAGAAAAGTTTTACAAAAGAACAGACTTCTTTATAAAAAATATTTTAAACATGTCAAAAAACCGCTTTATAAATTAGAGCGCTTTTATAAATAGTTCACTGCTTATTTATTATAATTATTCGAATAGAACAAAAGTGCCTGTAACCATGGCTGTAACAGTAAACAAGCAGAACTGTCAAAATCAAGTCACATTTGACCATTAGATATTACCTATTAATAGAGATAAAAATTACATTTCCTTTACATAAAATTTTCCAAGAGAAAAATAGTTTTGAAATTGAAAATCCTGAGCCTTTTTATAAATATGTTTCCTCTTTTTCTTTAGACGAACACCACTGACAACTATAAATAAAAAATAGTGAAAAATGAGCGTATTAATTAAAGCTGTCATAGCAATTTAATGCAAATCGTAAAAACAGTTTGTTTGCTGACTTTTACACAAGCATTTTTGGACCAAATTAGGTCTAGTTAAATCGCTTAATTTTTATGTCGGAAACGTGCTAAAATGTCGTATATGTATTTCAGAGACACCCTATACTATAAACAGCGCATTCGTAACACTGAATCGTTAAAAGATTGATCTAATTATTTGTATCCTGAACTAGTCCAAGAAACAGAAATTACCTATAAAACAATAGAAATAGAAATAATACGGTGTAGGTATTTAGATCTTTTTAATAAATATTTTTACAGTGTCCATTGTAAAATTCTACTACAGTTTCAATGAAAATTATTCTTTGGTAAGAGTTGCTCTTATTAGATTCAACACAACGCAACGATTTCGGAATAATATCGATTTAAAACTCCCGCGTCGAGAACTTCGTACACATTCACCTAAAACATTTGCAGTTTATAAAATTAAATGCTGTAAGCGATTACAGCGTTGCCAATAATATGGAGGTAATTACGTGCGCTGCAGTTAACGGAGGACACTGTGTATTGTAGACTTAACGCAGAAAATCGACGGTAGCGCTGTGGTACTTCCTAGAACTATTCTGTATAAATGCAAGTACGGGTACTGCCTAGTGACCTCCTCGACAAATTTCGTATTTAGACGTTTTACGTCATCCTGAGTGCGTACACGCAAMTTTTAAMGCAAAACGTTGTCACCTCCGAAATCGGAGGAATTGACGTTATATATGAGGTGACAACGATCAGCCAGTATCTGTTTTTGAGGTGACAACGTACCATGCACCAATATATATATATATATATATATATATATATATATATAATCGTTCACCCATCTACCTTTCGGTGTAGGGTAGTCTCTTAGATATCGTATTAACCATGCACAAAATGTTGCCACTGCTTTTTGTCTCTTGCCAGCACTTTTGCTTCTGTCCAACTAGAACCCTTCTTCCTTAAAATTTCACCCATGTTACTGTCCCATGTGTTCCTTGGTCGTTCCCTTCTTTTCACTTCACCAGCTTTGGCTTCCCATACTCTTCTGACCTGCCTGTCTTCATTCATCCGGATTAAATGTCCCCACCACGCAACCTGCCTTGTTTCGATGAAGTCCAATAATGACTGTACTTTCAGATGTTCTCGTATCTGATCGTTTCTTATTCTGTCTCTTTTAGTTATTCCCATTACTCCTCTGAGGTATTTCATTTCCACTGCTTGTAATTTGCTTTTCTGGCTCCTTGTCAACACCCATGATTCACACCCATATGTTAGGATAGGCCGACAGATTGTTTTGTACACACTTAGCTTCGTTTCTACAGAAACTTCTTTTTTGTATGTCAGGCTTTTGTACAAAGCTTGCTGCACTTTCACTGTGTTCTGTATTCGCTGGTTTATTTCCACTTCTTGGTTTCCACTCCTTTCAATGCTCACACCTAAGTATTTATACTGTTGCACCTGCTCAATTATCTTGTCATCAATCTTTATATTCATGTCGGTTTGTTCCTGTGCTACTAACATTACTTTTGTTTTATCAGTGTTTATTTTCATTCCCGCTTCTTTCATAACCATGTTCCATGTTGTTATACTATCCTGTAATGTTCCTTCGTTATCAGCCATGATTACTATATCGTCAGCAAAAGCACATTCTGACATTTTAACCTTTTTCATCTTAAAGTATCCTATTTCCACTTTCTTTGTCACTACAGTGCATTTCTTAATTATTTTGTTTATGTAAATTATAAACAGCAATGGGCTTAGTGCTCCTCCTTGACTTAAACCTTCCTTTATGTCAAATTCCTCTGATTTCATCTTTTTAAATATTATGTAGTTAACATTTCTTTTATATAAGCTCTGTATAACTCTTATTAGTTTGTTGCGGACTCCTATCTCACTCAATGTTTTCCACATTTCTTCTCGAGGCACTCTATCAAAGGCTTTCTCAAGATCAATGAAAGCGAGGCACATTTTTCTTCTTTGTTTTAGTATTTTCTCTATTGCCTGTTTTAGGGTGAATATGTGATCGTGCACACTTCTTCCCTTCCTGAACGCACTTTGGGTTTCTAAAAGCTCTCCTTCAACTGTTGTTCTTAATATAGTGTCTATTATTCGCTCATATATCTTCATAGCTGTGCATTTTACTGTGATTCCTCTGTGATTTTTACATTCTCTTTTGTCCCCTCCTTTAAACAATGGAATCATAATTCCCTTTTCCCAGTCCTTAGGTATAATCTCATTTTTCCATGCTGCTCTCATTATATGAAGTAGAAGTTGCATACCTCTTTCTCCCATGTTCCTTATCATCTCAGAATTGATCTTATCATGGCCCGCCATCTTTCCGTATTTTGTAGCTATCACCGCCTTCTTCAACATTTCCATTGTGATTTCGTCCTCTTCAGCTTGCTGTTCTGAGCTGCCTGTTGCAGTTTTTTCTGGCCTTTCTCTATATTGGTCGAGAGTTGTCAGCAGATCTTCAAAGTATTGCCTCCATCGTTGCATTACCTCCCCTTCGTTAGTTAATAATTCTCCTTTGTCATTCTTTATTGAGATGCTTTGCTCTGTTTTGTCTGTTCTTAATGTCTTCATCACTTTGTAAAATAATTTTTGGTTACCTTTGCTGTCTTTCTCTAATTTGTCTCCAAAGTCTCTCCAAGCTTTCTCTTTTTCTGTTTTGACTAGTAGTTTCACTTTGGTTCTCTGTTCTCTGTATAACTTGTATGCATCTTCGGTTTTCTTTCTCAGGTAAGCATTCCATGCTGCCTTCTTCTCTTTGACTTGCCGTTTTACCTCATTAGTCCACCAGCATGTTTGTTTCTTTGCACTTCTTGTTTTGGTGACCCCACATACCTGTTTTGCAGCATTAATGAGGATGTTTTTGAATATAGACCAAGATTGTTCTATGTGCATGTTGTATATCTCTCTTTCATGGTTAACGATATTCTTGGTGTTTTATTATTTTATTAAAATTATATTGAAACCGGAAGGACAATGAAGTGTACATGCGCGGATAATCGCATATATGCTCCGACCAAGAAGGTCGAAATTCGCTTGCGTAAGAATGGGGTTGTAGCCCTCGATCACAAATCGTTATTGCAACACATTTGTAGGTTTTCCTAGACCCAATGAAGTGAGATACTAGCAACAAAAAAAAATTCTGATGTTATATTGTATTATTCTCGCCATCTAAAGTTTTCCGCCAAATTCAAATATTGCTAGCAACGTCACTTGACCCGACTAGAGTGGGGAGTATGGTGGGATCGCATTTCGCCACGGTAAATCTACCGTGATTTCGCGTTTGACTCATAGAAGGGACATCTGTTCAGTGTTGCCAACTTAGCGGATAAAATTCTCGCCCAATAGAAAAATATACGTTTTAGCGGTTAGCGGATATTTTAATGGAATAAGAAAGTTTTTAATTAATTTTAACTGTTTCATTTTAGCGTATGAATATGGGAACCTTAGATATGAAGTATCTAAAATCGATTTATTTATGCTAGGTGACTCGATGATTACTGTATTCCTTGCCTGGGAAGTATTATATTTCCTGCTTTTTTACCTACCAATCCAAAATTTTACCAACGTCTCACTAGTGCTTGTGTGTTTCACGTTGCAGCTCAGACTGTCAGATGAAGCAGATATTATTATCTTAAACCAAGTAAAAAGCAAAGAAACATATTTCTGGAAGGAACACGATGAGGTCGACAACAAAATTTTTAACGTTATAGCATAATACGTAAGAAACTAATAATTATTTATGTAAAATAAACAATAAATTCCCTTGAATTACAACAGATTACCCTGTCTTAAAAATTTTAGCGGATTCAATGCCGCAATCTAGCGGAATTTCTATCAGCTCCAGTGGCAACACTGTACAGATAGACAGATGATCTGTTTGTTGTTTGTTTACATTTGCGTTTGGCTTGGTTTTGCGAGGAGGATTTGTATTTTATATTTTAGCCTCTATTTTCTTTAACACAAGCGACTTGCTGTTAGTGCTACATCTACAGCATCACACCATAATTTTCTTCTCAATTTTTCTTCGGGTACAATCAAAAATTTCTTCTCTAGAGCAACAATACTAGTATTTGCGCATGTTGGCACAAAATATTTCTTTTCAGCAGCCATTTCGTCCGCGTTTTGAACGATATAATCGTGATCGATAAACAAAAGCAAAAAACACACGAGGGTTACTGAGAGGTTATGAATGACGCTCATATTCGTTTGTTCGTCGGCAGTTGACAGCGAAAAACACGCATAGGCAACTGGAACGCTGAAAATTATTGTGCCCTGGCAACAACACACAGCTGCTGCCAATCACAAGCGGCAGGGTCAACCTACGTCACACATTCAAATATTTAAACTTTACCATTTTTTTACGTTTATCTAAGCGATTTGGAAAAAAAGATGAATAAACAGGGGTCTATTATTTTTTATGTAGATTCATATTCTGCAATAAAAAAAATGTGGTCTACAACCCCATTGGGACGCCTGCGTTTTGAAAGTCCTAGCGATCTAGGTTCTAGGATAATTATTTGACATATGCACTTAACCTCAAATGCCAGATGCAACTACTTTTTAATAAAATTATTGGTACGTTTGTGTCAATATTTCCCCCTGGTTTACGAGTAGTAGTCATAAAGCGCATGCGCGGGATTGTCCTCCCAGTTTCAATATAATTATGTGGTCTTGATTACTTTTTATAGAAAGCAAACAAATAAAATCTACGCTTGAAACAATTTGTTCAATTGTAGTGTTCAGAGGTCATTGACACTTGTCTGAATAAACTACAACGGATGCGCATGCGAGAAGCGCGATAGCTAGTTATGTCGGTGTTGTCCAAGCTATTTGAACGTCATTAATATTTCTGTCGGCGTTTGCAGTTTGTGTCGGTTTATTAGCATTTATTTGCAAAATATAGGTTTCTAATTGAAATCAGATATTGTAATGGCCAAGTAATATCTAATTATCACTTAATGCAGTATGTATCGTAGCAAAGTTGTAGGTATAGTCTGGTAATAAATTGTTGCAACTGAAAAACGCGCAAAGAAAATGTTTTTATGACGGTTTTTCTCCAAAGAAGACCAAAATTCGTTTATTGTACATTTAAAGTCAAGCGACACGAGAAATTACGTGAGCTTTACTGTGTGTGGCCTTGCGTTGTTATGAAGGAGCAGTACCTATCAGCAGATAGGACAATCCCGCCTTTTGCGACGATACTCAAGCTCTCGCCTACACCTAACCTAAACCTTGTCTAAAAGGTTACAGTAATAAGGTGCGTCCATGAGTGAACGTTCCTGTAAAAAAACGTGTGGATCTCCTTTTAGACCCCAAAAAACATTCACGGAAATTCGCAAAGTTTGCGTCTGACAGATTCTCGATCCGCCCATGGTCTTCCTTAAACGCGTATCAAATCTTTACTCTTATCAATGAATGAATAGTATCTTTCCCGAATTGAGTCTGCATGGTTAAGTAATTTTACAATGATATATTGCGCATCAGGCAGCGGCACATTTACCTCACTCATCGTAGCGGCGTATAAACAAAACCAGGTAGACGACGGACATGCTGGTTTTTCTGCTCTAGGCATCTCCACCTAACAATTCATACCTGTCCTCTATAAGTAGCTGTTCCTCCCGACGCTCGGTAGAGTAAGGCTCGTTTATATTTGAGGCACCTTATTAATTATTGGATCACTTGTTATCGTAGCCATCTTCATATCTTCCATTGTAGCCTTTCTTGAAATTATTCTAGCACTGTGTCTCCTAAAACGTTTTAAATCTTTATGTATTGCATCTTGAGCTTCTTCTGGCATCATTTGCCCTATTGGAACAACGAACGATTTAAAKATTTTCGCTTCKAGTATCAATARTTTTTATATAGTTGGTGGGACWAACTACCAATTAWACATATAAAGCTGTGTAATTTATAATGCATAATTTTCAAATATTTCACTATAAATTTGCAAACCACTAGATATGGTACGTGATATTATTGATAGAGGGAATATTAATATTTCGTCGACACCTGTAATAAGTGCAGCTAGCTATGAATTAAAAAAAATACTCTCGCCGTATTCCAATTGTTAGCAGTATAGTACCAAAACCAGACGTAAGCATATCAACCAGAAGAGCCCTTTTTTACTGAATTTTGCATGCTGAATTTTCTAGTGTTCACAATCTTATTATCTTCTTGCTACATCTGCCATTTTTGTACTTGGAGTGTTGTAACTGATATGCTTTCGAAGTATTAGTTTAAGCACGCAAACTAGARAACCAAAAATTAATGGATACTTGGTTTCCAATTCTGTTAGAATGACTTTGCACACAGTTCTTAGCTTTCAAGTCCGCTTTACAGATAATCATGATACAATGTAAACTCTCTACTCACTTTGAGTCACATGAATGGTCTTAACTCCTTATTGAAATTTCTATAGGTTCGAGCTGAGCGCCCGCACTTTACCTGCTTCTTCTCATACAAGGTTTTCGGTTTCCTTCTTTAAATATTAGTTAGACACAATGAGGTTGACAAATGGCGTTGTTTTTGTTAAAGTATTATATCTTTATTGACAACAAGTTTCAAGTTGTCTTCTTCGTACAACACTGCTTATAATTTTGTTTGCCGGCTGCGCCATGGAATCCCATTTATAAACGATAGTCCAACAAAAAGTAACCTTATAACTAACATGCATGCCTTTGTTGCTTAAGTAAACATTAAGCTTTTATTATCGTACTCGCAATAATTTTTTTACACATATTTACTGGTTATGAAAAGTAATAGGAGTTAAGGATTGATCACACGGTACTATTTCTTTATCCCATTTTAACTGGGAAACTGTAGGAATTTTCCTGTTTCGTTCTTTGCTACGTAATCACCTACAGTAAAATGTTAAATTACCAATGACTTCTGTTTGGTGTGCTGTATGTTTCAAGTCTTGCGGTTTACCTTTACCTGGTAATTCAAAGCGGTGAAAGTAAAGGGTAAAAAGATGTAGGTAATCGACCCTAACGTGCCACCAAAAGGAAGGAATTTGTGGAAGTATTTAAAATTTGCTCAGATCTCGTCACCTGCAAAATATGCACACAACAAATTAAAACTTCAGGTAATGTGATTGGTTTAGATTTTAATCACAGAGTCGACTTTAGCTTAACGTAGAGGAGGGTAAGTTAGCTAAATTTTTCACACGAATGTTGACATAAATTATGCATTGCTCAAAATTGTGCGGTTAAAATTACAAATGTTGACAACATTTGAGCTATGTGTGGCACAATGAGCCACCGATACCAAATATCGATACCTACTAGACACCTCTGATTCAATTCCTTATATAATAACATCGAGGAATTAGTATCGATACAAATTTTCTATATATAGGCTCAGAATATCGACATTTTGACATTTTAGAAGTATCGTAAGCTTTGACTGTATCTAAATCGATATTTTTCCCATTGTGCAATCTCTAACAATGACGGTAAGTTAGCTGTGGTCATTAGGTACAATTAATAGTTATAGCTGCTTTTTCGCCCATTTACATTATAGTGTGTAATAATAAAATTGTTTTTATAGGCTACATAGGTCAACATTTAAAACTAAAAAAAGTTTTATATCTCCCTGGCCGGGAGTCCAATCCGGGAGCTACAAAACTTTTTGATATCTAAAATTGGCCTGATAAAACAACTATTACATACACATTAGGTATAACATAATGTATACATTTGCGTTATCTACACAGTCTTTTGTATCATATTCGCACGTATATTTGCCTATGTTGTTAAGCTGACATATAACATTACTAGATATATGAACATACATTTAAGAATTGGAGCCCCATACTTGGGCTATTTAGAGAATTACGCCCGACAAGCTTTAACGCCTTTGGTTTCCGCTCCCAATTTGTGGTTTTCGAACCAGGCGATTCCCAGGAGGCAAGTTCACTCCCAGTGTCGTTCGAAACAAATTTATTAACATAGTGAGTGGAATTAATCCTGTAGCGACCCGTTCGTCCATGATCCCAGTAATTAACCCACATTTGTAATGAATAAGCGCAAAATAGAGTAAGGCTTCCAATTAGGGGCCGGTTCCGAGAAATTATGCAGTTCTGCAACTAGAACGAGGTCTCGGTGATGATTCGAAAATGAACGCGTGGTTAGTGGTGTAGGCCAGGGGCTAATCGATAGCTAGGGATGTTCGCAGGCTAGACTTGCAGTTAACGTGTGGGGGCGGTTAGATATAGCCGTTGTCAGCGAAATTTAAGGTTCGAACGTTGGCAACGGTGAGCGTTTATTGCAGTTCTGATTCAGTTCCATTGCACATATTCGTGTCGTTTAAAAAATAACACCCTTGTAATCGACCGCAGCTAGGTTAGGTGGAGTAACACATATTAATTATTACCTTAGCATACGCCGTTGTGGGTACAGTTCCATCATCTCATGGATAAGTCGCTTACTGGGTATACCGATTGCTGAAGCAATTTAAGAGATTTTGTACTGTTCCTGCGAAATTTTCCGTTTACTTGTTAATGGTTTTTCAGAATCATTACGATTGCATTTCTTTTAGTGTCAGAGCTACCAATCATAGAAGAGGAACGACCCGATATTTTGTTTCAGCCCCCAGTTTACACAATGTTACGGAAAGCTGTGCTGTACATACATTCGTGATGTCTGTATTCCCTATTAATTATAAAATTAACAATGTTTTAATAAAAGTCGCTGAAWTCATAATCAATGGTACACATACTTTTATTATCTTTTGATTGAAAGCGCCGTTTACAATTTAATGTATAGTGAGGTTCAAAAGTAATGAATCGGTTGGTGCTTGTTTCTTCCCTAATATTGGCACAGTCTGAATTCTGTTCGGTATCCATGATAAAAGAATAGGTAAACCCGAGTGTTGCCGTTTTGTTTATTGGCAGTTCAGATTTTTCGGCCTAGAACTACTAATCAAGACATGTTATATTTATCCAGCGAGCATGCACTGAAGCGAAACATAATAATAGAGTTATCGATAAAAACTCCTAGCTGACTGCGAAAAATCCTGACATCTTCTAACTTAAACAAATTCTTAAGAGATATAATGCAGACCAGCAAGCCTAGCAAAGTTCCTTTTTGACTCTGACTTATGAGAAGCGATTAAAGTAAGTAGTAGATGCTCACTTTCTTGCAAGATCTTATTTATACGAGATATTATTTTACAAAGGGTAAAAGTATTCGAAACCTTATTTTCGAGTCGACCTCTTCAGAAGCAAATTCCTGTCTCCAAAATTACCCGTAAGTCCGGAGCAAGCACAACAAATGTCAGCTGCCATAAGCGATTTCCTAGTGAGGGTGTCATTAATCCTCAGCTTGCCTTGCCAAAATCAATTTCTTTTACCTCGTTTCCTGGTTAAAAAGCCTAAGGATAGAACTGCTTTATTCTAAATCCTCCCTATTTCTAAATCAAATATATCAGAATGACATCAAAATTGCTAACACCAAATGGGTTTATGACAACAGTAGTTGATATATGGGATGCTTATTTCTTGATTCCGATCCACAAAAAATGTACAAAATAACTGAAATCATATTTTAAAATCAATTATTTAAGTTTTCTTGGTTACCCTTCGGCTTGTTATATTTTTACATATATTTTATCTGCTCATTACCTGGATGACTTCTTAAATTTTAGCTGGGGATATCGCAGCAGGTATTAAAAATACTCATACTGCTATTAATTTACTACAGGATCGAGGATTTGTAAGTTCTTTATATCCGATATAGCCAGGAAAAGAATTATTAGGTTTTATACTTAATACAAAGCTCCAGACTATTGAATTCTCAAATCAGTTCAGCTTAGTCTATTTGGATTTAGTTGCGTTTTGTTAAGTGCGGCTCGTTATGCACCAAGTATTCAGAGCTTGACAGGTTTTTAGCCTTAAAATTATTTCTAGGTAATTATAACGTTTGGAAGATTGTAGTTAAATAAGCACTTCGCGATCTTGATTGATGGGTCTACTATATGTTAAATGTCATTTTTTGTATCTGCGTTTTTATTAAAATAAAAGGTGTTTTTGTACGTTTATTAATTTCTTGATATGTTTAGAATCGCTGCTAATAAAATAAAAACTAAAATCGAAGCGAATGCGTATGCATGCGATTAATTGTTTTGGCGAGAAATATCAGAGTCGCGAGGAGATGCAAAAGTAGGCAATGAGTATGGATGTGTCATTTTTGACAGAGAGAAATGTTCTTGATTTTGGCTCAGTGAGAGCGAGGTCTTTGGCCATGATGTGCCTCAGGCAGTGAGAGTAAGGTCTTTGGCCATGATGTGCCTCAGGCAGTTTTAAACCCCTAGCGCAGAGTGCCCGGTTAACAGCCGTGGTTCCTTCGAGTGGGTGACTTGCATTCCGGGGGGTAATGCGGGCTGCTCGAATGACATAGTTCTGGTGGAGAGGGTAGCCTTATTAGGTGCCCCCGATCCGGGCTATTGGAATGCGACCCTATAGGCCTTAGGGTGAGCGTTCGGGGAAGCCTCTACTATTTCAGGTTGACAGTAGCTAGTTGTTGAAGAGAGAAAACTAACAAGGTATTCATAACCACCATTGACTAATGATGTAATCTCAGGGATGAAGCCATAGACAGGACAAGGATGAGGCCCTGGGGTGAAAACCCCTCTGTGAGTCTTAACTGTATCTGTTTGAGTTTAACGGATGAGTAACTTATGTTTTGTTTTTGCATCTCCCGCGCATATGTGAAACCGCCTTGTCTGTCCACCGGAGTGACCGCATTGTTATGACCCACGGATGAAGGCGGCGATAATGTAAGTTTTTCTTGATTATTCCCGCATTAGTTTTTCTATGTTTTTCATTCAGGTGTGGGGTCAAACAATCGGTTCACAGATTCGGTGAGATGAATTCAAAAAGTTTAAGCACGTTTTATCGCAGCGCAGTGGTTTTACAAATTATTGTTTGTCGTAATTATAATTAGTGGTTAAGCGGCAGCTGACAGTTTTTGTGCAAAAGACGTTTATTCAGCAAAGTTCTTGGCCTTAACAGGTTCTCTTTTGTTTCGGCGTGATTATTGGTAGGTCTAATACTCTATCATACATGTTTTGCGTATTCTTCATGTTCATACACATATGGGTACCCATCATCAACATCATCATCATCACTATCATTTTTCTTCATTTCTTGATGTTTAATAACATCCTATGATAACATCATAGAGGCAGTTGCCCAATTGTGTAATTATCAAGCCCCGAAGCGCTGTTGACCCTGCTGAAATCTTGCGATGAGGATCAACCACAAGTACATTTCTTATTTTCTATTTAAATATAAGGTAATGCACAGCGAGTAGACGTGATCCAGCGATGCTCCGGTTATTTGTGCTTAAAGTGCCCAGTTTATGTGATTTAAATTTGTATTCTGAAGACCTAGAATCGCCAGATTCTGCTCAGGATAGGCAGCTCATATTCCGCAACAAGAAGTTGTTGAGAGGAACCAATATTTCCATAAGATCATAAGATCTCACGAGGAAGCGCCTAGAATTACTAAAACTCTGTAGCTCTGAATTTGGTGCTTGTAACGTATGGACTTAACAGGGTTAAGTCAAAGTAATAGTAAATGGTCGTAAATACTCTGTAAATTCTGTTGACGATGTAGTCAATATACAGAACAGTATTGGTAGCATTAATTGGCAACGTTATCCTTTTATTATGTGTGGCGCGGATTTGTTGCTAGCGTAAAATGTAATGCTTTTCCGGGAGCTACTGCCGATTGTTAAGTATTAATTTTGCTTTTCTTTAATTTAACAATTAAACAGATTTCAATACAATTTAGTTTAATTAAGTCAGGTTGTATTTGTTCTCATTTAGAGGTAATAGATATCCTGTATAAGTTTAGCTTATAATTTTTATAAAGGTTGCACATCTTAATGTAAGATCGCTCTTAGCACATTTTCAAGATTGTATCAATTTAGTTCAAAGTGCAAACTATGTTGTTGTTATGGTTAGTGAGACATGGTTGTCTAATAATGTAGATCTATCTATTTTAGCAATACCTGGTTACAATCTTCGTTATACGCATCGTGCTGAGGGTCGAAGTGGCGTCATATATCAAGTCGACTTTTTGTAACTCGTTAATAGAGTTCGATTTCGAGATTAATTCCTTTTTTTGACTGTTTGTTTTTTTAGAATCCGCGTAGGGACTGTAAATTATGCATTCGGCGTATGCTATCGTCCACCTAACTCCAGCTTGGGCAATTTTGTTGAAACCCTTGATAATATATTTGGTTTTGTCTGCGGTATGCATGGTTAATTTGTCTTTCTGGGTGATTTCAACATTAATTTCTTAAATATTTCTAACCATATGAGTGCACATTTGGAGGCGTAAAACTTGGTGCAAGTTTTGGATGAATCGACTATAGTGACTGGTAACTCAAGCTTACTGATTGATCCTTTATTCGTATCCCATTCTCTGAATGTTACAAGATACGGTACGAAGAACTGTGACAATATTTCTGACCACAGATTGGTTTATTGTGAATTTAGTTCACCTAAGGTTAAATGTGAGCCCAAATATGTTACTTATGTGTAGATGTTTCAGACGCTTTGATGTCAGTGAGTTTCGGGAAAGATTGCAATCTATTGAATGGACTGATGTGATACGTGAAACCACTATTGATAAGAAACTTGAGAATTTCAACACCCCAATTATTTCTCTTTCTTATTGGCATGCCCGATGGTAACGTCTAGAGTAACAAAGCCCAATGCAATGTGGTGTTGCCCTGAACTCAAATGTCTCATGAGTAAACGTGGTGCATCCTTAAAAAATATAAACGCAGTAAACTTCCTGAAAATTTTGCTGTATACAAGAGGTTGAGGAACTTGACTATGAACTCTGTTAGGATGGAAAAACGTCGTTACATAGGTTCAGTTGCTTCTAGTGGAGATATATACACAGTATTTGGTCGGCTCTGCGCAAATTAAACAGTGGTACTATCAAAGTCTAACCCTGAAAACTAGTCGGATTTACGTTTGATTAGTATCTTACCTGCAGCTTCAAATCTGTTTGAATCTTTAGTCTACGAACGGATATCTGACTTATTGTCAAAAATCATTTTCTACCCTTAAGTTATTTTAAGCTTGTAGACATTTTTTACCGTTAATTTGAAAAGGCAATTATGTGATTCACTCGTTCTCCTCCTCTTTAATTATTGCAATTTTTTATATGGCCCCTGTTTGGATTGTGTTTATAGAAACAGGGTTCAGAAGGTTCAGAATGCATGCTGTCGCTTGGTTTTTTTGCTTGCAACGCGGGGACCACGTATCTTACAGAATTAACTGAATTAACTGAACTGGCTACGCATAGATTTCAGCTGGAATTTTCATTTGAGTTGTTTCGTCCATGCTTTACTAGATTCTTCTCATGCATGTGAAAATTTGAGGTCTAAGTTTTTCACTCATGTGATACAGAAATAAAGCCAAATATTTGTTGCTTTGCCATCGCTCTGTTATGTTTGTTCGCTGCTTCACATACAACGCTGTAAGGCTCGCCCTTCCGAGCGAGTTAAATAAAACTATAAATATTAACATATTTAAATATAAACTGAGACAGTTCTTTTTCGATCATCAGATTTCATGATAATCATGGCTTTCTTAGCTTGTTCGGACTCAATGAGGTTCGTTGACTGCTATTCAACTAATATTCAACTAATAGGTTGTTTAATATCGCTTTTGAACTTGTGCTCTATTTTGTTTATTATTGATTCTATTTTTTTGCTGTCCTTACTAATATAAATAGTTGAGTTTACTCTAAAGGTTAAGTAGAATAGCTTCTGCTAGACTTTGCCTTTATTGATCATGTATTACTCTCAGTATCTGCTCTTGTTTTAATAAAATCTATTTATTATTATCAAATCCATTTATTACATCAGATACCACCTATGAGGACAGTGGATCAGATGAAGTACCATTGCCTAATTTATCCAAATCAAGTAGGGATACCGAATAATTATGTCGTGAGGACACGACCTTGTTAGGTTGGCCGAATGTTAAATGTCATTTTTTGTATCTGCGTTTTTATTAAAATAAAAGGTGTTTTTGAACGTTTATTAATTTCTTGCTATGTTTAGAATCGCTGCTAATAAGATAAAAACTAAAATCGAAGCGAATGCGTATGCGTGCGATTAATTGTTTTGGCGAGAAAATATCAGAGTCGCGAGGAGATGCAAAAGTAGGCAATGAGTATGGATGTGTCATTTTTGACAGAGAGAAATGTTCTTGATTTTGGCTCAGTGAGAGCGAGGTCTTTGGCCATGATGTGCCTCAGGCAGTGAGAGTAAGGTCTTTGGCCATGATGTGCCTCAGGCAGTTTTAAACCCCTAGCGCAGAGTGCCCGGTTAACAGCCGTGGTTCCTTCGAGTGGGTGACTTGCATTCCGGGGGGTAATGCGGGCTGCTCGAATGACATAGTTCTGGTGGAGAGGGTAGCCTTATTAGGTGCCCCCGATCCGGGCTATTGGAATGCGACCCTATAGGCCTTAGGGTGAGCGTTCGGGGAAGCCTCTACTATTTCAGGTTGACAGTAGCTAGTTGTTGAAGAGAGAAAACTAACAAGGTATTCATAACCACCATTGACTAATTATGTAATCTCAGGGATGAAGCCATAGACAGGACAAGGATGAGGCCCTGGGGTGAAAACCCCTCTGTGAGTCTAAACTGTATCTGTTTGAGTTTAACGGATGAGTAACTTATGTTTTGTTTTTGCATCTCCCGCGCATATGTGAAACCGCCTTGTCTGTCCACCGGAGTGACCGCATTGTTATGACCCACGGATGAAGGCGGCGATAATGTAAGTTTTTCTTGATTATTCCCGCATTAGTTTTTCTATGTTTTTCATATACCCATAGGAAAAACGTTTTTCTTTAAAATATAGTCATTTTCAGCTATAAGAAAAGCTTCTTGTAAGTTATCTGCTCGGATGAGACTACATAGGACAACCATAGTCGAACTTTGGTAAGTGCTCGTTTGACTACTAATTTTAAAATAGTCTATACTAACAATAAGTTAAAGTAGTGCTTAAAATTAGAATAGGAAACAAACAAGAAGGAACAGTAGTCTTGAAACTTTGGACAGGTGTTCATTTTGCTGTATTTGCAAACAGTATTACTTAATTAAATTATGACATGCTGCATAAGTTTTTTTATCTTTATGGCTAACAAAAAATAATAGCCCATACTCGATAGATAGAAAAAGAGGCATTCAGATATTTTAATGGCGTTAATAGCACGAGCACATTTGAATTATCTTGGGTGTCGTCGGCATAAAATAGGTAATCGGAAACTATCTCTGCGGATATCAAGCGCATAATCGATAACAAATTAGACATGTAACGGACGACCAATTTGATAGACCATCTGTAACAGCCAGTATAGTGTTTCACTGTTTCATGTCTAATAACGAAGTTTTTAGAAATTATCATTATTATTCCAACGTCTGCAATGCATACGGGTCTAATTTGTCTACTTAATATTTACTCTGTATTTGTACACAGGGCTGCTGAAGCATGTTCTTCGCTAGTATAAAACGCAGACGTTTCGCAACTCGTAGCTTATATCATCTTCAATGCTTCAGTGAGTTACTTACTGTAAGAAACACCTGCGTTATACTTGTGAAGACAACGCCACAACAGGTCGGAAACTGTAATGAGTTCAGCTGTAAAGTTTTATAATTTATATATGTATACTTTTAAATTGGCTAGACTAACTCAAGCAAAAATGATGTATACATAAAGTTTTTGAAATCGAAAATTTGCAGTTCATATACTTCATTCAACTTTGCAACTTACTGTATTATAGAGGACATTACATATTTTATTGCATTCGCGAACCTTCCTATAATGTTCGCAAACACTTTTTAAGCCTACCACATTGCGTTGCAACGCGTCTTTTTATTGTACAAAAAAACGAGGTATTACACAAGACGACAACGGTTATTCGTGTTCAAGTAAGTATCTTATTGTCTAGGACTACTGTTTCCAAATGGAAATAGTCACACTCACTAGTGTTAGCTTTGTAATCTAAGTTTATTTAACTAAATAACACTTGAACTTTATTTGTTGATTATATATACGGGGATCGCCACCGGTATCCTAAAGTGCATATAACATATGCACGGAGAAGAGGGCCAACTATAACCCTTGAGCCTTCGGATCTGATATTGGATTACCTATTTAAAATGCTCGAAATTTGTATAAAGTACGAAAAGTATATGGTTTATAAGACAATTATTTGCACTTATTAGCAAGACAGTTTTTCTGGAACAATTCTTTGCAAGCGTTGCCTTTAGGACAGTTGCACGTTTGAGGTGGTAAATGACCTCAAAACCCCCATCAGTGGAACTCGCACAAACAAAAATCGAGATCAACTATTTGTAGTTAAAAATGAAAAATATTGTCCCTGTGAAGCGTAGTTAATAAAGGAATTCAAAAAAGGATTCTGTTGCCATTTGCAGTTTTGTTAATAAATCTGACGTTGATAAGAGACCCTCAATTTCATTTTAGCTTTCTCGGATGAAGCCCCTTTTGCGCACAGTAGTTGTGTCAATCGCCATAACAGCTGATAACTAGTCTTAACATAGTACACAATAATACATAAATAATAATTAAACATCTGCTCTGGTCAATCCATTCGGAGCCTGCGACTAGTTTCGTCCTTGTTGTGACTCTTCAGGTAGGCACGCCTAATAAATTGACTGTAGCAGACAGTCGCCTATATCCAGGCGGAGTATTCACCGATCCCCAGCATTAGACCTGGCGTTAGGAACGTGTTCAAAACTCACAATGGTCTCAAGAAATCGTAGCGAGTTGCAAAAATTCTTTATTATTCGACTTGCTTCCAGCGTTGTAATTTTGTATCAGAATAATAAATATTGTGATGTAGCCCATTCAAATGTTTGGTTCCAGCTGAATAGCGTATTCATCCTTAGATAACGCAGATTGATCGAACGATATGGTACAGTCGATTGCACTGGTCTACGTCGTGAGTTCATCCGTGTATTCACCAGGTTTGAGATACACTAAACTCTCGTTAATTCGAACGGGGTTTTGCACGGGTACGTTCGGACTGCGGGGTCGTTTGGATCGGCACTTGCCGTTCGGACTAAGAAATATAGTTCGGATTAAAGAATAATGCATAAATATATAGATATATATTGGTGAATAAATGTAACTGTATTCAGACGTAACGTAAGCGGTAAGCTCGTAGTTGGGGTTGGACAGTCGAACTACGAGGTAGTTTCGGATTTACGAAAGTGTACTGTACTTCGACTTTTTTGGGAGATCATTTAAACCGGAATTTACAGTTAGCAACAGGCTTTAAAGCATTCAAAAACTACAGTAAAAGCAAAAGCTGGGACTTGACAATTTTAAAGATCGTGCCGATCAGTGCCAGATTACATGGGTAGGAAAAATTTAACACATATGAATATAAGAAGTAAATGGCTAAATAACAAAACTTTTAATTCCTTGCGTTTATCGCTTTATTATCCTCAAAACAATGGGAGAGTAGGAATGATATCAATTTGGCGTATAAATTACACCAAGGAGTGGACGCCTTGTCTTGGATAAGTAAAGAATCAAATGAACAAAGGACAATTAATCGTCTACAACTAAGCGTGCCCAGCGGAAAAGTGCTTAAGTATTGCTCCCCGGGGCACTGTCCGGCTATACGTAGGTTAATTAACTTTAAGTGCAATTCCGATAACACTATCTTTCAGGATGACTAATGACCGTTGAATAGAATGTATTTAGGTCGTGAAAAATTACGCGGAGATACGAATCACGTACTTCCACATGATCGTGCTATTTAATAAAGTGATATAGCATTGGAGGTTAGTACTGAGTGTGGTACACGCGTTCTTTTGCGTGATGTATTGAGTAATTTTTATAATATTAATGTAAAATAAGCATTGGAATTAAAAATGGGGGAACCAGTCTTCAATATGTGTACCTAAGAACAGCCGCTTCTTGTTTAATTAACATTAACAAAACTAGCATATTAGCCCTTGTAGTTTTTGTCAATTATGTGGTACTGAGATAAATTTGAAACGATATGCACTCCTCTTGAGACAGTGTTAGGCCAGATAACTTGATATTTTCGGGTGTTGAAATGTACACCCAATAATGTTTTTAATTGTAAAAAAGAAATTTTATTTTATCTATCCTGTATATTCAAATTTTTTTCTTATATACATACGTCTTTTTAGGACACCAACATAAAACATTCCTTTTAAAACATATTACTTCCACATCCAACGGGTGTAAAATATTGTATCGCGAAAAAATTTTCAAAAATTTTAATTTGCTCAATCGCTTTAAAATGTTTGAAAACGTCTAAAAACAAAATTTGAGCAAAAAATTTTGTGTTTGTGTGTCTGTCGGTGTGTGTGGACGCGATAACTTTCGAAAGACTTAACACATGAACTTGAAATTTGGCTTAGATATAAATCTCAACTACCCAAAGCGACCTGTTGCTCTTGGGATAAGTAGACTATAGGGAAAGGGAGTAACTACCTACAACTACAAACTGTTATATTAGCAAAAAACCATCACTTCAAAAACCGGTTTTTCCTAAATATCTCCGAAAATACTTAGTATATTCAAAAAGTAAAAATACCATCAGATATGAAATATAATTTCTCACAAAAAGTATTTTAATTATTTTCTCCATAATTTTGACGTGTTCAAGAAACTGGATTTTGAACCTTGCCAACATATTTTTTTTTAAGTTTTGCTATTATAAAGTAAATCAAATTTCTGATCAAAAAGCACTCTTGCAATTTGTTAAGTTAGTAATTTAGTAGTTATTTAGAAAAACAGTTTTTATAAATTTTTATTAATATCATGAGAACAGTTTGTCATAGAAAAAAAAATGTAGAGATAAAAAATGCTCAAAACCTCATTATTGGTAGTATAGGTAATATAAGAAATAAAATCGTAAGCATCATTTTGACAATTTGATGTGGAAGTATTGATTCAATATGCAGGGTTTTTTTTATATATTATTGATTTTAGCATCTCAAATTTCTAAAATTGTTATCCTTAAATAGAGTTATCCGTAGTTACGGTATATTAAAATAATTTTAACCGATACGGGGTACAATCGATATCTAGCGAATTTATACTGTACCGAACCGTATTGCACATTTTTGTACCGGTACAAAATACCCGGTATCGGACATAAAAGTACCGGTACATAGGAATACTGTATAGTGTTTTACCGCACATTTCTAGATTATAATAGTTCTTCCTTTCGGTAGCGCGCATCAACTTAAGTATATACGAGGTGGTTTCAATTAGTCACAATTTTGACTTTCGTGTTTCTGTCAACATAACCTAATCCAAAACATGCAAAACAATTGTTTTAAAATTTCAAAGCATTCTAGAGTAATTTTTTTAATACCTGTACTATTACCAAATAGTTGGTTGTTCGACTTTCTAGGGTGTATGCACAACCGCTTGTACTATAAGATGCTAGCTACGATAAATTTGTATTAGATATACAGCTGTTCTAATTTTCCGCAGGGATATGTCTGATTTGTTCAAAAACAAATTCTGTTTTCAGATGAAACATCAAACAGTATACTTTTGCATAATCTAGCCCTCCGAGGCACTTTAATTTCACTGGCAAACTATAAACTTGAACACGGAATGCACAGTATCTGGCTCACTGTAAATGAACGTTCTCCGTGTCCGGAATATAAGGAACATCGCCTCCATATCTAATCCTAAGGCAGGAATTTAATTCAGCAGCGCCGGCAAAAGTAATAGGACACATAATTGGGGCCTCGTTAAATAAATAAGTGGCCCGAAATAGCTCCCATTAAAGAGATCCCGTCTGCCCTGGAACTGCTGCAGTCCTACTCCATTTGATGCCAGAAATAACCGGCACTCCAATCAAGGGAGGCTGTATCTACGAACCGAAAGCTAAAAGCCGCACGCGTTCACTTGAATTGCGGTATACTTCAAGTGCAACCACACGACGGCTTCTATTGTCAATTGTTTCGGCCAGTACCGACGCGGAGATGCCTTTGGTGTTCAACTGCCGTTGCTCAACGTCTGCCTGTTGACAGTGTGAGGATGGTTTGAGAGGTTTTAAGAGAGAAGAAATCAGCAATCGGACATGTACTTTAACTTATTAGACACTTGATGAATCTGTTTACTTGGTAGCTAACTAGCTATAAATATTCGTTAGAAACACCTTGCACTTTGCTTTCCTGCTAAAGGGTGCATATGATACAGTGAACTAAAGGAGGCTAGTTCTATAAGTATAATAATTTTGGATAGTATAGCATCCTGAGTTCGCGTGCTTATAAATATTGTTGAAACCTAAAAAAAGCTAATATAATTAGGGAATCTCGTTTTGATTTCAAGTTTGATATGCTGTTTCTAAGTGATAGAAAGAAGTCGTAAGTTCTTTTAGTCAGGGTTTTTGAGTCCCCTATTGCCATTGTATATTACTAGGTAAAGCACATGTACATATTTGTCATTATTAGGTAAATAACAAACTATTTTAGAAATATTGCAACTAGATCTAATTATCTAAATGCCTCTGCATTCGGGATATCAGCATCCCGTCTGTTTTGAGAGATTATCGGTTACTGCCATTAAAATTTTGTCTTATGTTATTGACATCAGATGCTGGGACAATTTGCTTTTATGATCATAAGTCTGCTACACCACGAAAGAGATGGACATGCGATCAAACCCAAAGAACGGTATTTTACTGCCTTTTAAAATTGTAAAACCGAATACAGGTTATTTTTTATGAGCGTATAAAATACTGATAATGGTAGTGATACTAAAGAAGTGGACAATTTCTAAAACAAAACCTGAGATGTGATTGTAATGAAAAGAATGAATGTAACTACAACTTGACATTTTTGCGATTGATAGGATATAAGTAGGCAATGATAAAAAATGATTATATTACGGGGTGTCGATAATGAGAACGGACTTAATGAAGAAATAGTATACTTTCTAGAAAACTATATTTTTCTTTGATAATTTCTTATTACAGTTGTTTACTGAATTTTAGTTAGCGTATAGAAGACGAAACCGTTATCGCATCTCTATAGACAATTATTTTCAAGCATTTCTTGACTTTATATTTTACTGTAACTTCTAACTCAGTGAAAGTTTATTTATTTCAGTGCAATATACCGCAGTAGACATATGTCACTAAATGGTACTAAAGAAGATTGCTCAAATTGGATAGAATAGAATAATCAGCTTCTACAAATTGCACAAAGAGTAATTTCGTGAGTTATACTGCTTTCTACTAAGTTTTTTACTCAATCAGTGGATTTCAAAGCTATTATGTGATTTCATTATGCCTGAAAAAACGTTAAATCCGCAAGCTAAAAAAATGGTCCACTATTTTACTATTATTAATGCTATTCATGCGGTAATTCTTTATATTATGGGAAATAGACGTAACACTTTGTTGTGTTTCATTTAGAGGGTGGTAAATGCTCTTAGCATCATCGGAGATAGTCGTGCGCATAAAGGCGTGTAAATCAAAATCTGGAACTTTACAGAAAAATCCTAATGGAGTATTAAAAATCACCTTACTGCAGTTTTAATTTGGGTTGACGGGTCGTCATTTGATTTCGGATTTTATTCATATATTGTTTTTTTTCAAGACAGAACACCATGTTTGCTGGCTACAACTATAGAAAGAGGCCTAAACAACAGATAATTGCCGGATGTAGTGTAAATAATTTTTTTGGGAAAACGGCAAGGGTGTTTGGGATAAATTAAGCATTGTATTTTTTAACTTTGTCTATATTTCCGACCATAATCGGCCCATCCTCAGGACACTATAATTAAATACACAACAGGCATTTTATGATTAAATCTTGTAACACTTAGTGTTAATCCCAGATATACAAGGGAACAAAACAACGAAAACATAAAACTTTGGATTAGGAAAAAATTACACTGTCGTATGGCAGAACTGAATTGGTTCAGTTATGCCATAAAGCAGTCTGTAATTGTTTCCTAATTCAATTTTTGTTGTTTTGTTGCCTTGTATATCTGGGGTTAACAGTAAGTGTTACAAAGTTTAATCGTACAAATGCCTGTTACGTATTTAATTATAGTGTCCTGACGATGGGCCGATTATGGCCGGAAATATAGACAAAGTTAAAAAATCCAATGCTTAATTTAGCCCAAACACCCTTGCCGTTTTCCCAAGAAAATTATTTGAAATTGGCCTATATAGTAATTACAGTTATAGATCCGTAATTAGTGAGATGTAGAATATCAGAAAATAAGAAAAATGCAATCTTGTATTARGAAGAGGCGCTCCTACATTTAGTAGCGGTTGTAATAAATTAAATTAAAAATGCACCTAAATATATTTTCTAAAAAATGCACAAATATTCTCATTTGAATTTATAAAGCCCTAAAACAACATTATCAACATCAATTGCGGAAAATGCCTTTATTGCAGTATATTAATAACTTTGACTACATACTACAAACGAACTATACGACTTCTGTAAGTATTGTGCATGATAAACCATAACGTTTTAAAAGCCGCAGACCACGACGTTATCAACGTGCTGTGGAAAAATGGATTAGACTAAAGATCACTAACAAGTCATTTACAAATTTTACCACACTTATAAGTCTGTAGTTAAACAGGATTTAACTCTTGTGAAAATTAACTGACATCCACTTATTGGCATTAAAATATTATAGGTGTTATATTGCACCATATCACCATTGAACTAGACTGCTTAAAGCTCATGGAACACGCAAATAATTGTTAACTTAACAGAGAAAAGCGTGGAATCTTTCACATATAATGAGAATCTGCAAAGGAAGGTTTACTTCATGCTACTTCAGGTAAGCTGACGTAACTATGGAATAAGAGGGCTGACCCAAAGGTCAGAAACTCCTGAAGATATGAGGACGTCTATCTTAAATAATTCGTGCCAGTTCCAAGAGTAAACAGTTTTTGCAAAAGCCTAGCACACCCTGCCGAAAGCTTTACTTCAATTTTTATAAATTACATTATTTAAAAAAATGCTCAAAACACTAACATTGATTCAAGTATATTTGTCATTAGAGATTAGAGAAATCCTTCATTAGCCCTTAACTGGATTTGTATACTGGAAATAAAGATTATTGTTTTCAACATTAACGGAAACACCTGTCATTAAGCGATCTCGCGTCCATAATTTGCAAGGGCTGTGCAAAAAGCAAAAACTACTACTACAACATAGTTTCCAAAACTGGTACGCCATATATAAGTTAAACAGCTAATAGCTTACTAGGGGTGTAATATTACAAATTCTTTTTTAATCGCATTCCACATAACTGAAACGTGAAATGCCGTTAACCATCCATCACATCTGTTAAATCTCTCAATTTTCCCGTTTTAAAAATAACCCGTGCTTTCGATTAGTAAAAAATTAAATAACCTCCTGTCGACGACATGCATTTTTCAAAGGGCGCCAACGCATAACACGTTTAACACACGGTTAATTTTCAAATCGCCAACAGCTGGATCTATTTTTATACGGCACGATGGTTGCAGGAAAAAAGGCCCGGTCGCCGCAGCTGTCAATCAAAATTAGTTTTTCCCCACATCCACTTGGAGGTTGATTAACACCTGACAGCAACTGCTTTCGGGCTTAGAAAACTGTTTCCTACAAAGGGATTACTTTTGCCGAAATTACGCACAGGTAATTTCAAAGTAGCTGACAGGTAATTAGTCTCTAAAACTTCGCTTAGACGTATGAATTTGTAATGTTACCTTACAATCTCGTTAATGTCAGATGCTATATTAAGCACGCCAGCGCCTAAGAGGATTGCTTAAATTTTTCAATTCAGTTATTATTTAATGGACTCGACATCATAGTGTCGTTTGTCGCTTCATAAGGAAGGCTTTTTTCGTTTAAATGACATCAATGCAGGAAAATAAAAAGGATTAGAAAACATTACTTTTCAAACTTTTATTGCCCAAAAAGATTAAATAAGCTTGGATAGCTTCTCTTAGCTTTTTCTTCTAAATATTATTACCGTTTAAAATGACTAATCAGGCGTTTGGAGAACTTGCACTGAATTTTATCATAATACAATGAACTGCTAAAAATTTTTTTTGAAATAGGTAAAATATGAAGAGATTATGCTTAATGTATAAATCTGCTGAAGTGGTGTTAAATATGTTTGCCCATTTTTCATTTAGAGATTTTGCAATAAGCGGCCTGAATGTGGAGTTATAATTCACATCTTTCTGTGCTGCGATTCTGAGATATCAAGATTTTTTTTTTCGGACCATCATCAATCATTAACGACTAGGGTTGCTAGTGTCGAATATCTATACTGGTGTCGAATGACACCTTTTGTATTGAGTATTGATACTACTCGATGCTTTTGAGAAGAGCAAAGAATGTGAAGAGTGTCGATACGGCTAGGTATCTTATACACTCATCATTATGGGCAAAACTGCCTTTGAAAACAAAAAGGTTTATTTTGCCAAACATAGAATATCGTAAAAATAAGTTACTCTAATAAGTAGCATTTTATTGCTGAAAACAGGAGTCTGACAACGTCCATCAGATTCAATTATTGACTAAATTTAAATAGGTTTCTGTTTATTAATTTATTTATTTTCAAGGCCATAACTATCTAAAGTGGTGTGAAAAAGAAGAATCTACATTAGAAGCAAGCATCGCACGTCTAGGAAATGAATGCCAAATATCGATACTTTGACAGTATCTAGAAGTATCGTTAGTATTTACTCGTATATTAATGTCACTACCTGTCATTTTTAAAGCGCAGCCAAAACACTATTTATACGACACTTTTCACGACGTTTAGCTACTTTTTACATATCAGAAATGATTAAATAACTATTAAGATTTATTAAGACTTATTCGACACCTTTGATCTTTTTGAAAGCGATCCGATGACCTTGAAACGCCGATCACTTTAAATGAGAATACGCTATATTAGTGCTGACGTAATGACGGCCATTTTTCTGCGGTACGTCAAATTCCTGGATCCTGACAAACCGAGTTGTCATAACGTGCGTAACAGACCTCAGTGTTAGGTGCAATTTTGTGACTTTAAACGAATATTTAGAAGTGTTACTGTGCTTATTTGAGTAGCTTACGCTCCTTCGCTTTGCTTCACAAGTATTACAAACCGAAATTACATTTAGTTTAGATCCTGGATCAAAACAAACCAAGTTGTCATAACGTGCATAAGGGAGTTCAGTGTTTGGTGCAAATTTTAGTGTTAAAAGAATATTTTAAAGTGTTACTGTGTATGTTTGAGTAGCTGACACTCATTCGCTTTACTTAACAAGTATTACAAATGTAAATTACATTTAGTTACAATGTAGGTACTGCTCAAAAGCTTAACCTACAATAAGTGCATGTGTAGAGCATTACAATTTACATGCTGTACAAGAAGATGGTAACGTGCTAGGTCCCTGGATGTTCTTGTTATAATGAGAGAGAAACGTACAAACTTTAAGCACTTATTTTAGACTGTCTTTCAACAATAGATTGCAACTTAATGTAATTTCGGTTTGTAATACTTAATGAATAATACAAAGGTATGTAAGCCATTCAAACATACACACTAACACTTCAAAATATTGTATTATACTATAATTTTGCTCTGAACATTGAGTGTTACTGTGTATTTTTAGTGGTTTACGTCCCTTCGTATAATTTAGTATTATAAACCAAAATTAGATTTAGTTGCAATCTATTGTTTAAAAACAACCTAAAAGGAGTGCTGTAAATATTACACGTTTCTCTCTCATTATAACGGAAATATCCAGGGACCCAACCCATTACCATTTCCTGATAAAACTTGTAAATTGTAATGCTCCCCACGCATACTTAGTGTATGTCCAGCTTTTCAAGAATACATTGTATCTAAATGTAATTTCGATTTGTAATACTTGGTAAGTAAGGCGAAGTAGTGTAAGCTACTCAAACATACACCGTAACACTTTAAAATACTCTTTAACACTAAAAAGTTACACCAAACGCTGAACTCCCTTACGCACATTATGACAACTAAGTAGGTTGGTTTGGATCTGGGATCTTGACGTATCGCAACAAAATGGCCGACATCTACGTCACACTAATATGGCGTTTTGATTTGACACGGGAAATTTGAAATTGTGTCGGGTTGGATTTGAGTTTAGCGTTTGACGTTAGGTCTGAAGAACACCACGCAACAACCACCAAATCCATGCTGCCACCAACGTGCTATCGTGGTTTCCCTGGACAAAAGTTTCCCCTACAGCCGACACATAAAACTCCTAAATACCTTAGAAGGTCTAGTTTTTAATAGTACTATACAAGAATTCATTAAATTTGCGACATACCTATTCATAATACATTAATACTATATATCGTATACCTACAAACGTTCACATTCAAAAGGTGAATAGGATTATTATTAGACGGTGGTGAAAACAGACAGTAAAGAGATTATCAATATTTAGTTCCCATTTTAATATTGTATTATAACCTATACGAGTATAACGAGAATAGTAATAACATACTGGCTAAGAGGGTCATACAATCATAAACGTCATATCACCACTGGGAGTTATTTGTGTGCTTAGTTACACTAACACAATTATGACTTTTTCAAAATGAAAGCCACAAATTTTGAAAAAGGGCTGTTGTGAMAAATCGTCCACTTGGCAACACTACCGCAGACCATTGTTGTGTTTCCCGATGGCAACCGATCTGTTCCGATAGCGGACCTTCAAATAAGAATTGCTTTCCATTCTTGTCTTGTCTCACGTTTCCACTTCTAACTAGCTCATCTTAATAATTATTTAATCTTTATATCGGCTCAATGCTAAAAGTTGGTAGACAAAATTGGACATTTTAGTTGAAATCACATTTTCAAACAGCGTTCCCATCTTGGTGCACCAATTTAGTTGTTACGTAAGTTAATTTTTCTGAAGACAAAGTGAGTTAAATGTTAGTATTTGTCAATTGCGTATTTAATATAGAAAAAATGCATCAAAGCTAATAAAATGATGACTAACAATTTGCAATGCTTAAGTACCACCAGTTTAGTGTAATTATTCATATAGGCGCAAAACTTGAAACATCGAATGCAATAAGAACCCTAAGTGTTAACTAGTGATGGTAATTTCGGATCATCTCGGTGATTCGGAATTGCAGAACCCCTTCAGAACATAGAACTACGCCATCGTCATTCGTCTAACACAAACACGTTGGCGTTGTCCGTCGGCGGATGCCGGGCTGCCGTTTAACTACAAATATACTGATCCAACAGTAAATTTTTGTGCATACAAAATCGTACACAGAAAATTTTTTACCAAAACGACAACAAGCTTCTACCAGCAATCAATCCGCATACTTATCAAAATGAAAATCAGTTTTAAAACTTCGCCAATAAGCATTTTGTTGTCTGGCGACGTGTCAATATGCCGCTTATCGATCGCTTTGGCGGCACGTTCCAATTTTCAACCTCGCAAGTTTATGCGAAACGAATTTACTAACCACTACTCTGAAATACACTTGTACTTGCCAAGGCATTTTTTGTCCTGCTTTTCTGTTTTCTTTCTCCCGGGGTCTGTGTTCTGTCAATCAATTGCTTGCAGGTTACGGGTTTTATCCGTGTCGGTACTGCGCCGCCATAATCCCTCTAGTTCGTACTTCACAACTTGTGGATCTCAAGATACGTAAATATCGATTTGGTTCCGTTGCATTAAAAGCGACGTGCCAATTCTTCTATTCGAGCGGGTGCTGAATTTAAGTCTGACGATCCGTTGATCCGTTCTGTTCGAACGCTAAGATCCGAATCATTCAGAACCCACACCAGATCCGAAACTGTGATTCGGATCTGTTCTATTCTATTCCATCTCTATTGTTAACTGAATGCTGGTAAAAAAAAGTAGCTCAGCGGTTTATAAAATTGACTATAAATGGACATTAGTAAGTTAACTAAAATATGTGTAGTAAAGCATATCTGATGAGTAAGATTTTACTAATTAATAGTGAGAATTACAGCTAGTTGTTTATAAGAGAGAAACTTCAATGTGTCCTTCAAAATCATAAACCTGCTCACTTATGTACTAGAAGCAACATAAATAGAAAATTTTTAACAATTTTCGCAAATTACAAATTTTTACAATAACCGGCACTAAATTAACTAAGAAATCATTTAATCATGCAACTTGCACAGGTAAAATTATCTTAACATTTGTTCATATTTTCCAAACATTTAACATGGTAGGTACATTTTCTACTTATTGGCATGTTACGTCTATATTTGATGCACTTATTTTTTGATACAAAGCAAAGCCGTTTTACGATGGAAGTACTGCTACTGATTTTGAATAGTACGCTTGCGTGCAATACTCGCACTATCCGATAAGAGTTAAATGTTAATATCTTCTCGAACTAAATCTTATACATAATGACTGTTTCTTTTTATTACTTTACTTTAGAGATACATTTGTGTCATTAATGGTTGAAGTATGATTGTTATTTGCAAAATTTCGCTTTAATTTTTTTGTTTGTAGACTTTAATTTTTTCTTTATGTAGTCGATTTATTCCGTTTCCTCCCAGTTTCCACTTCAAACTGTAGTTTATACCTAAAAATGTGGGTTATTACCGTTAAAGAAGTTTCAGGATGTGAATTTGCTTTTATTGGTATAAAATCCCTTATTTAAAAAATAGTTGCTATTAACTTTGTTATTGAGCCGCTAACACTATTTCACTGTCATCAGTTTGTGATGTCTGTGCCATATAAATTTTGTTCGTACTCTCTTTAAGGTGATGTCTATCTATGGTAAAAACAAAAAACATCAATAAGTAAACAGTAAAAGTAGAACTTGGCCTATACATTTAATTCCCCATGACGACTATAAAAACATTTATCTCGTTTTTAACCAAATATACCTAATACGCAATATTCCTACATAATCTACGAAACATTCTTTTTTGCGATTACCGTCTTTTAGTGATAAATTTCATTTGTGCTTGTTGAATTTATGTTGTTAGCGTTTGGTAGGTAAGCATTTGGGTGGGTATAAACGTATAAACTGAACTACAGATATTTCCCATGCTGAATGCATGAACTAGGATTGCTTTTGTTTTTTCAGCCGACATGGTTTTGCATCATGTTTTTGTATTTGTGCCATTATTAGTCTACTTTTGCAAGTGTTACGACCTAGTTATGCTCGTACATATATCTATGAAACAACATAAAACAGGGAGTCCAAAGATGCCAAAATTGTGTAGGTATAGCCACCACAAGAAAAATAAGCTGTAAGAAGGTGCCTCAAGAATGTGTACATGAAATTAAGAATTTGTTAGAAATAAGGAAGTTATAAGCAAAATAACAATTAGATTTTTTTTATTTTTTTTTAAATAATCCGAAACAGATATTTGAAGCTTATAAAATACCTAACCTGCTTCTATTTAAGCAACATCGTGTCTCTAACAATTTCCAAGAATTTGTAAGGCCCTGTAAATGGTTTCTTTTAAGATAAGGCAGGTATTTGAGTCCAATGTTAACTACCTTTGATGAGTAACCATAACTGCTTCGGCAGTGACTATATACGTTATACGTAATGTGTTTAGTCAATGACTCCGGTATGCCATTTTACTAAATTGTTCATTAATATCCGCTTCTGAAAACTGATTTTTTTTTCATTTTTAATTGATTTAACGTTACTGAATTTTGAAGAAATATATGCAGTCATTTTTCCTCAGGGGATAAATATATCTAGTTGGTCGGTTTAGACGTAGATGACGATGAATAAACTCATATTTAAATGAATGGGATAATCTAAAGGACTAAAATACATAATATTTCCTCACATTTTTTAACTTAAGCTTTTTTGTTAGACTGTTGGTACTAGTCCACATAGAGTTTAACATTGCCCAGAAAATCCGAGATATCGTTTATTGAAAATGAGATGCAAAAAGCTATATAAGCATTTTAAGTAATGCGCTGCACATTTAATTACGATCTACATGTAATAGTGTATTCCAGGAAACTATCTAATGCGGTCAATGTGCCTTGCAGACTTGTAGAATATTGCACTAGTCGTCGCCTCACAGCGCACCGTTTCAAATTAATAGTGTATAAAACAGTCCGGAGGCATTCCGAGTAATTAGTGGTATTACGGAGCGACGCTTTCATCTTCATATGACAATTAATTATCCGGAATTCGCTTTTGATGTGTGATTAAGGCGACAGCTGAAAGTACGGCGCTTCCTGTCTAAAATACAAAGTAAAAATATATCCCCCGAGCTTCGGGATCTCTCCGGATCACGACCGACTGCAATGACGAATGTTCACGTCGTTCGGGACATAAAAAACCATTCTTTATTTACGAAAGATTCTGGCATATAAAAGAAGTTTCTTGCATGGGCGGGGTAATTTGTGTCGCTTGTTTTGACTGCACTGAAAATAGCTTATGTTATGTTGCCTTTTATACCGGAGTCTCTAAATCTGATTAATATTTTCCACGCTTTATTCGTAAACATTAATTGTAATCCAGCTCGTTCAATGTGCGGTTCATCAGATGAACTACTCTACTCCGTAATCGTTGAAAATACTTAATAAAAACTGTTTTCAAAAATATTCTTGAAGAAATCAATTTTTTTATATAGTCTAATTGCACTTTATTGAAGAAATGATGTTAGGACATGTTTCGACCCTATCAAGAGGTCTTCATCCGCTCACCCCTAATGTCTAAAGAGAAGTTCTGAAGGGATAATATAATAAGAATATAAAAAGGTGATCACCAATTTTTATATTAACGTTGAACATTAAGTTTGAAGTGATACTGTCCATAACGAGCAAGTTATCAGGGGTAAAAGCAACTCATCCACAAAAAGGATGGGTGTTCCACATTTACAATAAATTATAATAAAAATTGCTGATCACCTCTTTATATTTTTATATTCCTATATCTGATGTAAACCTCAAGAATCTAGTCCCTTCAGGACTTCTCTTTAGACATTTGGAGTGAGCTGATGTTGACCTTTTGATAAGGTCGAAACGTATTCGAACATCATTTCTTCAATAAAGCGCAATTATACTATAAAAGAATCTGATTTCTTCGTGAATCCAGAATTGCACATAAATTATGGATCAACTCTTCATACTAAGAGTCCTTGTTCGTTGAATTGAATTGACGGTGGACTTTTTTTAATGAGCATCCTTTCTTCTTACAAATTTTCATGCTAATGAAATTAGTATCACCTTTTTCACCACACATGATGTCCAAAATGTATTAGTATTGAATTATTCAACACATTCTGTGAAAAATCGAAATAGCGCCTTTAAACCAAAAGAGATAGAACCGTGGAGCTCTCGCTATTCTAAAGAGCATAAGAAATGCTATTCTTTTAAGCAGGAATTGTAAATTCTGTAACTACTGAAATTCCTTGGCCTTTCCATCTTTCAACACAAATAACCTAATTTTTTTCAAATAGACTTATAAATACGTCACTGTCGAGTAGTAAATTAAATTGCCTATTATTTAATGTGCACTGGTAACAGTTTGACAACTGAAAACTGGTAGGAAAGATTTTTTTAAATCAGCGTTTCGTAGATGAGTGGATTAATCATGGAGGCTGTGTAAAATGGCTTACCGATCTGAGAAAACTAGATTTCTTTATTTAGGGCTACATTAAGCCCAAAGTTTATACACTCCTCCGATTGCAGCTGTAGAGTTAAGATTGCTAATTCTATAAAGACTTTCATGGCCGGCATTAATTGAATTGCTTACACTCTATGGGCTGTTATCCTTTGTCTGAGGGTCTGTGATGATCCTGATGTTTCAACCACAACTATCGTACTAATACTAATCTAATACATAACACCACACTTCACAATAGTCACTCTAAAACAGTTTATAACACTTGTGTAGCTTTATTTGCTTGCTTCGCCGCTTTTCAAATCTAATTGGCTTCTCGTGTTATTCGTACATGAGTCTCTGAGCTTCGCGATTGGCCTAGAGCATTCGATCATCGAAGACCACAGACCGATCGATAAATATGCTTGAATGTTCTAGTCATTTTACCATCTATACTCCGATCACCGAATAGACGGAGTGATCACGTGAATTGTATGCATCTTGCACGTTACCGGATTTGATGCTACTTATTCAAGTCTGATTTACTCTTTATAACAAATTTTTAATTAACGAACACTTAACTAAAAAAAATATGAAATGATTATGGTTTAAAAATTATGTGAAGAACACGCATAATGATCACTCCATCTGTTCGGTGATCGCGAACCCTCGATAACAAAAAACCTTAGACAACTGCTCGAATATCAGTCTAGTTGCCTAAACCGCAGTCGCTGGTTTCCCCAGATTATAATAATATTACCTACTGATATTGTCAAAATCTGTGCGCTTTTGCCAGTTAGTGGTGAATTTTGACGCTATCTAATCCGACTTGACCAAGCAGACTGGACGCATCAACTAGCAAAGCAAACAAATATACTTTTTATCAGGTAGCTGCTGGTCTTAATATTAGCTTGCACTTAACTTTCCTGTCAAATTAATACGCAATCCGAGGCTATCTCTGGATAGTCAGGGTGTCAATTATATTAAAATTGCTACATAAAACAACGATAGAAGTTCAAGTAGTGTGGTTATTTCAAGAGAGTTTGAAATTTGTCTTAGAAATGTCTCTTACCAGACATTGTTATGCCTAATACCTTAAATATGATAAAGCAGTCATAGTGAAAAAGATCTGGTCTGAATATTGTCTACTTATGACCAAGTAAAGACAGTCGTAAGCGAATATACAAAACTCATAACAGACATTTGTTACGTTCGACCTACTGAATGAGTAATTTTAGTTAAACAATATTAAAAGGATGCCAATGTAGGTTGTAAATTGCGTGTACTGAAACAGGGCCGATTATACATGGGCTTATTAGAAACAAAATAATGTTAAAGAACAAAATGAACAACTCCAAACGACCAAAATTTAGTTCAAAGCTGCTTTCGGGTTGGTGTAACGTAACTGCTGACAGCGGCCAAGACAAACAACGACGGCAGTGTTGTTTTATGCACGAGATTGAAAATTTAAGTGGTCTGTTGAGCGATTTCATCCCGCAAAACGGTCGATTTGTGTCCTTTCAGCTTTGTCTGCGTCCGTGTACACCAAATGGACTCGGCTGGGTGGTCAAAGCCGAATTACATTTTTCAAGCGATCTATTTATGAAGACGGCGATGTCCTCGGCGTCGAATCTCGGCCTTATCTTTGTACTTGACTGATTCTGTTCGCTGAAAATCGAACTCTCTCGCACGGGCAAAATTCTAAACAAGACCTAAAAAGACGCGTTCCGACTGAAGAATTATTTATTGAACAGCTGGGTCGGCCAGACATTACCCTGATAGATGTTATGTTTAGTAAATAATCAAGATAAACCGGTGTACCGCGCGGTAATAAAATATACTCGTAAAAGTATACTTTGCGCGATTGGGTTTAGGAAGAATACGATTAAAGCTTTTTTACAGCACGCTTCGGGAAATTTGATACCTGCAGCTGTTCGAAAGAAAAAATAGTCTTGTTGATATTATAAACGTCTCATTTATAATAACTCCAGCTGCCTAGAATAAGTATACAGCGTTGGTATTCGTTTTTAAATAACTACTTTCATCTTTTTGTCGTAAAAACGAAAGGTAAAACGTGTCCGCTTCAAAACAAAATGAAAATTTTTGTCCCAAGACCATTAAATTTTATCAAGCTTTGTGATGAAAATGTAGGTATAATTGTGCTGTGCTGTCTGCAACTGCAGCTCGTCGGCGCAGTATAGGTCAGGTATGCAGCATGGAATAAACGTGTTTTGCCATTATACATATTACACAAAAGTAATACTGTGTCAAGTTAGCTTATGTAAACATAGAAGTAGTCGGCTAGGTGATCGTCTTCTCATTATGCTTAGAGATGGCACTACCACCTGAACTGTTTTCCTCGGATATATAAACTACACAGGGTAACTATTTTCTATGTTTAGGAGACAGAAGGATGGTTAAATATGGAAAGATATGTAGTTTTGTGAGCCTAATTAAATGCACCTTTTGGATTTTTAGGGAGTTCACGGTTTACTAGATATTTTGAAAAAACAGCAAGTTGTGGCAGGTGCAGGAATATCGCACTGCACTGTGGCAAAGGTTTCAAAAAACAACGCATTATATCCAAATTATCAATGTCTGCATGCTGGTGATTGAGAGAGACGCATAGAATTCTGCAGATGGTTTAAGATTATATGTAAAGTCGATGCATAATTTACAATTTAGTTCTTTGGAGTAATGAAACACGATTCGGAAACTGTGATATGTTTAATAATATATTAGGGTTTTTATGTGTACTGTGGCACCATACCGCCAACAGTTCTTTAACTAGTAGACGTTATCTCAGTTTTCTCCAGAACGAATTCCAAAATACATTGGAGGAGCTGAACTTGCTCGCGTAATTCTGCAGTAGTTTCAGCAAGGAGTTTTCCCTAGCTCCTGAATAGGAAGAAATGGGCAAGTTTCATGAACACGATCTCCCGATCTTTCGATCTTAGTTTTTTTATATGGGTAATAATACAGACAAAGCTTAACACTGATAAGAAAGGTCAAGAACTATTTGTACATACTACTTAACAATAGAAATGTGTATATAACCGACGCAAGATAAGAAGATATTAACGTGTATAAACCTCTATTTTATATTCTAAATGTTGGATAAAAAGTCACAAAACTTTAGTGTGCACGTTTTTTTTAAATATCTCGCTTCCTATACTTTAAATGGTATTGCGGTACTTACGAAACTGAATGAATTAGCCGATTGTGAATTAATATCCTCTTGTATTTACACTTTTTCAAAACTTTTTCAAGCTATTTTTAAGTCTCGAATAACTTTCCTTTTAGCAGCTATAAAATACTTCGTTATTGTGTTTGACACAATATATCAAATGACGCAAAAATGTGAAATTATAAATAACTACGTAACTACGCTAATAAAGAAGGCATGTTTTACAGGTCGGGTTTGATACAACTCTCAGTTTTGAAAGTAGCTAGGTGGAGGCTGTGGAAGCATCCTTACGTGAACTGGAATTAGTTCTCTTCCGTGCTTTACAATATCGATGTTTCTGCAAGCTCCTCGGATCATTGGCTGTCTTGTCTAGACCCGCACGACCGCATACGAGCAAAAAACTACTTTGCCAACAACTGAAATGGTCCGTAACGGAGTTCGCTTCGAACACAGGTCGAACTCCGCATATAAACCACACCTCACTTAGCACGAGCTTGGCTGTAAGAAATATTAAACTAGCCGTTAAATTATATGACCTGTGACGATGGTGCAGTAATCTAAATGCTAGAACAGAGGTGGTATTTTGTGATAAAGGGAAAAAAACGCTAATTGGGCTCCTAGATATTTCTTTTTCGTTCTCCACAGTAGTTGGGTTTGCACTACTGTACCTTGATGTTTTTCCGACAACAGGTAAAAGCGGTGTCTTGCAACAACCTGTCTAACCACAGATTACTTTCTACTAGATAAAAGTTTATTTTAAGTTTTACAATACACCTACAACAAAGTTTAGTTTATATTTTTGAGGTTTACACTTTTAACGAAAAATAGTATTTGACGTACAATTTAAATTGGTTTTAAAATCTTACAGATATCCAGACATTTTTCCTTTGACCGGTAATTGAAACAGGGTATACATGCGCCTCAGCATGCTGTCCATTACACCACAGTCTCCATGTCTCTTCTGGGAGTGCGGTTAATATAATTAACAAAATCTACCTACATACCAGCACAGTTTAAGGATCACATAGTTAATAAAAGGAGTAGTGTTTACTCCTGCCAAGGTCAACATTACATAAATTTGGTAATATTTAAATGACCATTCATAATCGGCACTTCTTCATATACAGCGAAATTATTTTAAAAAATAGACAAGTGTGGGGGTATTGCATACATGATATACGCGTTAAGCTACATAAAAAGTTCTGGTAAATCCCGATAATATCGCTAGAAAAGACCTCCTTTTATAGTTGATGATATGTACAATGAACAATCAATCATAGAAACCGGTCACGATAGTAACATAAAACGAGTTGTAACAAAATATTTCTTCTTATTTTTGCAGAGGTAGGCCGATAGGTGTACTATCAAATTTATTTTTAAAGGTATGTTGCTAAGAGGTGTGAAGCAATCGCTATACATGTTCTGCCGTCTGTGTCCAAGGTACTGTTAATTCCTAAGCTATTTTTGAATTGATTAACGACACCGAAGATTAAGCATTAAGAAAGGTGAGGAGAAAAAACATGAGGTGATATGTATTAGTGACAACTGCTATGCTTGATACCCCTCGTTTTTTCAATTTATAAGATATAACTGATTTAGTAAAGCTGCACAATTTGTTTCAATTTGTCATAGGATTTCCCGGAGACTAGGACTTGACCACAGTTCTGTTGTTAAATGCTCGGAACGGGGAAAATAGACCCAAATATATAGTTTCTAGGAAGGCTGCGGCCGTTACGGTTTATGTATTTTCTTTTGTGGGCTTCAGGACCGCTTCTCCGGTGATTACGATGGTTAGCAGGCTAAACCTCTTAACTTTATGTCACAATCCTTCAGTTGTTGATTAGAAATATGTTGATACGAACGCTCAATTTTCTCACCATATTCTAGGTGGGGAAATAGTTATGACTTAGGAACACTAGAGGTATTTTATCTGGGGGGAGGGGTTATCACGATGGTTGCCAAATCTACGTGAAACTTTTGGGAATTTTATGAGCTAGCTGCATATTGAACATTGATTAGTTTTAGTTAGCTTTGAAGGGACTTTTGATTATTTGATATTTGATAAGAGATTGTAAAATGGAGTACATGACTACTTTCGCCGCTGGATGGTAGGTGGTATTTCTACAAAATTCAAAGTCTTTATTCTGGTTTTAGCTTTCATAAATCGCTAACTTATTCAACGTAAAAAAGAAAGTTGTGTTAATCCGCACATTCGTTTTGATATAGTTCACATAAATTTTAGGTTAGTCACCTTCCCTGTACTTTTCGAAATGTTCTAAATATTAGTTAGACTCGCGTCAATCAAGTTAAAGTCAATTTCATGGTTAAATAATGACTTGTTAAAATGTTAGCTGGAGTCGAAGCAATTACAGTAAAATGCATAGGTAGTTTAGGGCAAGTTAGTCATGTGTGACTTGGTTATAGGTCCAAATAGTTAATTACTGGTTTAAGGTCATTTATCTCGTCTTCGATTAATTGTGTACCAGATATTGGAATTTATTTGGCTTCACGCTTTTTGCTTGACCCGGTTTTAATTTGTACCTTATTTTATTAACTAATTAATCATTATATTATATATAATAAAATAATTGATTAAATCAGGTAAGTCAGGCACTTTTATTAATGATCTCGATTCTTGGATTAGTTTAAATTACCAAGAACTGGCTTCCGTGCGATTATTAGAACTCGCGATCTTGTTTAATTATTAAACATTTCTAAGTAAGTTAATGTCTGTCAACCCTAGAAATATATAAAGGGGTTCTCAGAAATGACTACTACAACTTACATTTCGACGTTGATAGATTCGGTCGACTAGAATATTTAGCTTATTGTGGCTTAGTGTAACGCTGAAAGACTGCTTTATAGAAACCATTCATGGATGCATATAGGAAGTTTTAGAACCTTGTTACTCCAGTCCACAAAATGTAGTCCGAAATATAACGGCATCATAACACGTGTTTAAAAGCTCTTATGATGACTGGTGACCAAAAGACTGTTTTAGCAACTTTGCTTCTGAAGATATTTTTTTGTAATACTTAATTTAGTAATAAACACATCTATTGTTTTATATTTTACATCTAATGCATAGTTATCGCCAACATACTGTAGGGTATCTTAATAAATTTAGCAATGTTGTTTTAAACCGTACAGATTAAAAATAATAACGAATAAGAATAAAGTTTTTAGCATAAAAGCTTACTGAAAACACAATGTGCGTGATGTATGTTCAGTTCCTACACAACATAATAATGGTGATAATGGCGATGTAAAAGTTATTATTGCTAAACCCATAATTTCAATAGGAATAATCAGGTTTTGCGGCAACATTGTTTTTTAATTTTTATTATTAAATTTGCTCCCGTTTACATTCCTCGCTAACATAAAGACCGTAGAAAACACTCCAAGGAATTAAATTAAAATTCGCCAAGGAAACGTGATCCTTCAGTTGAGAATCCCGAAGAGGAGGCAATGAAAAAACAATAATCCCATTAAAAATCCAGCAATTAGGGATCGATTAATGGGAAATAAATGTAAATTGATGAACATTATATCGGCATTATCCCGGCACAAGGTCCGCAGTGCGCGCCTCCACCTTTAAAAGGAACCCCAACTCCAAAGAACCGCGCGGAGAAAATTAGTTCGGGCAGGTTTCCATTATGTATTTTTTAACTGGATTAAGACGGTCAAAGTTGTTTTGTGAAAGGGGGCGGGCGTGATTCTTTTTAACGAACCAATTAAGTTGTAAGTCTTGGTCTATTTCGGGCGGTGGAGATAACGTCGAGAGACGGCTCTTGCTCCGTAGAGTTCGGGGCAATAATACGCCGAGGCGAGGGTTGTGTCTGTTGCTGTTTGCGAACTGTGCACCCCTTTTGTTGTTTCTGTAATCGAAGTAAAGGTCGGGTTCGCTGGATAAATTCGACCGTTCCGCCAGAGAAATACTTTTCGGGTATATCAAGTGTGGCGCTCTGAGTGTCTTACTGAAGCTCTATCAGGCGCTGGTGCTTATATTTTCAAATATTTAATATAATCGTTACAATTGAAATACTGTACAGCTACTCTAATTATGTATAATCAGGCAAAATCTTATAGGCCTATTTCGTTATTCACATAAACTAGAATAGTGTACTTCAAAGATCGCGGTACATTTCTGTTATTTTATAGTACTGAAAAAATGGTTAAACCTAGTAATTATAAAAAGGCAAGAACTTACCGAGTAAACTGACCAGGTGCCTGAATCAATTCTTGTCGGCGAGGCTAGTGAATTGGCTCCTGTTTATACAGGGTGTCTAAATGATTCGTGCATCCATGCTTTCTGTAACCTTAAAGTTAATTATCCCACAAAACACTACAGAATATGTTGAAAATACGCACTCCCAGGCGTTTTCTCATATTAAAAGTCGACTGACACCTGAGAGGCGGCAAATTGATTTAATCGATAATTTCCATAAGCCCCCTTGATGCATGAATCATTTATAGAAACTCTGTATTTATTGGCAATGGAGATTTTGCCGCGCACAGTAAACGCAGACACAACTGACAAGCATATAATATTATTAAAGAGAATAAATTACCGTGGACGAAAAACTACTACCTATTTTGTCCGTTACGCGGACTATATTATAGCAGATATATTTTTTAGGTTAGCAAACATAACATAATCATGCACATCAAGAGCATACTATACCGTMTTGTATTTGACAAACGTCTAATTTTTGTATAGGTAATGCTCTAACAGATAATAAACAATTACTCTAGTAGACACTATACAAACCGGTGTCTCATTTATTGGAGCTGCAAGTTTGTAAAAAGTGAAAATAAACAAATAGCTCCTTGTTAGTGAATTTACGAATAATGCTACACTTATGTTTATGTTGCATACTTACTTAAATTTTGCCCTTAATAAGGATCACTGATTTCAATATGCACCACTAAAACTTATAATATGTACAACGTGGCTATGTCTAGCAAGTTAACCCGGCTTCTGCGTGAACAAGCGGGCGCAAATGATGCTTTTCACACTAGAATAGAGTTAAATTAGTGGCAGTTAACTCTAAAACATTATGTAGAAGGTATTTTCACTAACATTATGTATATTATATCTCTAATTAGAGTAAAGCTTATATTAAATTATACAATGTACACTAAAAAAAGATTTGCGTAACATTTAGAACTTTCCAAATTAAATTAACTCTTAAAAGAGACAATTTGCAAAGAGAGTTAAAAAGGAGTGTAAAAGAACAATGCATATCTAACTCTCAAAATTTAACACTGTGATTTATATAATTAACTCGAACCAAATTTTTAACTGTGTAGTATGAAAGCCTTATAAATTTTGATTTATTGCTTACAAATACTTTACATTAAGCTCTTAGTTGTATAAAATATTTAGTTCAAGTTGAACAAACTTCGGGGATAATTTTCCTGATCTACTTAAATCTTTTTCAACTTTGTACTAGCTTGGACACAAACGCAAAATCAGCTCTATGTCAAGGCATCCGCAATGTAATAGCAATCTGCATTTGGTTTTTGGCAAATCGCATAGAACAGAAAACCATTTTTTTGTGTGGGTTAAAAATTATTTGCAAAATTATGTAGCAGCTGTAGTTAGCTGATGCATAACTGGCGATGAAAGGCTACATGTAATTTTTTTAAGCGTCTAGGCTGGTTTGTCGTCCCATTCTGTTTTCCCTTAGGTAGCATCCGATTTAAATTTAACGTACAGAAATATAAGCCTATGGTGTGAGAGACAAAGGGTAGTAGTGCAGATAGCGCACAAGTTGTGTTTACCAGTTATCACATTTTATCAGAATTCACTGCAGGTTACCATATAATCGTCCTTGTCCGTTTGTTGTCCACTTGCCTCGAAGAAAATGGTTGGTATTTGAAAACAATAACAATATGATCTGCACATTACTTACTGCAATATTGTTACATAGCTAATGTTCCACCTTCAAGTAGGCCACATACTGCTGCTGCGATAGAATGCATTTGGTTATCCTATCTGAAAAGACCAAACAAGGACGAAAATGAGAGACGTAGGATCGAATAGATTATATCACCGAGTTTACCGAGAGTATGGATAACTGTACTTAAAAGGATAACAATCTTTGGCATCTATCACGCTACAAAAATGGTTCTGTTTGATAGAGGTTCCAAGTTCCACCGGTAGATGGCGGCAACATACAAGTCTAAGATTTTTACCTATTTTCCTCTTTTTTATCATCTTATTCAGAGTGAAAAACATTCTAATGATCATTCAATAAGAGGTCGTGACGTGAGAATATGTAATATAAACTTTCAATATGCTCTGAACAATTACAACAGGGATAAGGTTAGGTACTTAATGTTTTAAGTTAAGTACTGATTCACATGTTTCATTTACCTTTTAAGCGTTTTTTGAGCTTATCATAGTTTTGGTAAATTAATTCGATTTGGCAAAATTCAAGGTCACTTAGAGCAGACAAACAAATAAATAGGCGGTAGTGCATAGCTCCTTCATTCTTATATTACAATAAGCATTGTTAATTTTATCCTCATAACGATAAACTGAATGATTCGTATTTGTAATTTTATAACTTGAAATGAAAATAAAACCTAACGTTTACCCAGTAAAAAGGAAATCGTGTCACATTGTACTTAAACTTCTTTAAAAACTATGCATTTGACATGGGACGCCACCTATCGGCAATCCGTAAAAGCTTGAATTCGTCGGCAAAAACAGGGACGCTACCGAATCGTTTGTTCGGCACCTTTAGTGGAGTTATTCGTAGCGGACGAAAAGAGGCCAATAGGGCTCTAGTCCGCCGCCGGTAGATGGCGATGGTGGCGATTTCTCGCAGTTTGAAGTATTCAGCGCGCCTCAGATATAGACGTACAATTTGCAATGGTCAATTTATATTCATTCAGTACACCTACTTAAACACCCTAAACAAGAACGATACTCTGAGTCGAAAGACCAGAATGGATTTACCAGAGTAGAAGTTTTTAAATTATAGCTAGAATATTGCATTTTTATACAAATTGCAATCCCTGGAAGATAACAGAATATGATGGGATAAGCCAATCAGAGAAAGGATCCCTTATTATCGTCCTGTCGTGATGCAATCACTGTAAATCTCAGTAAACTATCACATGACTCCCTAAAATATATTTTTAAGATTTGGTGTTTAATGATAAAGATAAGTTGTAACCGTAACACCTTCATGCGAGTTGTCAAACCGAGGATGCCGTACAAGGAAATATTAGTTTTATTTACTTTATGGTTTTTAATAGTTTCCTAATGGTTTGTTGTTCTTAGAAATTAGACACGTATGATAAGATAAATTAATTCCATAGCACGATGTTACTACTGTTGTAACTGGGGTCTTACCTATGACACTCGGAAATTTCAGTTTCAGCATTGGTTGGTCAAAATAAATTCATTTGCCCGAACTAGTGCGCTGGCTGCTCGACTTGGGTCTGGTCGACAAACAGGGTTATGCGAACTGTTTAATATAGACGAAGCCGGACGGGCTTTGTGCAAACAGTGCGGACTTCAACGGTGTTTCCTGTTGTTCGGCAAGTACGGCGCAAGTTGGTATGAAATGTAGACTGGAGCACACATAAACAGTTTATCTCAAATGAAGTGCTCGGCAGCTGTGACGTTAAAGGTGAATTTAATTAACTTTGTTGCAGGCACAAACCGCAGAAGTGCTCTTACCAATAAAGTTGCGAAAGCAATTTGGAACCATAGAGGTTCTAGGAAACACCCGAAGTTTCGCCTCGCTATATTAATTAAATGAATTTCTACAATCAATTAATGCATTAAATCTACTTACTTGTTCATATGCAAATGTATACACTTAAAGTGAAATGATTAAAGGCAGTATCAAATGCTGCTTTGTGGAGAGGTTTGAGTGAACTGAAGAATTACCATAAAAATTCAATATACTATAGTGGTCATTCAAGTATAATCAAAGATCTATGTACTTTTATTTCAAACCACACCAAAGATCAGAATCTACTGAGCTGTCTGCAAAAGCATACTAACATCTTGAAAGAAGCAATACTGGATGCTGACAAGAGCAACACATCTATAATTAAATTAATTAGACATTTATTATGTTGAAATGTAAAAACTGATATTGCCGATATCTTCTATAAAAACTCCCGATAGACAGCTGTGCAAAACTGCTTCATATACGAGTAATGATTCTGTTTTTGAATAGTCAATACTACGATGTTGAGCGTTTTAGTGACGATTTGTTGAAAGTTGCGTGTACCTTGGAAATGGGATACAAATAAAGGTTTCCTATTTTATAACTAATATGTGTTTTCATCTAATTCAACATAATAACTAATCTGTACAGAGCGTCCCATTTTCGTTATAATTGTAGGGTATTTCGGTAACTATTAAGGCTAGAGATTTGCGGTTTCGACACTATTGTCTTACTTTTTTGTGAATTGAGCTGTACCTTTACCATTTTTATATCTTTTGTTTTAAAGCTATGACCAACTTATGGATCACCTTAGATTCCTTAAAATCGTCAATATCGTGCTTAGGAATATAGGTACAAAAATCAACATTTTTGATAGATGTTTTTATTTTCAATCTATTGGCGTAGGTACTCTTTTTAGGTGGTCACATTTTTTAGATATAACCATAACCATACCATAGTTGGCTTTGCTATGGTTGAAAAGACCTATTTTTTATGATTAAGGAAATATCTATATTGTTAGGCTTATTTTCAAATATTACGGTATTACTATTTTTTTTAATAATTCATACAGATTTTACGCTTACATTCAGGAGGTTATGGAACAAGAAAGAACACAATAATATTTATATTATTAAAAAAAAGGGTTAATGCATTGAAGCGAATATGTGCTTATTTTAATACATACTTGAATAATCTTCTTAAAGGCACTCGTGCAGTTCTTTTGCCATTTGTTTTGTTTATTTGGGGATAATGTTGGGATATGCGTCTATCAATTTTTGAATGCTATAAATCGTATCCATTTTCATCCACGTACTTATGTATCTACACAAAAGTCTTTCTAAATTATATTGAATTTTTACTGACTGAAAAAATCACCCTATCTATATCATAATAAATAGTAAGTAGTTTTAGTCTGTCCAAAATACTTAACTGATTTCTGCAACAAACGTAAACATTTATAAGCACAAAGGAACGCAGGACTTGCTCTTATCAAAATTTGACGACGCTGGTCCATTTTCATCAAAAGACGCAAGGTAAGACAAGCACAGACACTTCAACCCATTGCAAGTGAAGTGACAGTAAGAGTTGCGCGATTGCAGATTGCAGCACACTGAGCAGTACTCGCATCTTCTAGGCACCGTCAAGGACACTGCATTTACGATCGATCACGTGATTACAAGAAAAAATCCACGGTATTACTAGAGATTATAGATTATCATGATGGATTAAATGTGATTACAGGAGATTACTTTAGATTACATAATGATTACAAGTGATTACTGTTTATGTGCACGAGGATTACAGTAAGTGATCTACCACTCGTAGCTCATTAAAATACTACAAAAACTAATAATAGAATGCAGGCCTTCACGGCCGTTGTTCATCGTAGAAGGTTCTTCCGAATTTGATGCCGTGGTCATAGAATTTGCTCTTGACGTTTCGCCGATCATACTGTCGGCTTCTTCAGAAGGACTCTGACTGGCGAAATCATTTGTTGTCGTGACTTATGTAGTAGCTGTTCCATTTGGCTCGTTACGTGTTCGTCCATGCTTATCGGTCCGGTGATCAAGTGTCGTCTTCCAAATTCTGCTCAGGCGGTACCGTCGTTTCTGTTAAAGTTGTTGGGCGGCTTCATTATCTCCAGAGATTCTCTCACAATTATTTGGTGGTAATGACTGCTCCTTGCGAGTGTCCGTACGTTGTCATACTCGATGATGTGTTGATTGCCTTCTGCTACGTGTTCGGCTATTGCAGATCTACCTGTGTGTCCCTGTGTGGACGACACATTCGTTATATGGTCACACGAAATGGACGCCCTGCAGAAATTCAAGGACCACCTCAACCAGCAAAAGAGAAAAGAAAGAGATGGATGCCTTCCGTTCCTGGATGTCCTAGTAAAACGTAAGTCTAACGGGAAGCTGAGTCACAAAGTATACCGCAAAGAGACTCACACGGACCAATACCTAAACGCAGCGTCACATCACCATCCATCGCAGAAGAGCTCACTCATTACCAGGCTATTAACTAGAGCCGAGAAGATTAGTTTGCAGAAAGCAGAACCGATGAAATTTAACATATAAGGAGTGCTCTACAGAAAAAATGGTTATAAGCCTAAGAGGTTCTAAGAATAAGAAGAAACGTACAAAGGGATACACCGGAACTACAACTCGAAGGATATGCCTACCTACCATACATCTCCGGGGTAACAGATAAACTGAAGAAAATACTGAGGAAGAAGAAGATCGCAGTAAGATACAACGCAGTGCAAAAGATAGGACATATTCTACCATCGGCCAATGACAAAATACCTAAACTAAACACTAAAAGGCAATCTACCAGCTTCAGTGTCAGTGCGGAAAAGTCTATATTGGACAAACTGGACGCAGCATACAATGTCGTATAAAGGAACACCAGCGAGATGCAGCACAGGGACACATAGATAGATCTGTAATAGCCGAACACGTAGCAGAAGGCAATCAACACATCATCGAATATGACAACGTACGGACACTCGCAAGGAGCATCCATTACCACCAAAGAATTGTGAGAGAATCTCTGGATATAATGAAGCAGCATAACAACTTTAACAGAGAAGACGGCTACCGCCTGAGCAGAATTTGGAAGACGATGCTTAATCACCAGACCGGAACCGAAAAGCATGGACGAACACGTAACCAGCCAAATGGAACAGCTACTATATAAGTCACGACAACGAATGATTTCACCAGTCAGAGTCCTTCTGAAGAAGCCGACAGTATGATCGGCGAAACGTCAAGAGCAAATTCTAGGACCACAGCATCAAACCAGGAAGCACCTTCTACGATGCTACAAAAACTACTACGAATAATATCAAATTACTAAAAATGAACCCGACAATGTGCATATTTCCTTAACCAGAAAAAATTCCTGTACATTGAATCAACAGTTCCACATCAAATTGTCAAAAGGACATTAACGCTTTTATTTCATGTATAATACGATCAATAATGAGGTTTTGAGCATTTTTTCGCTCTACAGATTTTTTTCTACGACAAACGGTTCTCGTAATGTTAGAAATTTTTTTTAAAGAACTACACAATTATTAACTTAACAAAAAAATGTAACAGTGCTTTTCGATCAGAAATTTAATTTTCTATATAATTGCAAAATTAAAAAAAGTCCAAAATAGTTTTTTGGAAATATTTCCAAAATGCAATTTTGCAAAAAACTTTTAAAACACTTTTTGTGCGATAGTTTGGATCCTATATGATGATCTTTTGACATTGGAATATATTAACTATTTTCGGAGATACTTAAAAAACAGGTTTTTTTTAAGTGACGGTTTTTTGCCAACATGTTCTAAACAGTTGGCTGCACCGAAAATGATTGGGACAAATAATACTCGCAATTATACTACTAATCACATACTAAAAGGATAAAAAATTAAAATTTGCAAAAAGAGAAGTTATCCTACAATTTCATCCCCTTCCCTATACCCTACTTACCCCAAAAAATAGGTCGCTTTGGGCAGTAGAGATTGTGTTAGGTCTTTCGAAAGTTATCGCGCCCACAGACAAGAAGTTTTTTTGCTCAAATTTTGTTTTTGGGGGTTTTCGAGCATTTTGAAGCAATTTTGAAATTTTTTTTCGCGATACAACACTTCCCATCCGTTGGATGTGGAAGTAATAGGTCTGTCCAACCATAGTGAAGCCAACTATGTATGACTTCTATTTAAGAAAATGCAAGTTTGTATTATATATAAAAAATGTGACTAAAAAATTCTTAGTACTCCACTGGATTCGAAGTAAAAAAATCTATAAAAATGTCTTAACAGTTTTTTTGTATCTATATACCTAAACGAGATATTAAGAATTGAAGAAACCTTACATTAGTTAAATCAAAAGACAAATACAAAAATGGCGATGGTGCTGTTCCAATCAAAACAAAAAAGTAAGATGCAGTAATATGCAAACCACAACTTACTAGTATTAATCAGAGAAAAAATGTATTGATAGTTACCGATATGCCTTGCAGTTACGACACTGTAGGCATGACAATAACAAAACAAGTTGTTTATCAACACTCAAAATTCCTATAGATCATGGATCTGCCAGTAAATTTGTCCGATCGATGGTATAGATAAGTATATTGGTGCTATAGATAAGTATATGCCGACAGGAAAGTGAAGCAACTAAAATGCCAAAACACTGGATAATACTAAGCCGGTTTGATAAAATGGAGTGGTAAAGAGAAACCGATTACTGACAAGCTTCACAAACAACGAAAGTTACTATATCTATGAGAAGTAATTTCAACTAATGCAGTGAAGGATTTATTTAGGTACCACAACAACCTAAATTAATATTACATCAGGCATCGATGAAGTAAATACTCAATCAAATGTACCTAGCTGTACATCATTTCTGCCAGACGCTCAAATTCTGCTATCAATCGCCAAGGTGGAAGCTTTTGTTTTACTTATAGATGATCATCATCTAAGGATACTGTATACTGTTAGACTCAGCTCCGTAATCAGGTTTTATAACCGAAGAAGCATGCAATTTGCTACAACTCAACAAACTACCAACAAGTCTGATCGAATACAATAAAAATGAGAAACTTTAATTAAAGTTGCTTATTAAACAGAGTGTTCGACAATAGGTATGAATTGTACTAATTTAAAAAAAACATGATGTGTGAAAACAAAACTTAAATTTGCAAAATTAAATCTATTGTAATATTATTTGGAATAATACTAGAACGGAAAGTAAGAAGAATTAATAAATTTATGTCAACGTTTAGTAACACAAAATGGTTTGTTTGTGCTATTTAGGTGTAAATGTTTTTTGCAATGAGATATTTCACAACTTCTGTTCTTTTATGTTCTGTCCAGTTCTACTGAATACAATCAGTATTTCATTTTATTTATTCCTATATTGTATACTTAACCTATTTTACATCAGTTATCTATGTAGGTACTTATGGTAAATCTGGTAATATGCATACTGATTTAAGGTCACATCGATTAGGTATGTACATGTACATATTGTTAAAAAATATTTTGCTTAGGGTTTACAAAATTAATTGCCTTGCGATTCCAAGTAAGTTGATAGTGACAGTATAGTGACAGCTTATTGAGTTTTTCCTAAGTAGGTACCCATTTTAGCAAACCTTCCTTAAACGTTAGACGGTCTTATTCAGCATACATTGCGCTCTTTGCGCTGCTGTACCTTACCTAGCTGACCTATCTCCTCTTTATTGCTGCAAATTTTTGTGTGGCCCTTTTTTATACCGATAAGTCAGTGGACATCTGCAGAGTCTTTAAAAATTTTATACTCCTATTGACGCCTGCAATAAATGTTATGGACATCTAATGAGTCTGGTACACTAACATATGTAATTTAAAGAAAAATCAATATATACAAAGACTTGTCTTTAACATTCAGATTTAAACTGCAGGCGTAATATTATTATTATTAAATGGCATGCAGGTATTTCTTACAGATTGTTAAAGCAAGCCTATTCAAATTAGGGAGCAGCGAACTTTTCGTGCGGCACTCAAGATGCTATCTGCCTCCATAATTGCTTTGCATAATCCAATTACATGCCAGGTTGGATGCCAAGAAAAAATAATATGCCGAATGCCAGAGATACATCAAAACCCCGCTTGAGGACCGAATCCCTCCTCTCTCCATTATTATTCCTTTGTATGACAATTTCGCTAATCCTCCGTCTTTCAGAGATGGGATTTTTAAACCCCCTTTTGCACAAAAGTGAAAACAGCCTCGAGCGCGAAATTTACAGCTGACCTACCGCGTTCATTAATCACATGATGGGACTATTTTCTGAGTAATGAAAAACAGAAGCTTTATCATCTGTTTCGCGGACCACTTACTTGCGACAATGTTCCCCATGAAACCGGTTGCCTCAAAGAAAAGTCAGGCATCTGTAACCTGCGATCCACATCAGTCAGATAGTTTGCATGGGATTCTTATTTGTAGGCGGGAATGCTGCACTAACGGATATCCGGTTGCTTCATATCTTCAGTGTCTCTGATGCACTTAAGTGATTTAAGGCAATTCCTGCAAACACTTAGTATTTGTGTTTTACACAAAAATAGGTTTTTATTTTTTTAAGACAATTTTTAGAAGTCGGACATTCAAAGTTACAAAGCTCCTTAACACATTAATACGAATGTTGCTTGATTTCTGCTTGCATAGTTGCATAGGTGATCGCTTGAAAGACATCCATGTATGTACATTGAGGTATGACTAAGGTGACCAACCGTCCGGATTTATATTTGTTTGTGCGTCCGTACTTAATATGGTATCCGTATTTGTCCGGATTTGCAAAATTTTGTTTGGATTTGTCCGGTTTTTTTGTCTAAACAATGTATACAGGGTATTTTACTTTTTCATTGTTGCCAATAGTCTTTTCATGCAGTCAGGCGTAGCTAACTTCATAGTGTCATATGCCCCAATCTCAGTCGCCWGTCATCCAGCTTCCCAGTAGTGTAGCGTGTAGCCGGCAGCCGGCATAATTTAAAACCTAATAATTCATACTGATTCAGTAAGTTCTTGTTTATAATAATCGATTTTCATTTTAATCTGCATATAAATGTTTTGTTTTAGGTAGGTTTAGGCACTTTTTAAAATCAAAATGAACCGAAGGCGTAAATGTATCTTCCGCGATTTATTGAAATCAACCTATCCATTTTTAAGAAGCAATCAAACAGATTTGACCCATGCTTATTGCACCATCTGTTTATCCACTTTTTCAATTGCTCATGAGGGCAACAGAGATATAGAACGCCACACCTCAACTTTAAAACACATGAATGCAGTTTCTGATATGATAAAAACACAATCACTCTCAAGTTTTTGTAAAAAGAGAAAAATGGATAATGAAAACAGAAAAATTGCTGCTGCTGAAGGTGCATGGGCATCTTCTGTAACACAATCAAAGTTTTAGGTCCGGAGATTGTACTTCGAAATTAATACAGACTATGTTTGAGCCTAAATATTCTTCAGCTAGAACAAAAAGTGAGGCCATTATTTGTGAAGTTTATGCACCATTTGCAACAGAAACGTTAAAAGAGGACTTGTCTAAAGTGAATTTTGTTAGTGTGTGTTATGACGCTTCTAATCATAAAAACATCAAATTGATACCTGTGATAGTCAGATATTTTATACCAAAACAAGGAATTCAAATGAAGATTGTAGAATTTAAAGATCTACCAGAAGAAACATCTGAAATAATTAGTGCATACTTATTGGAAACACTAGATTCATTTGATTAGAAAAACAAAATCATAGCTCTTTGTGCTGACAATACTAATTGCAACTTTGGAGGAGTAAGTCGTCAAGGGTCCAGCAATATTTTTTATAAAGTTAAAAAAATCTTTAAATAATCTATCTGTCTTAGGAATAGGTTGTACAGCTCGTATATTAAACAACTGCATAAAGTCTGCTTGTGACATCCTGCTAGTTGATGTTGAAGTACTTTTGGTAAAAATTTATTCCCACTGGGAAACTAAAAGAGTTCTGTGAATTTGTTAGCACAGAGTATAAAAAGATTCTAGGATATTCTAACACCCGTTGGTTAGCTCCTTTACCAGCTATTGAAAGAGTGCTTCAAATGTATTCTGCATTAAAGTCTTATTTTGCTTCAATAGATAAATGTCCACCAATTATCCGAACAAATTTTGAAAATCCTACTACTGAATTTTGTATATTTTTCGTACATAATATAACTTCAGTTTTTCATAAAATCATTATCTTTAGAAGGCGTAAAAGTTTCCGCTATTGAGACTGTAAACGTGTATAAAGATTTAATACTGAAGCTTGAAGAGAAGAGTAACAGTAAATTTCGTCCTTTAAATCTAAAAACTATGTTATCTTTATTGGAGTCAAATGATGACATTAGTAGAACGGAAATAGAAAAAAAACAATCTTCAATTTTACCAAGCAGCAGTTGGTTAATTAAGACAGTGGGAGAATCCAGAGTGTAATAAGTTACAATGATTGGGTTTTGTTAAATGGCATTCCAGATTAATTAATTCAATCTTGCATTGGAATGGTAGAAACATGAAAAAAAAATAATGAAAATCAACTATTTGATGAAGTTACAGTTTTAAAAAAACTATATTAAAGCTGCTGATAAAATTGTTGGATGGACTGAAAAAATAGTTCTTTTAAGTGATCGATGGATAGACATTTTTAATTTTTTTGTGGAAAACAGACATGCATACACAAATCGTATATTATTTATTGAATTTAGTATGTTCCTACCTGGTACAAATGCACAACTGGAAAGAGGGTTTTCACATATGAACATTTGGACTGACGATAAAACAAGTTTAAAAGTGACTACCCCCAAAATTGTTGCTCGCAACAAAAATTAATTTTAGCTACAGTTGCACAGAATTTTATAATGAAATAACTGCTAATGACACAGTACAGCTGCAATTCACTCATAAAAAAATATACCTTCAAAAGGGATGTTTTATCAAATGAATAAATTAAACGAATCATTGAAGAGATTATTTTAAGGTATTATTATTTATTCACATATTTATTTCGTTTTGTATTTGTTTCATATTGAAAGGGTTTATTTTTTGTTTGTGTTTACTATTTTGAGAAATATACTTATGTTGATTTTATGAATCTTATTATTGGTTTTACTTCGCATCAAGTAGGTATACCCGTAAATTTAACTTCAGAACCTTACATTCCTCTTTAATTTTCCTTCCGCCTCCCCATTGCTTCAGCAGACAGTAAATTAATGTGAAAGAGCTTTTAACATTAAACTTGTTGTCATGTATAATTAGACATACAATCTTAGAAATCCAGTCATATTGGAATAGATCGTATACCGCTCGATCATTCCCGACAGGATTCTATTTTAGCCTCACTGTTTACTGGATACCACGCGACGGACCTGGTGGGGATGGGCATTCGCATTCTGCTCTCGTGACGGACTCGTGCGAAAGGGTTTGCGGTTTTAGAGTTTTTGAATACTTTTACTCATTTATCGTGCTCATGTTTTTGGTATTGCACAAAGAAATATGTAGCTACAACGTGGATTTCGAATTTTGTTCGTTTATGTGCCTTAGTTTTCGAGAAATAGCGCGCCAAAAATAGGCATTTTTAAGCAAAATATAACAACAAATATTTACATTACCATACCAAATTCAGAAAAAACTCGAACTCTACGTTGTAGCTACACCTTTTGTCATTGCCACGTCGAAATTTCACTTCGAAAAAGTTTCGAATAACTTGGTAAAATGTAAAACGGTAGGTGCTTAAAATGACCCGATTCGCTCTAGGTAAACGCCCCCCCCCCCCTTAAGTGACGCTTTTTTGCTAATATCTTCTAAACAATTTGCTGCACCTGAAAATTTATAAGGGCGAATAATACTCGCAGTTATACTACTAATCACATACTAAAACGAAAAAAAAATTGCAAAAATGGTAGTTACCCCCCAATTTTGCCCCATTCCTGATACCCTACTTACCCCAAAAAAATTGGTCGCTTTGGGTAGTTGAGATCTATACGTTTGCCAAATTTTAAGTTCATATATTAAGTCTTTGGAAAATTATCGTGTCCACAAACAAAACCACAGACACAGACAAGAAATTTTTTATTTGTTTTTTTACGTTTTCGACCACTTTAAAGCGAATGAGCAAATAAAAAATTCTGAAAATTTTTTTCGCTATACAATATACTTCCGTTGGATGTGGTAGTAATTATCGTATAATAACAATGCTTATAGTAATACAACACCAACCTATGTACTACCGCACATTTATTTGTTAGTCTGCTTTAAGCCACCTTAGATTTCGCAAAATGTTAAACAACAAATTTAGCAAAACTCAGACTTTGATAAACTTAAAAACACTCCAAATGTAAATGAAACTTGTGAAACAGTACTCAATTTAAAAAGCGGAACATCTAACCTTATCCGTAACTGTTCAGAGCATATAGAAAGTTTGTATTAAATATTTTCATGTCACGTTTCCCTATTACATGATCATTAAAATGGGATTCATGCTGAACAAGATGATAAAAAAGAGGAAAATATTTAAAAATCTTACACTTGTAATTTGCCGCCATTTACAGGAAGGACTTAAAACCTTTATCAAATAGGACCATTTTTGTAGCATGACAGGTGGCAAAGATAGTTATCCTTTTAAGTACAGTTATCCGTAGTTAGGAGAACGGTTGCGACATTATATAAGTTCGATATTGTTTCTGATAAGTAAATCTCTGTTAATGCTGGATTTGACAGCGATGGTTCTCGGCGAAGTTGAAATCTAAAAATTCTTGCTATCCCAACTCTTGCTTGAGTCATAGGGAAAAGGATCGTTCTGTGTTTTGTGTTCCAGGATCAAACTTGAAAGTAGAGTTGACGGTACATACCTTATGTATGTAGTGGCCTCCATACAGAAGCACTAGTACGCGCTTTCTCTATTTCATGAAGGGAATGTATTTTTTGACTTAAAGGAGAGAACGCTGCCGACCGTCGCCAACGACATGTTATGTTCAACTTTAAAGTCTAAGTTTGAATTCAAGGCGTTGTTTCTCAAAACTAAGGGATTAAATCGTAACCCTCCGACACTTATGATTAAACTTTAAAAAAAATATCGTTTCCCTGTTTACTTATGCACAGAAAAAAGCCCGCCTTACACTGACGTCTATATACCAGCGTGAGGAAGGTGTGAACTCAACGCGCTCTGAGAGAAGCTACTGTATACTAGGTAGCCGCTTATGGCTTAGGGAGGGGTCTCAATGAATGTGTCGATAAAACTTGTGAGCAAGTAGAATAATAAGTAAACATCGACTCTGGTCAATTTATTCGGATCCTACAACTGGTTTCGTCCGTGTTCTCACTCTTCATATAACAATAATGTCGGGCTCCTTTTTCCAACTATTTTGAAACAGTTCGTTAGCAACAGTCGAGCAAAACCAAATGTATTGGAACTGTCTAAATATATAGATATTTGTCCACCATTAATTCGACTTTGATTAATGTGTTTACTACGGCAGGGTAGGTAATTGCGTTTAAAACATATTTTAATTGATCGAGTAGTGCTAGATGGCGAAATGATCAGGCTGTTAACAATATTTTCCTATATGCAGATGCTTATTTGATGTAATAATGTTCATGCTCTGTGCATTTATCTTTTGGATGCGTATAGTGACGATTCTGATCCAATTTAATTTTGCTTTTTGTATTACGTATATATCGCCCTTCAAATTATAGAAAATCTCATTTACCTGATGCTTCATATAACATTTAAAATATTTGAAATATTGAAAACCTCCAGTAAATTCTCACAATAAACTCGATTTAAAGAGTTCAGGGATTAAATAATTTAAAATAGATGCTTCAATTAATCAAAACAAATACCAACAATCAAAAGCACCTGAAATCATAAGATTATATAATTTTGAACTAGGTTAATTTTAGGAAGCTTCTGATTAATTAAATTTGGTAATATTTTTTAATGAGGAACTGTTATATGATGCAAGGAATGTCCACCTTTAAGTGCTAGCTACTTMCTATTAACAATTTTAGACGAAGGTAGGTTAATTGTGGGAAATAAAAAATTACACATATCTCCGGTATTATTTGTTTGAGGGCTAATTACGTGCTTTAACTTTTAAACAAGTAAGCTAACTAGTTAATTAGCGAAAACGGAACATAATCAACATAAATTACTTTTAGTGATTGCCTTAGTGAATATAATAGCTCTTAGTCTGTTTAATTTTTAAATGGCCGTGAGGACAAGGAGTTTAAGCGCTCCGGGCTCCGGGTGGCAGTTATATAGATCTAATCTTACAGGACAGGAATGAACGAGTACTTACCAGGATTTAGTCAATTAATAAATTTATTACAGGGAATATAATGTACAGGTTATATGGCTATTTTTTATATCTAAGCTGTTGGACATAACTTAAAACACTATAATGCATGTGCACATGCATCTTTTATTATGCGTCATTGAGTTAAGAGCATTTATAAAGCTAGCTATTAGTTTTGTTTTGGGACTAACATGTCCTTATTGCGAGGTCAGTAATATATTATGTTTAGCAAACCCTGTGCATCTAAACTTTACTTCACAAGTGTCTCAGGAAAAAACTTCATTTGAAGACGTATAGCAATCTACTTGCTATGTTCTCTGAAAGAGCAGTAAAATTACTTCCAAGCTATAAACGATTTGTTAGCTCCTAGAAACCTCTATACCCTTCGCAAAGATTTTGCAAATCGCGTTCAGGAGTTTTGCCATTTGATTTCAAATGTCACATTATGCGCACAACGACCTCCAATTACCAGATCGTTGCTAATCCTCAATACTGCGCTAATGAGGTTCATCCCTGGCGTATCAGCCCAACCCCTCCAGAACGGCAGCCGCGGTTAAATGGCCATTGTGGAAATGTCACATTATCGATTGCAACTTCCCTGTCGGATAAGCTAATTATTCAAAATATTGTCTGGCGCATTGTAAGACAGGTACCGTACACGAACGGATGCAAGAAGTTTAATGAGCTATTAAAAGGGCCTTAAACTTTGGCTGCAAACACACAATGCGGCAAAGGTAGTCAGTGGCGGAGTAGGAATAGGTAAAGGGTAGGTTTCGTAGGCATTATCAGAAATACTTTTTAATATTAGCAATCACACTGATTAGCATTAACGACTAATACCTCGTAGGAATGCAAATTAACTGGGATTACCTTCCATACCCGTATAACTAATTCTGATCAGCGCGCTGTCGAATAGTTTCTGCTTTCTTGTATAAAATATTGCATTTTACTTAGACATCTGTCCATAAATATTTGCGCAAATGCCAAATTACAAACGTAATTAATGTTACATCACTAACATCAGTTCATAAAGGCGACCTTCTTTCTTAGATTGCAAATTGCAGATATTTTTATTTCACGTACTCGCATAGGTGTCGCTGCATTTCAGCCGTCTGAAGAGTTAAACTGGAATTAGATTTTTATTCTTTTATATTTAACTACCGTTCGCCTATCTAGGAGTATTGTGTAAATTCCAGATTATTACACGTTTTTAGTTGGTGTATGATTATACTGTGAAATAGGTTATCCGCAGTTTGGACGTAATTTTGTGATAATGAGTCATCTAATGGTGGATTTACGAACTACGCTGTAGCATGGTAAGTCCGGTAAATACAGAGAACTACATTGCCGATTGTTTAATTAACGTTTGAGGCCATTAAGTATGGTATGGTTTTGTCATACTCATTTTAGCTTAAGGTTGACTACCTCCTTTACAACGTATTTAATTTAAGATAGACCTGTACACGTCATACTTACATGTGCATCAAACGTACAGCTTTTTGGGTTTTTGTTCACACTTAACTGCGGAAATAATTATTTTTTTTTGTATTGCCATTAGGTATTCAATAGCATTGTTCTTTTTTTTTCATTCACAGCTAAAAAGCCTTACCGTAGATACTCTTCCAAAGGGTGGCTTAAAGTGAACTTTACCTTCGTGATATTATGTTTATTTGAAATTTACGACCAATCAATAATATAAACTTGTAACTTTAACCTTAGATTACGAAAAAGCTACAAGTTTCTTTCCTAGGTTCTTGTTAAGTATAAAAATTTGCAAGCTTATCTTAAATTGTTGACGTTTGCTTCAAGATAATAAGTCGTGCTTCCAAAAATTTATAAAATGATCCGAGTGAGGAAACATTACCATCTTTTTGTGAATATAATAAGATAATTGACAAATTGCGGGTGCATCCGAAAGGAATGGGTATATCAGAGAACATAGGTAACGCTTTTTATTTATCGAAATATCACACATCAAACTTAAAAGCAAACGAATGCAAAAGATCATACGCGTTTATCCCGCAGCTAGATAACTGAAACCTTAGTGCATCACAGCGTGCTGTCGAATGACAGTGTTACCGGGAAACGGTCTTGCCAACGATTGATGTTCAGAAGCACTGATTTTTTTTAGAAAGCTCCGACTGTAGACGCTTGCACAAAAAATATATTATTTTATTTTGTTTTTTAAGTCTTCTGAAACCGACAAGTTATTATATATAATAATTCGCTTCAAAGCAATAACAGTAACATCGTGAATTTACGAATAGAATGAGCAGCATCTTACGGTGTGTTCTGGTCCTGGAGTTACTGTATCTATACATATACATATCGTTTGTTATCTTTTTTAAAATGTAAGCAAACCATAAATTAATCAAATTTACTAATCATAATGATCTTTATAAACACAACAAAAAAGCTTTTATGATAGAGCTCAAATAATGAAGTTCAGTCTCAACTTCCAAAGAGTGGACAAGTTATTTGTAAGAATTCGACGTTGTTGCAGTGGTATACTGCAAATATAATCAAAACCATTTAATATATCAGGTAGTATACAAAAAATCTTTAAGAGAGCTGCTATGGCATAAAATCGATAGGTATAAAAATAACTATGAAGATGAAACTACCATCACACGCAACTTTTTTTTGTATCCAAATGGTTATTATTGTTGTGTATTCCTGATTCCGGCAAATTTTATTTTTAGAACATAACAAACCAATAGCCGATTTTTAATTTTTACTGTGGCAAATAAACTGGCTTACTCAGTGTCATCATTATGAATACTTGAACTAAAGATGCCGAACAAACTATTCGCTAGCGTCCCTGTTTTTGCCGGCGAATTCAAGCTTTTACGGAATACCGATAGGTGGCGCCCCATGTCAAGTGTACAATTTTTGTATAAATTAAACACAATGTGACACAATTTGCTTTTCACTGGTTAAACGTTAGGTTTCATTTTCATTTCAAGTTATAAAACTACAAATACCAACCATTTAGTTTATCGCCATAAGCATAAAATTACCGTATAATAATAATAATGCCTATCGTAATATGATAATTAAGGAGCTACGTTCTACCGTACATTTATTTGTGTGTCTGCTCCAAGCGACCTTAAATTTCGCCAAATCGAATGTTAAACGACGAATTTAGCAAAACTCAAACTACGATAAGCTCAAAAACACTTAAAGGGTAAATGAAACTTGTGAAACAGAACTTAATTAAAAAAGCTGAGAACCTAACTTTATCCGTGTTGTAACTGTTCAGAGATTATTGAAAGTTAATATTACATATTCCAGTCACGTCTTCCTATTCCATGATCATTATTTTGTGTTTCATTCTGAATAAGACGATTAAAAAGAGCAAAAAAATGCAAAAATCATGCTTTTGTAAGTTGCCGCCATCTACCGGTGACATTTGAAACCTTTACCGCCCTCTTTCTAAGAAAGGGTAATTTTTGTAGCATGACAAATGGTAAAGATCGTTATCCTTTTAGGTGGAGTTATCCATAGTCAACATATAAAGTATATATGACTAAATTCACTAACCTTTGTTCCTTATAGCGTACAACAAAACGGGTCAAGCAGGCCAGAAAGCGTGTAAATTAGTTTGTATACTTTAACGCACATTAGACAATGGATATAAATTGCAAAAGAAGTAACGTACGTTCAGGACGATACAAATTATCCTTAATTATCCTTGTGAACGCCCGTGATATTCTGCTTATTTGCGGAAAAGAAATAGATCKCTGCATTTGTGTTTAGAATTTCTCCTATAATTTTTTAAGTAATGCAGCGATTTTACTACTTTCAAGCTTAATGTTTAGTAGTTTTGTCTTTATTAGCCAAGGACTCCGGTTGCTAGTGGTGATGGTAATTTTTTCCTTGTTGCATACCTACGTTCAAAAAGCAAGGAATCATTTCTACTAGTCCCTATCTTCAGTTTTGCTTTGTCTGGAGTGAGCTAGAGCAAACGTCACCTCTACGCCTCTGACCTACGCTCCACTGTTTTTAGGACAACATCGGTGAAATGCAGCCGGCAGGGTTTGGGGATGGCACGAGGCTCCCTTTCAAGTCCTCGAGCTTAACGTATGAGTTTAACTTTGTAATGTTTGTCTTCGCTAGTATCTTAATGCGTGCGTGCTGGGAAATWTTGATTCGCCCTTTGATGTTGGGGTTGACGAAAAAATTCCTTTGATGCAAGTGGTTCCAGTGTTCGCCACAAAAAGCTTTGTGCTCTGCCGGATTCGGTTCCGGAATTGCGATTACAGAGTTATGGGCTTCGGGGTTATCCGTTGTAGTGCATGTCGCATTTCCGTTATGAAGTGTTCACTTCGGAGCATTCTGTAACAGTCAATAATAGGCTGGCAAAAAATCTGAACTGAGTTGCAGTAAAAATCCTATACTTATGACGCGTAAACAATAAACTGTCAGCGTTTGTGGTTTTTACTAGCACTAGAATATATAATATAAGGTAAACACCATTTAATTTGTTGTGCTTTTTTTATTGGGGCCCTCTGCTTAGGTGGGCTGTTGTGGTAATAAATATTTGCTTATACTGTTGTATACATAGGTCTATGTTGACAGTGGCCTATAAAATTTTAATTCTTACAAAAGGTTACATTGGCATTTTATGTGTGAAATACTTATTCGTAGAAAGTGCATGTTCAGTTGATTGTTTTTGTATTAACCACGCGCTATTTGAGTAGTTCATGATAATATTAAGCTAATAATAATGGTTACGCGGATTACTGCGATTAGTGGAAAGCACCCAATTAACTTATACCGGTCAACAGGACGTCACATGGGGAGCAAATTAATGCTTAACACATGATATGAATACAAAGGAAAGGAAACAAGAAATGGCGCTGGGTATCAGGATAGATATCACAATTATAGATATCACATTAGCTCTGTTGCCCGAGTTATTTTAATTAATTGTGCTCAATCCAAACCAGGATAGAGATACTGAATCAAACATTTATCACATTGACAGATACAAACGATGCTACACGATTCGTTGCAGATCTACTATCAAGTTCGATTATAATACAATAATTGTAAAAACGCTGCTGAGTAGAAATGGAAGACATCTTACTCCAGTAGATATTTATTATGATGAAAAATCGAACACCTAAAGTATCATTAAAGATCAGTTCCATTTAAGTGCAAACAAGTATAGGGAGCAGCAAATAGTTATACAAGGCCAGGCTTAGAACGTTCGACTATATATATGCATCTTATACAAGAACCTCATGCAACGATGTTTTCCATGTATATTATTATACGTCGTCTTATGGGATCGAAGCATATCGTTAAGTTCAATCTATTTAAAAATTAGGTACGATATTTCCCCATTTCTACATTTCGGCTCGACGCTACAGACGACTCTTCGTTCTATTGTGTTCCCGGGTGTCATAATTATTTAACTCGAAAGTTAAATGCTTTTTATATATACGAGGTCTAGTAAAGTCAACAATCTACTACCTTAATTTAATCTATATATATATATATATATATATATATATATATATATATATATATATATATATATATATATATATATCCATTGCAGACCAATATAAAGAGTGTCTGAAATGTTTAGAACTGCTCTACGAACGTTTCGCTAAAAATGTGTCCTAAAGAAGAAATAAAAGAATTTTCTTATAAACAAGCGCAACGCTTTATAAGCGAGTCCAAGTAATTGCTAATACGTCTTCGTACCAATTTGCTATGATAAACAATAGCAGATATAGGAAATTTGGAGACCATTTTCGTTGTAATGGCAGGGTATCTCGGTAACTAGTAATACTAGAAAGTTGCGGTTTGCACATTACTGCTTACTTTTTTCGTTGCAAGTTGAACTGTTCCATCTCCATTTTTATATCGTCTTTTGTTTTAAAGCTATAGCCAACTTTAAAAAAATGTAACATTTTTCCAGTTCTCAATATCTGGCTTGGGTTTGTAGATACAAAAATACTGCGAAGACATTTTTTATGGATATTTCTACTTTAAATCCAGTAGTATGCTCAGAATTTTCTTAGGGATCACATTTTTTAAATATAAATTCTACAATTTTTAAAATAGAAAACAGTTGGATTTGCTGTGGTTGGTTGCTGGGTAAGAATATATACAGGGTCCGGCACCTAAATTTTGCAAAAAAGATTAATTTTTGCAAATATTTTTTTTACTTTACCCAGTATAATAAATATTGCTTCATAGGTGGACGACGATTTTGTTGTCCTCAATTTGTGTCATTACCATGTACGCCTATTTTTTACTCATTCTTAATGAAAAACTTCTCCGCCATATTTTCTTAATAGGGCTGATCAGATTTTTTTGTGTCAGTTAAAAAATTTATTACGGTACAAATTATGCCTACATACCCATTGCTGCATACAAAACCCGAAAATTTTGAGTAACTTTTAAATAAATCAAGTACAAAGTTCGTTTTAAAAAGAGAGGCTAGAAAACGAAACCCTGCGATGATGCTAGAGCGTGACGTAGAAAATCAAAGTAGTATAAGCATAAAACTTGCAAGTTTTAACGAAATGGGATGAAATTTAATAAGCTGGGAAGCAACTGTTGCATGTTTTAATACCTTATAAATACATAATTTTGTGTTTCCAGCGCGGATTACTTAGACATCCTATGAAACCGTAAGTAATCCGTGCTAGACCCCTACAATTATTTTTATAAGATATTAAAACATCCAACAGTTGCCTCCCAGCTTATTAAATGGAACAAGGGCCAATTTTATCCAATATTCGTTAAAATTTGCAAGTTTTATACTTATACCACCTTTGTTCGCTACTCATGCACCATAGCCTCATCGCAGGGTATCGTTTCCTAGCCCCTCTTTAAAACGAATTCTGTACTTGATTTATTTAAAAGTTACTCAAAATTTTCGGGTTTTGTGTGCAGCAATGGATATGTAGGCATAATCTGTACCGTAATAAGTTGTTAAACTAACAGTTAAAAAATTCTGAACAGCCCTATTGATAAAATATGGCGGCGACAAGTTTTGTTTGTTTTTTGTTACGAAGGAGCAAAAATTAGGCATATGTGGTAATGACACAAATTGAAGGCAAAAGACGTTAACCATCTATGAAGCAATATTTACTATACAAGGTAAGGTAAAAAAATATTTCCAAAAATTAACCTTATTTGCAAAATATCACAATTTGCAAAAAAAATTTTTGGTCAACCACTATTTCATTTTTAAAGAGTTTGTATATTTATAACTTAATGTTGTACCTATAAAAATAAAGAAAATACGAGCCTGGGGAGTTTTGGCAGCGGACCCTGTATACATTATTAGGCTTATTTTCGTATTATACCAATTTGTGTAGTAACTAGGTAAATGAAAATTTTCCGTTTTCTTCTTCAAAATGGAAGTAAATAGTGTGATGGTAAACAATGCACAGGTACTTATCTCCAAATAAACAATGCTTTTCATTAGTTACATGGCATCCTTGATAACCTATAAAATAATTAAAATAATAATAAAACTGGCATTATTTAAAATAAACCCAACAACGTATATATTTTCTTAACGTGGGCGCTTAAAAAATTCTAAGTATTCCACTGAATTGAAAATAAACATATCTATTACAAATACATTTGCAGATTTTTTTGTATCCACATTCCTAAGCAAGATATTGAGGATCGAAGAAATGTAAGGTTATTCAAAAGTTAGCTGTAGTTTTAAAATAAAAGACGTTGCTGCTGAACGCCATCCGGCGCATGTGAACTTTGATGTATATATGCCACCTTGACCTCGATTTTGAATAGGGCCCTGATAGCTCAGTGATAGAGGGTTCGACTAGTATTCAAAAGGTCCCGAGTTCAAATCTCGGTCAAGACTGGCAATACTTTTTCATTTCTCTTATGCCTCTTAACCCATCAAAATATCATCGACGTTAAATATAACAAATTTCAGGTAAGCTGTTTGATCTAACAGATTCCGTGACAATACGTGAAAAATTCTCGATAACTTTATGTATTTATTCCACTAATAAAGTACGGTTTTTTTTCTAAACTGCTATCAGTGCAAGGATAGTGCCGTGAAATTCTTATCAGGGCGCAATCCTTGTAGGTCAACGTAGCTGATTTAAGCTTCTTAACATCGTGCGTTTAAAACTTCAAGACACAATGTCTGAAATGACTGCTTTCAGCACACAAAGGGAAGTAACGTTACAAATGCTGATAAATTAGCCATTAAAGACCGGCGATATCTAAAGGCATCTACCGTTTGTGCACGTCTGAGACCTAGATTCGTACGTTCTGGGGCAGGCTCATTTCCATTTGTATTTGAAAGGGCCCGATGTACTTTAGCTGCGACATTTCGGTATCTAGCGGGTCAGATAAGGTTGCTTGCTTACCATAACCGAGTACCTTTGTCAGAGCTAAATCTAACTTGAATGCCAGACATGCAACGCCGCCGGCGTACTTAGCGGCATTGTTTCCGCGGACCTAATGCAGGTTATTTATTGTTACGAATGAACCATTAAAATACGGTGGCTGAGGTCTCTGAAAATCCCCCCGGTTGTTTTGCTTATTTTGCTTCATAAAGCCGGTTTAAATGCGTCCTGTAAATTGCCGCCATTTAGATAAACTTTTATTGGTGCACTAACAGACTGCTTGATACGTACGGACATAAATTCCGGTCAAAAGTGCAACACTTACTTCCATTTAAACTGCCTTTAGATGGATTCATTTGCTGGAGTGTTCTGTTGTACATGTATACAGTGACCAGATGTTCCCTCAAAATTTTGAAGTACTTTGGTCGAATTGAATTACATATAAAAAATATACACAAATCTCGACACAAACAAAAGGAGTTATTGACTCCCTTTTAGAAATTTTTGCAGCCAATACGAACATTAGAACATATTGGTTAGGAATAAAAGGTGAGTGTTGCGCAACAGTGGAAATATTTAAAAAATTTTAAACATTGATTGCCAAGACCGTTTTTTTTATCTGAAAAACGAAGGAAATACTGGTGAATGAAAATGGGTACGACAATAAAACGTGGCATTAGCACGAAGTTTCTAGTGTCAGATTTTGTAAAGTTTACACGCTATAATTATTGAAACTGAGAGAAGCATAGATAAAACATACTGGTGGACCTACGGGTTCAACAAATGCGGATTTTTACTTAAATTTTATCTAAACACTTGTATCGAGATACCTTAAACATAAATGTAATTACTTCAAAACACTACTATTTTAACCCTACTAATTCAGTAAACCACTGTACTTCTCACACTAGAACTAAAAAGTAAAAACCCTTCTTCGCTTAATGTCGCTTGATTAACACTTTTTCGAACTCAGAACTTTGCGCTTTATAGATCAGACTTCCCGCCATGTGCCAACCCGCGCTTTATATTGGTAGCTTCCGCCTACGCTATCTTTCTAGACGTTTTTACAGGAACATCTCGCTGTCTAAATAAACTTCGTGTACATTCCAAGGATATAATTTACTGGAGAATCGACATCTCCTGCCATCTATCTGTTGCTAGAACCACTACTTAATGGATCGCACTGTCCTACTAATACCATATCTGCGTTCCTGTAAATCTGGTCCGAAAATGTCGCTAATTATCCGCTAGCATGTAGCAATAATCCGATTCAGTGATTCGATTTACAGTATTACAGTCCTTGGTGAAACATATATCAAAATTWTTAAATTTGCTGCTGAACAAACTACACGCCTTTTTATTTTGCTATAAACGCTAATAACGCCCGAACTTTTGCGTTTTAGGAACACACAATATATGAAAAATTTAATGAATTCTTCTTTAATATAATACTTGAAGTGTAATTCACTTAATTCTTTAATTGTAAAGCGCTTTCGACGATGACTACATGTTAATCAAAAGCGCTTTACAATTAAAGAATTAAGTGTATTCTTCAAGTATTATTATATTAAAGAAGAATTCATTAAATACTATTCCACTTTGAGTATGGATCAGTTTCAATTTTTTATGAAAAATTTTATACGTGGTCTGTATGTGAAACTATTATGCGGGGGGGAAATAGTATAAAATTAAAAACAGAGAATTACACGCTTTATGTTACTTCACAAAAACACAGGTCAGCGTATCTTGCTCTATTAACGCGAATGCTGCAAAATAACCGAATTTCAACCCTTTAAAACCAATAAGGTAGCGAGCGCGGCACCCCGTCATGGTTGAAGGCAGGGGATTTTAAATAGTTTATCTAATTAAATAATCATACCACAGTATTATATAGCTGGAAACGTGAAGCCATTTTTTTCGACCTGTTGATTGAACTGTAACATCTAGTTAGGCTTGCATCCTACTATAAATCCGCATTAAGAACACAAACTTTACCGGCAGTTCTTCTTTATTGCAATTTTTTTAACTTCTAGAAGCAATAAACATTCTTACACTAATTCTAGTGAAATCGCAGTGTTTAATGTTTTATTTGGTACACGACTAACGACCACAGCGCTACAATGCGACATTAACTGAATGTCGATATCAGAATGTCCTTTAGGAACCTTCGCTTTAAAGAATTTACACAAACTAATTCAAGGGCTAGGTGGCGAGAGGACTAATGCTTGTATTGCTCACAACGTATTTGGTATAAACACAAATACGATATACATCAATTTAAGTAGCTCACACGGTTTTTAATAATACAACATTAAATAAGCACTAAATGCTTTGATTTGAAGTCAAATTATAGTTTTGAAAGCATGTAGCTTTGCGTGTATTTGTAGGTACAGTACGGTCGGTACTATTTGTAGGTGTGTAATATGAAAGCTTTTATATGCCTTAATTAGAAACCAATATGTTTTGTTTGCCCGCCTATTTGCTTTCCAATTATTATTATGAAAATTTTGATCTACCTTCGTAAAGCTCTTACATTAGTTACAGATGGGTAATATGTATATGGAATTTGTTTGACATAAGCATATAAGTCTAGGTTGATTATCTTCATCAGTTATCTGTTGTGTGTAAATTGTAATGCATCTCGCTGTTAGGCGTATACAATAAGAAGTTTTCAAGAAAAAGTGGCGTCTCATTACTCTTTCAGGATGCCAGCCGTCCGCATAAAAATTTCAGGGGAATCTCAAATTAGTTGGCCTCCTCAACTCCCTGCGGGCAGATTGATTAATGTGGAACACGAGAAAAGAATAATGAGTTTTGTTTATACGGCAATATTGTCACAAACAAGAGATTTCTCCAGCGGACGCTGATGGAATTTTAATTGTTCATTTTTGACGTATCCATCCTGACGTCGGCGCCGATAATTTGGCGTCTTCTTGCACTGCGGCAGGATGAGTAATGTTCCAGCCAATTACCGCGTTTATCCCATTCTAAAATGGTCAAGTATTTTAACTGGCGGCCCAGATTTTTTGTGTAAAACGCCCCCAAAGCGACGAGCGGTATGTTAATTAGGATTTTCGTGCTGGTTAGAGATGGGTTTGCCGTTTACGCTTGCCTCGTTTCGTCAAAGCTTGTGTTATTTGTAGGAAAAGGAGGTGTAATAAGCAAGCACCCTAATTATTGCAGTGATTTATAATATTAACATCGCTGATATAATGATATCGGTAATGCCGTATTTATATAGATTATAAATACTTAGATATAAAAATATTCGGTTATTATCAAGTGGCAACCAGATACTTTTGATGATGTACATTTTTCGTGAAGTATTTATAACAACATATAACGCGAGTAATGAGGCAACGATGAAGATGGCTTATGGCTTATTAGTCTCCTAAATTATGGTAGAATCGTTTGAAGTTTTGGGATTTCTAATTAGCTTTTAACAGTTCATAAAGTTACTTCTTAATATACCTACGATATACACGTCTTTCGCAAATATTGCTGTTCATACATAGCTTATTCACTATATTTTTGTTGATTAATATTAATATATAGCTTGAAGTTAGTTAGGTAGCTTCTATAGAGGTGATTCTTTTAAAACAACGCAATTCTCCAAACTCCACCACAAATATGATAATAAAGTTATTCCCGAGTTCCTAAGAATGAAAACGCACATTGGCATCCAAGTAAATCCTACGACGGGCAAGTTTGTCTCTTGACCAAGAATGCATCTGCGTCACTCAACGACAGCTTGGCTTTGTATCTCGCATTCTTTTAGATCTTCATCTAGAATTACTATTATTATTTTTGTTCGGGCATAATGGCCGTGGTCTAAAAGATGATAAGTTTCTTGACGTTTTACCCAAAACTGTGCTGGGCATCTTCAGAAGGAAAAGGCTGTCTGTAGCTGGCCGATGGACAATTGGAACTGGCTCTGCTATCTGACAGGATGACATCCGTTATGCCCGAAAAACCATAATAACAGTAATATTGCTAGCCGTGAAAGCCTACATAGTTTCATCTGGAATTGTCTAATTGTCCAAAGAACCCTTGAAATTCGTAATTAGAGGAACATATGCAAATTTTAGTCCATAATTCCACATAAAAAACAGTCCAAAATATCCAACCCAAAAACTGTGGTTTACTTGTTTTCGCATCCACCCTCGCAATCAGAAAATACCTTGCTAGCCAAAGGTGTCAATTTTGTTATTGCCCCCAGCAAAATTCAGCGCTGTTGAACCATGTGTTCGATCAGTGCAGAACACCATATCCATTTCGATACAGCCCAGGTTTGGATATGGAATAAGGATGATGACTAAAGGCAGGTTATATCTTACAGTTGTTACAATCGTTGTTGGACAGACTCATACATTGAGTGATGTACTTCGCTTTGAAGTTTATCTGGTTCACAAATTGACTCTATGCGGCAAACAAGAAAATTCGGGGCCAAATGTTTTTGCGATGGATTATGATGAAAAGACGCAGGTAAGTGTCGATCTGTGTGGGTAAGTTACGATATACTGAAAGGCCCATGCAAACGACCATCTTGTAAATGAATGATAAGGACTTTAGGAATGTTACGTTGATTTGGGAAGGTTGTCCAGGTGTTAGACCTGCGAGGCCAAATAATAAAGGTGTAATCGACCTAACGAGGTGAAGTCTTAGGATTAAAGTCTGTCCCCAAGGCTATGCGTCCAAAGGCTTCCATGAATGTTATTGGTATAATTGACCACGAAAAGTGAAATACGCGGAAGTGACATTTTTCTACCAATCTGCTAAAATATGGAGCTTACTGCCCTTTGTCCTTGTGTAGTTCTTCAGAAGATTCGCTATATTCGTTATAGATAGACAATACAATAACGCCGATAATGGACCAAACTGGAATCTGTTTTTGCGAATCTTTGGAAGACCATAGAGATGAGGGTGCTTCGATTTATTGGAAGCTAGCTGTTTCCAGATTGCTGGATTCTTTAGAATTGATTTGTTGCATTAAGGGTGCATATGAGCTGACATGTAGAAGGTGGCTAATTTTTTCTCTATAATCTGAAGTATTCAGTCTCATTGCTTTTTTTCGGCAAAAAAGATGATTATCTTTGAATTAGATTTGGGACTTTTACGGCTAATTCACTCTTTTTGGGGAAATGTTGGATAATGGAGCTTTTGGTTTCTAAAAAAATCTGAGCTTTCAAAACACATACGGTCAGCCTCGCCTTTATGTTAGGATCGAACACATTATTCCACAGCGATGACTATTTCCTCAAGGAGAATTTTGCTAGGGGCTTGAGAAACGTAGAAAAGGATATCATACAAAACTGTAAACGAGACGTAAAATAGATGGACAACAGAAATCCTAGAGGGAAGGACAATCACAACAAGAATAGAAACATATTTAATGAAATGTTTGGGGACATATTCAAATGAGAGAAGAAGACCATATACTATAAAAAGCGTGGAAAATGCATGGCAACACACTCAAAGTAGGAAGACCGTGCTACACTCGAAGAACAACATTGGAGGGAATCATAGACAAATCAAACGTAATTGAAAAACAGTGGCCAGAAATCGCAATAAACAAAGAAACCCTAAACCTGTATACAATCCAGATAGCAGATCGTCGAAGAACAAGAATAATGCAGCCGAACTAAGCTACCATAGAGGCAGGCGTATAAAGAACGTATCCGCTAATTAGATGCATCCTGAAAACCTCCCCATTCAAATCCCCAAACTCCTGTAACATGCGCTACGTAGGAGCCCACTAGCAACAAGCGTGTAACCCCTCCAACTCGGCGTAGACTTAGCACAACGGTACCTATATCCGGGAGAGGCAGAAATGCCTGCCGTACGCTGGTTTAATCAATCAACCAATCAACGGGAAATTGAGACCTTTGGTGGTTAACTTCGTGTTTTTCAGTTAACAGAGGGAAGTAACTTGGTCGAAAACTGACAAGTCAATTTCAGAAAGTATTGGACAATTGATGATGAAGTGCCAATAGAATGCGAACTACAAGGTCAAGTTTCGTCGAGAGGCCGACAAGTGATTCTACGATTTAATTGGAAGATAATGTTGAAATGTAGTCTTTGATTCTTATAAACTCGGGACTAACTTTATTATCACAAATAAGGAAGGTGGAAGTTGATATCAATTCCGCATGCTTGTGTCGGCATTTGTAGAATTGTGAGGTTTTAAAGGAATTGTCGTACCCATAGAGGTTAAGTATGCAGCAATGCAAGAGTAAACCCTATTTCCTAGATCGACGCAGTTTAACCAAAAAAACCCAAGAAAGCTTACCCACTTGCTCTTTCACTTTAATTTTTATTGAGAAAACATGCATTTTCTTGATATCTCATTTAAAGATCTATTGTTGCTATAAATGAGGGAACAGATTCAGATAAAAAAAAACGATACCATATAATGAGGCAAAACTTTTGAAAATTTTCGACAAGTTAATAAAGATGCTGTAGCATACTAACGTTTTGAAGTCGACAAATATTGAGTAATGGCTATTGTTAATGGAATGTAACGGTATGAAGTATGTATATGAATATGATTTCATAATACAAAAATACTTTTACATCGGATAATACCAATAATTACTTCTTGTTAGTATAAATTTGATGTTATTCAAAATGCTTAAATGTTTGTGACATTTTCTAAGGTGAGGCGGCTGGAAGATATTTCTAATGAGCTGTTTTCTCTGAATTTTGTCATTTCCGTCTGATACCTTGAATACAAGGAAGTAATACGGTCGATAATGTGACCGGGTAAGTGTAAAGAGCTAGGTGCCCTCTCTGATTGGTCTTTGCCTATAGACGGAAAATGTATTGACGTGACCTGCACAAATATTTCTTGTACCTATGTTATGACTGATACTAAGATTTCATCTGCGTTATTTATTCTTTTAGTGGCCGAATAAGAAAGGAAAATAAGTGAGCGAGAACGAGACGTTGAGTATTACAAGAGAACTGACTGACCCCTCTCTATGTTCATATCTAGTGGTAATTTCGCAGGCACTCTAAATTTAGCCTTCGCTCGAAATAGAATTCGCTTCTAATTTTAAAGCGATGTAGTTGTAGATCTGCAACAGGGCACAATGAAACCGCCGTATCTCTATCCAGAATCTGACGCGTTACAAATTAGGTGTCAAAAACGGCTGCAGCAACCCGTGCTTTGTCTCGCTCGAATTTATTTACAGCCAGCCGCAAGTTTTATTACAAAAGTTCACGGGAATCGAAACGACACGTTTCCGATGCGTTCTCTAGTTTCGAAGCACCAAAGCTGCTTACGAGCTTTAAGCGGCTTCGCAGGTGTAAGTGAGACCCGTGTTTATGTACCGTGAACTTTGTTAATAACGCACTTTAAATTCCTGATCCTATGGTATACGCGATCAAACGGTGTAATTTCCCTTTTGTGCACGTCGAGTGTGCTGTTTCCGCACCCGGGAACAAGAAGTGTGGGAGGGGTGCTAGTCGGAGAAGGTTTACTTTCACGGTTATATATCATATTATATTAACATTTTACTCAAATTCTTCATTGCATATCAGGACACCAACAAAATTAAAACGTAGGTAATTCGTATTCTTTAGACAAACCAATTTAAATCGATCATTCCTTACTTACAAGGAAATGATATACTGATAAATGATTCGGGGTTACTTGGGCGGGGTTACTGCTGTGGTGGGCATCTTCAGAGACGATTTCATCGTCGACGTAATTGTCTCCTAGCAACAGTTTGTGTTTGTATTCTATTAAGTTTAATGCAAAATTACTTCTTTAAGAGTAACAATAAGTTGGAAAGTTAAGAATTGGTTCACCCCAAACACACCAAGGCATGAAATTTAGACTAAACCATGTGTAAGTAGAAATTTAGATGGCAATGCCATCTGTCAACATTACACTGGCATGAAGGCAAAGCTACCTAGCTGCCTTAATGGACACTACTTCCTAAAAGATATGACCTGTAGCCTGACAAATTGGCATGCACCTGCATACATCAACTTGAAAGCAGGTCCCCACGGTACTTTTATGCAAGCGGGGAAGAACAGCACAGCATAGACATACATTAAAATGCATGTCTATGCTGTACTGTTGTGTTGTTGGCTGTGGTGCAGACAGCACCGCATAGGCATGCATTTTAAACCATATGTACTTAATATAAACAAAAATAAAAATAGAATCTCTATAATATAGAAGACTAGAAAATAACCTTAGCCGAACAACTTGGACCTATACGCAAATGGCATATGACGAACGTATACAAAGTACTCTACCTGAATTACAGTGACTCTATAATCACCATTTTATAGAGCAGAACTGACTCTAAATTAATTGACGTGATTCCAATTTAATCAACCTACGAACTAACGGGTCTTTGCCCAACATTACTCTAATTACTCCCATAGTTCGTGAGCTGGACCAAAAACTAAATTTCTTCCGATCGATATGAGGATAGAACGGAGGTTGAAGGTTTTGAACTTTTCTAAAAAGACGCTGCTATGCGCTATTCTAAGCTAAGGCCGGACCGAAGACTTATCAATTGGCAAAATATCAAGCTATCAATGTTAACCAAAGCTAATTAAATGTTCATCGAGCTAGCTCGTGGATTCTACCTAATCTGAAATTAGGATTCCAATCGGCATTTAGTATTATTAAATATGATATGGCAACTACTCCTATTCCAATTTCTTTAATTCCATTTTTTAGCGACCAAGCGCGGCTGCCTATGTCTACAGAGGCTAAGGGGTTCGAGTCCTGCCTAGTGCGGAAATTCTATAATTTCTAAATAAAGAATAATATAATAAACTAATGAGTTGGCTAATTGCCAAACATGTAGGGCCAACAATTAAATAAAACCTTCAAGTTAATTTTTAAGTTGACAGGATCTTATTGAAAGATTATATTTGCAAGTGAAAATCCAATTTACTTACCTTAATCAGTATGTCATACTGCAGCAAAGAAATAGTGCTCTGTCGTATGTCTTGCGCAGAAACTCTACAAATGGCACCAGATTTTTAAAAACGTGTTCAGATTTTACCAGCAGTTGTCCCATTTCCTTCGTAGAACTTCGGATGGATAATGCGTTTAAACACACATCTTATATGCTAATCAACATTCATGTTTGGACGGTTTAGTTGAAAACAATTCCAAAGCAATTTACGCAGCACACGTCAAGTCGTGAGTCAAGTCTTCAGTTCTCGCTTCCGTCGATTATACCAATATCGGATAATTGAACAATAACTCCTCTACATGTCAGTACAATGTTTATCTTTACTATGAATAAGTAACCTGAAAACGTGTAAAATGTGCCATACAAAGGAGTATTCTTTTCAATATCTCAAAAACATATGAGCATATCGGGCTTGTTGAAAAAGTCTCGGCCTAACGATGATCAACATGTACTTCAATGTTGTGGTTGATTTTACAACGATTAATTATCAGAGCATTGGAGAGAAAATTACTTCGTGTAGTAAAACTTTGTTTTCTTCAGGAGCGCTTTCGACCTATAAMGTCGAAGATTCAGCTGATGATGACCTTATAGGTCGAAACCGGTCCTGAACTACTACAACGAAGTAATTTTCTCGCTAATCCTCTGATACTCAACATGTACTTTTTTTGCTTCCATAAGAAATGGTTTTTTTTATATTTAAAAGTAATTTGGATACTATGCACGTTTTTATTAGGCAGACTAATAGATACTAATAACTTCTACCACATGTTAAACTAATTGAGTAGAGTTTTGTTCCCATATTTTTCCACAAAGTTACTGTATATTAATAGAAATATGCCAATAAGATAAAATATTCCGAGTTTAATAATTTAATTATATTCACTTCCATTTTGTTGCTTTGTGAATGAATCCACCAATCAAAGTMGTTTTGATTCACTTTCAAAGTTTGGTCAGCTTTTCCGATTTTTCGACTACTGTGTGTTGCCGCTAATTTACCGCAGTTTACTGTACTGGAATAATGAGGTATTTGACAAAAGAAGATTTCATAAAATTATAAGTTTCATGTTGTAATATAAATAATCCCTTATATGTTACCTTTGTTTTAAAGTGCACCCCTTTTTTATGACCTTTCCTAAAATTTACCTCCTGCCAATACAAAAGGGTCTACAAAGTCTATTGAAAAGTACAGGTATTAGGACATTATTTAATATATATTTTTCTGATACTACATTCGAAAGTACAACTTTATCCTATTCATTCAACGCGAGAATGTGGCTGTACCTGCCTAGGCAGGATAAAGTTGTACTTTGAATGTACCAGTAGTAGCCGAAAAAACATTGTATGCGCCACGCCAGTAAAGTGTCTTTATCGAATTCGTCTGGTTGCTCGCCTAATCTTCGCCTCGACTCTCAATTTCCAAACTCGTTCGATAAAGTGCCACTTTACTTCCTTGTTATATAAATAGCTATTCTTTTGATATTAGAAATGTATTAGGTTTGTAAAACAATGGGCTGAACCGTGTTACAAAAATCTGTCTGCCAGTGTAATTAACTAACATATCTTGTTAAACGTAAAACGCCGTTGACACATAATATGTATCCTCATTTTGCATGCGGCCCTGTTCCATCTAGCTATGTACCATACCTTATGATTCAAACTTTCTTACTCAACACCATATTCTCTCTTATTTGCAGGCATACATAAACTACCGCTGGAATCGGAGCCCTTCCGGATAGCTGCAAGGTAAGTTTCTATAAAATTCGAAACGCCTGCAAGTTTCAGACATACGCCACTGTTTACGACACCGCTACACGTAAACCGCCAACTAGTAGTGCAGATAAAGGGTACTTTCAACCTAGCCATCGCGTACGTTATCTGGCTTAACAGTATTTTCACATCTAAAAGCCTGCATTGAGGTCAATAGCATCACGTGTGCAGGCTGCTCATGTGGAACACTTATAATACGTTGTCAGTATTATTATGGGGTGCTCTGCAAGAGAGCTGTAGTGTCTTTCATATCCTAAATAGTGGAAATTGTTACTTACATTTTTTTTATCTGTTTTACTGCTTGACGCCTTATGATGGATAGTTTTGAAATATTTTGTCAAGTAGTTTACAATACATATAATGTTTCCTAGTTAGAATTAGTTATACAATAAGGAAAAAGAACACTAGGTCATTCACATCAGTTTTGAATATAGATGTCGAAATATGTTATCTACTGAATACGCAGCTGTCAATACTCATAACGAAGAAGAAATAGATAAAAGAAAGAATATCGCAACTCATGCTTTGGCTGACCCTGAATATTGCCTATTATTAAATATTCTTAGTATTTTCTCAAAATGAGTGAGTTTTATTGTTATTTTTACTTTTATTAGACTAATTATTTAAAAATAAAGAAATTTTAAAATTATACCGCAGTTGACGGTTATCGTAGTAAAATCTTCGCCCATATAGATGCGTCTCAGGCGGAATGATCGGTCGCCTACGAAACACTCGGGCTATTCGCATTGCGAAAGAGGGCGATAGAGGTTTTAAATAACACCGGTAGATGGCAGCAACTTGCAAGTGTAAGATTTTTACATTTTTATCGTCTTATTCAAAATGAAACATCGCAATAATCATGCAATAGGAAGACGTAACATAGAAATATGTTATATAAACTTTCAATATGCTCTGAACAGTTACAACACGGATAAGATTAAGTGCTGTATTATTTAAATTAAGTACTGTTTTACAAGTATTGTTTACTTATTTAGAAATTTTGAGTTTATTATAGTTTGAGTTTTGCTAAACTTTTTGTTTAACATTCGATTTGGAGACATTTAAGGTCGCTTAGAGCAGAAAACGAATAAATGTGCGGTGGTATACGAATAAAAATAAATGATTGGCATGACCATTAAAATACGCATATTCCAAGATCGAAGACGATAATTATGATTGTTTATACTATATACGAGTATAAGGTGTCGCCTACCCTATATACTTGGAAGGTCACGAGCCGCCACTGCACAACGGCTAATTTTTAGATGAATAATATTTTTTTTGCTGTCACCGTGACTCGAACACGGGCTCCTGGTTTAGCATCAGTCATGCTGCCAACCGATCTATGGCGGCTCCGAAGAATTTCGGGGAGAGCGTATATTATGTATTACGATTTTTTTTACTTCATTAATTATTTTTCCATCTAAAAATTTGTTGTTGTACCCACATATACCTACCTCATACAATTATACAATAACATTGGATTAAAAATAATGTTACTTCCCCACATCGCCTAACTGTCTCAGCAGGTGCCAGTAATGAGTAAATGGCGTTGGATGGTGAGACAGAAGTTCATTCACTTAAAAACCATGTAATATGTAATACACACACTCTCAACAACATTCTGCAGAGCCTTCATAGTGCAGTTGGAGTATGCCTGCGGTTAGACGGGAGACCCTGGTTCGAGTCCAGGCTTTTGATAAGAATTTGCCGTTATACCCACAATCATTATATTATTATTACGGTAACAACCTCAATACGATTTCTCATTACTATTTCGGTTATCTCCAATCCTAGATCATTCTCTGATTTCAGTTCAGTCAATAAACTAAGTGGTTTAACAAACATCGTGGCATTATTAAGGGTACACGCGTTCACTTCAATATCTCCTTTTCCAATTAATAAAATATCGATCAATTTTTATCTTCAATTAATAATATCACACGAACGGTAGTATTCAAAGCCTGCCTTAGCTCCTGCGATGCTTCATAGTACCATAATCAAGGATATTATCAGTGCAGCCGAACGACAATGCATGTTATGTCCACGGCAGTGCTCTTGAATAATAGCAGCTGTTTACGGTTCCGGCCCTTTCTACACAGTTCGATGGATGCAATTTTCTTATGCCGCATGTCGTTTCCGTTTTACGGCGCTCGTAGCAAAAAAAAACGACGACTACGGATATTACCCCGCCTTTATACGAGGCATCTTCCGCACAAAATGAAACCATAACTCGTCAGTATACGGCTGATTTTAAGGCAGGTTTTAAAACGTCCGTCTTGGGTGCACGTTAGCCTTTTCCCTTATGTTCTGACTAACGAGCTGAGTAGCTTGCACATACCTGTTAATTTCATATCTTGCAGTACCTAAAAGACGTAACATGTTATAAAGATAGGAAATCATGCTTACTGACTGCGTACGCGAAGTGAATATAGAAACATTTAGGTTGAGTGCAATACATTTATCGTAACGTATAATTTCCAGCTATTCTGATTAACATAAGAACATTTCTAGAAATTAGGTATGTATATGGTATATGTTATTTTCTTCCTACCAAAAGAAATGCATACATTTGAATCTACTGTACGCCACCTATAATATATGGTATACCTTAGATGAGACTTTCCGTCAGACTTGAATACGCAATGGTTAACAGAATTCCTTTATGGTTAGGGATATCTCATAATTTAACTTTCAACCCACATATGAGTAAAAATATATTATAAGCATAACAAAAAAAGAAAAAAACGAACGATGACAACATGATATATCTACTTATTTCATTATCGTCAGATGAGGTGAACATTTTTTAGCAGCTCATTGCAATGAGACAAGGCAGTGGCAATGATAGTAACGAAGAACCCCTTTCTTAAAAAACACCAGATTGATTAAAGCTCCATCTATCCCTACAGATGACGTCTATTTCTTGATGTGATCAGAGACACACCTATAGTTAACCAAACTAAAGGTGACTTAAGGTCACTAAATCTTGAGAAATACCGACAACGATTGCGATGTATATATAACATAATTTCAAGCTTCAGAAGTAGGGGGTATTCGACCTTTTGGTTTAATAAAATTAAGCGAACTCTTTTTTAATTGCCAAGCTTTCTTCTTAATTTAAGACATCATCAGGGCTTCTACAATAAATTTACAATGGAGTAAGCATATCATAACAATACTAGGTTTTACGTAAATCTTACCGAAAGAGATTAATTTAAAGAAGTTTTATATTGTGAGTTATTTTTCCAATATACCACGTAATTTCTTTGTCTTCCTGCGTCTAGTAGTTCGAATTAACAAGGACTAGATAATTTATCGTAAAATATTGAATACAGCTTAAAATTGTACGTTTAAATTCAACACAACAGGAAATAACGGAAATATAGACAGTGTCAATATGTCGGCGTCAAAAATCACAGCCTTCCATCACAGCAACATTTTCTAGTTTTCATATAGTTAATTATTCAAAATCCCTTCCGAAAGTAAGTATGTATAAATATTACTAATTTTTTGTGTGTCTCACTTTTTATAAATAGTATTTGTATGATCGTTAATTTTATACATTTCCAAACTTTCTTTCTAGTAATTTTGTCTTTTTCCAAAATTATAATTTCTTGCCAATTGATCGAATGTTGATTCTGAATTGCATGTTCTGCTAGACAACGATCTTTTTTATTAGTTTTGATGTCACTTTTGTGCAGATGTACCCTACTTGATTAGCCACTGTGATGTTTGTCCAACATATACATTATTACAATTTTGACACTCTACACAATAAACCACATTTTGACTGGTATTTTACTGGAATTTTGTCTTTAAGTTTACTAAAAATGTTTAAACTTTTCTTAATGGTTTTTTTATGGATATTTTAATTTGTTCAGATTTGAAAGTTCTGATGACTTTAGTTACTAAACATGTTATATTTGGAAGAGATCAGAAACGGGCAATTCCTTCTATGTTATTTATTGAAGAATCTATGTTCTCTTGCTGCCCCACATTTTCTTGGTTATTTGTACCACCGTATGTTACAGAGAAAATAATTTCATTTAATAGAATCTTTGGATATGAGTTTTCCAATAACACAATTTTGAGTTTTTTTTTTAATTTTTATTTATTTTTAATCAAAAAATTTGTGGACGATTTGCTACTAATAATTCCAAGGGACGGCATGGAAGAATTTTTAACAATTTTTGGCTCTTTTAATGAAAACATTAAATTCACAATTGAAAGGGAGGTTAATAACAGTGTGCCATTTCTAGATATTAGGGTCATAAGACAAAACAACGTTTTAATTCTAGACTGGTATCAAAAACCAACCTCTTCTGTCAGGTATCTAATTTTTTTATCAAATCATTCAGTTAGAACAAAAACAAATTTTGTTAAAAAAACGTAGAATTCTAAAAAATTCACATCGAAGTTTTGTAAATAAAAATTAAAAAAAACTCAAAATTATGTTATTAGAAAACTCATATCCAAAGATTCTATTAAATAAAATTATTTTCTCTGTAACAAACGGTGGTACAAATAAACAAGAAAATGTGGGGCAGCAAGAGAACATAGATTCTTTAATAAATAACATAGAAGGAATTCCCCGCTTCGGATCTCTTCCAAATATAACAGGTTTAGTAACTAAAGTCATTAGAACTTTCAAATCTGAACAGATTAAAATATCCATAAAAAATCCATAAGAAAGGTTCAAACATTTTTAGTAAACTTAAAGACAAAATTCCAGTAAAATACCAGTCAAATGTGGTTTACTGTGTAAAGTGTCAAAATTGTAATGTATATTTTGGACAAACATCACAGTGGCTATCAAGTAGGATAAATCTGCACAAAAATGACATCAAAACTAATAAAAGAGATCGTTGTTCTCTAGCAGAACATGCAATTCAAAATCAACATTCGATCAATTGGCAAGAAATTAAAATTTTGGAAAAAGAAAAAATTACAAAAGATTAATTTTGGAAATTATCAAATTAGCAAACATACAAATACTATTAATAAAAAGTCAGACATACAAAAAATTAGTAATATTTATACATACTTACTTTCGGAAGGGATTTTGAATAATTAACTATATAAAAGAAAATGTTGATGTGATGGAAGGCTGTAATTTTTGACGCCGACATATTGACACTCTATATTTCCGTTATTTCCTGTTGTGTTGAATTTAAACGTACAATTTTAAGCTGTATTTCAATATTATACGATAAATTATCTATTCCTTGTTAATTCGAACTACTAGACGCAGGAACACGAAGAAATTACATGGTATATTGGAAAAATAGCTCACAACATAAAACTTCTTTAAATTAATCTCACTTTCGGTAAGATTTACGTAAAACCTAGTATTGTTATGATATGCTTACTTCATTGTAAATTTAATGTAGAAGCCCTGATGTCTTAAATAAAGACGAAAGTTTGGCAATGAAAAACGAGTTCACTTAATTTTATTACACAGTACAACGCGTTCGCTAAGCGCAAATGATTTCATTTTATTTACGGCTGGAATGGTTAGTGTTGTCAAACTGCATCAGGTAGTGCTAAATTAAAGTAATACAACCTTTGCTTGGTTTTTGTAACGAAGTCTAGTACGACAGTTTGTAAAAGATATTTGAATCCACCAGCATAATTTCTTCCAGATCTCATGCCGTATGTGTACTATCTGAATTATTGATTATTTTTATATTATCTACCACATTTTAGTCAGCGCACATTGTGCTTAACTAAAATATATCTTTTTAGTTACTATTTAATTATTCATTATTTTTAATTCAGCAAATTATTTTGTACGGGATAATGGGACACCGTATCACTGTGCCCAACTTTGAAAGATCCATCCATCCATATTTCTATACTTATTACACAACATATTTTATGGTGGCGCTTCGCTAATTGTAATAATTTATTTCCTAATAAAAGCAAGTGCGTATACATGTGTGCGACTTCCGTCTCTCGTCTCATCTCCTGATCAGAGTTGCCATAAAACGGTATAATTGTATTAGATCTAATCATCTATTAAGCTATTATCATTTTCTCGGCACTACTAGATTGTGTAATACTTTATGGTTTAGAATATTCTTTGTGTTTCTCTTATTTATTTATTACTATTTTATTAAAACAGTAATTAAAATGTAAAAAGTTGCATATTATAATTTATTACACATGCTTTACTTTTGTCTTTGTTACACCCAGTTCAAACAAGTCTAAACAAAAGCTACATATGGCCCTGTTCGAAGAGGAATCAGAAGCAACACAAAAAGCAAAAGAAAGCACTACAACGTATACTTTTCTATAATGTACTTTTGACTGTAGATAATACAACGGCACAAAAAAGTCTTATTTTATTTCTTGTACACTTACAGATAAAGATTACCTTGGGTACTAGGCGAAGTATGATACACATAAAAAATGTAAAAAAAAACAACTCACTAAAAATTTGTTCCAAAAAATAAATCTATTACAATCACTGTTAACACTGCCTTTGATATTGAGCGGCCATAAATAAGAGATAAGAATATAATACCCCCTTTTTCCCAAATATGTGAATTAATATAAGTGAACGATTTATTCGCTAAGTTTGCTGAATCGTTTTGATGTGCTATCACCATGTATAACAAATGAATGAATATAAATGGATAATTCTTTCGCTATAGTTAGCTGTAACAATATTCGCTTATTCGATCGCTTCATGTCATGTTAGATTTGTTTTTGCCAAACATTGAAAGAGCTGTCTTAGATGACTTATATACATTATTTCATTAAAGTAGTATTTGAAATAACAACCAAACATTTTAACGGATACGGGCTATTTACGTCGTCAGTCATTATTATTATCTTTTTTTAGTTATTCTCCATTGAAAGGATTTTATACGTTTAATCCTGCCAAATTAGATGAAATCCCTGTATAAAGTTAGGGCTTTAATTAGCGAGATTTCGTTAGGGATACAAAGCGAAAACTTTTCCCATTGTGGGGCTTTGGCTTATATTCTAACTTCACAATAGCTTGTTATTGGCTAACTTTCTAAACGTCATGGCACTGATATAGTCCATACGATTATTTGACTTAGAACTTATGGAAGTGAAATAAAGGTACGAATTACTCATACGCACTACTAAATAAAGAAAACAACTTCGTCGGATTACCTACCACCTAGTCGGCTTATAGAGCACAATAGCAACATATTTTTAAACCACATTTCATACGATAAGGCGGAATGCAGTATAATCTACGATCCCAGTAGAATTGCTGCTATTCATCGCCTGACATTAGCAATCGTTGCTCCGTATTCGGTACGTGTATGCATACTTTCAACTACCTATGGTAAATCGCAAGTTTCTAACTGCATTATTCACAAACTAAATTAATTCTCCTAACTCCTCAGCTTTTAAGGTTGCCATTGTGCAATAGTTTGTTGTGCATCTGTTTCCATAGTCACGCCACGTAATTAAGAAATAAAAATTGCTTTTTACAATTCTTATAAAAACTGCCAGCCGATCGAAATTACTTTAGAATGCTTGAAGATTGCATGACAGAATCTGGCTTCCTATCCGAAATAGAAGAAGAGGCAAAAGCAGCAACACTAGATATAGACAGAGAAGTCGCGGGAACGATGTATGAGCTTGCCCACAGTCAGTTCCTGGACTGGTGCCGAGAAAAATCACTACAACCACCTACAACGAGAATGTGTTTCTGACGTATTTTCATGAGCAATCTAACCAAGGAATATTCTACTCTATGGAGTATGTATTCAATGCTGAAAGCCATTTTTAATCTAAAGGAGAACTGTCATATCAGCAAATATCACAAGCTAATTGCCTTTCTGAAGCGTAAGGGTGATTGATATAGGGCAATAAAATCAAAAGCTTTCACAAAAGCAGACTTGCGCAAGTTTTTGTCTGAACCCCCGATGTAATAGTATCTAATGAAGAAGGTTAGTTTAAATCACCTTTTTCTCAGGTGTTTATTTTTAACTCCCACGTTTTTTCACAAGTTGTTTTGATTTTGAGAATTGCGGGTGTGTATCTCCGAGACAAGCATAAAAAGATGACAGTGGATGACAGTGAAGACCTAGGAACTATTCTAGTGGTGAAAATTCCGGAAATGAAGACAAAAATATAAAGAACTTTCACCATTTCGCACAATGCTTAAGCTCTGGTGAATATGTTGGAATTTTACGGAAAATACCCGTCCTTTCGATCCCTAAAAATGAAAAACCGCAGTTTTTTTATCAATTACCGATCAGAAAAATGCACCTGTCGACTTGTGGGATTAAATACTACTGGAAAAATTCCAACTCAAATTACAACCTTCTTTAAGTTTTCCGACGATTCTTTTTAGTAGTTCATTAGAAACAGTAGCGATAAGGGCAACAGTGGCTTATTCTCCAACTGTTGTTGATGTTTCTAAAGCGGGCGAAAGCAGTTCCGAAACAGAGGTTGTAGAAACTCTAGATGTGTTAACGAATCTAACCAATAAATCGGTTTCTTCACCGACAGGTACATATTAATATTTACAATTGTCAAAATTTGACTTTTTATAAACAGTTTCAGTAGATTGTTACCTAGTTCTTAAAAAGTAGTTGTAAATTCTACTCAATAAGTTGTAGTAAAAGTATGTCTATTTTAGTTTGAAAGTGAAAAATAAGTTTGCGGAAATATTTTTTCCATCTATGCGGCACTTTCGACACACTTTTTGGTGTCGAAAACCGTTTGCACAAAAGTAGTAATAACAGTTTTTGTCACCGTATACTCCAATGAAAGCCTGATTTATTACCTACTAATTTTTACCAATACCTAGTTGCTCAAAATCTAGCTGTCAAGGTATCGCTGTCATTACCAAAATCACCTCACTTTGTGTTTGTCGGGGTTTCGCTATGAATTCTGATTCAGAAAGTGTATTGGATGTTCCAGGTATCCACCGGAGATAAGTAATCAAGCAGAACAAATCTCTGCGGTCTTAATCCAGAAAATAAAAAGGGTATGAAAAAACTTATAGTAAATTCATGAAACTGAGGGCAGAGAAACCAATACTTTCCTTTTTTGAAACTACCGCTAAAAGTAGGAAGTCTAGTTTTTTTTCTGGTCAATGAATAAATACATTCTTAACATATGCAGCCGATTCAAAACATTTACTCATTAAAGTAAGGTAATTATGTATTGTTTCAGCAAATACTTAGTGGTACAAATTTTTGGGTTCCTTTAAGTTTTAGAAATTTATAAATCAGATATCACGTCCGTTTCATATTTTTGTAATTTTTTACAAGTCACTCAAAATATGTATGAACTTTCCGCCACTAAATATGGATCAAATTAACTCAAGATTTTTTATTAATTATCAAAATGGGAAGTGTAGTAAGCAAGTTGTCCGGATTAAAAAATTTGGTACATTTCCCATGGATATAGCTCAGTATTTAAATCTGCATTTTTCAAAGAATATACAGGATATAGCTTTCGCACAACTTCCACTACGTTACTAGTGGTTGCAGGAAGTGACATTCAACTAAATATTCACGGAAGTGGGTAATATAGTAGTTGCGGAACGATATGTTGACGAATCAAGTAGCAATAAGAGCCAAACGCAGGCCAAAATTTTACAGTCTGTACAAAATGCAATGGAAGCTACGTCGGGGTCCAGTTATATGCTGCATCCGGAATGATATTTGTTAGCAGAACCTATGTGGCATCCTCTACTTATTACTTATCTACTTAAAAGCTTTGGCTGTGAAACGCCTATAATATTAAACAATTGTTCCAACATTGTCATTAAGCAATATTTAAATAAAAAATTACTTGTATTGCTTAATTCAATAAAGGGTCATTTGCATTGCATTTTTAGAATTGTTATGGGGTTATAGAAGAACTCGTAGAAAACATTTTTTTAAGCAAGAGGACAGTTTACCAAACGAGGCGAATCTGTCATGTACTATGCAAGCTTGGAGATATTAAACGTGTTGCTCTTTTCCTTCTTATTTATAAGAGCATAATTATCCGAATCGTAGTAGAAAAAACATAATTTTCAAGTGATTAATAATCATTCAAGTTTGTTTGCAAAAGTAATTTTAAGTTTGAAAAAAGTTCATTATTTCATAGTTTTAGTTTAATGTAATTGTCTTGGCTTAAATCAAATAAACCTTGCAAATTGAGTTCCATGTTTCAAGCAACTATTCGTACCCTCTTGCGAATGCTGTCGTTGGTAAATTGCCGGCATATGTTTAGTATTAAACCCTATCGCACATATGCAAGAGGCAATCAAACAGCGGATTACAGCCGATCGCTAACTTGATAACCCGTTTAACCGGCGTTAGTGATGGAAACACGTACTTTTTGGTCCTCTTTGAGCACAACTTATTACGTGTCATGTGTTGATAACGTGGTATCCTGAGTCAGTACATTTTTTTATAGATTAGTTATAATACAAAGCAAACACAAGCGTTATATGCAATCAACAGAAAGTTTGTGTATTTATAAGTGTTTTTAAACTTACTATGCTGTTAGTGTTATAATCAGTTATTATGAATACAATACCCGTACAAAACAAAATACCATGTAATATTATTATTAATAATAACACAATTACGTCTAGGCTATGTCGCCTGCGTCAAAACAATTTGTGAAAAGCTGTTTCGGCTTATAAGGTTTGTCAGCACTCGCTTCTGTGGGGAACTAGTCTTAACGGTAGCCCTGCGCTTGCTGTCGCTATTTAAAAACTGAGGTCCCCAACGACGATTTCTGCAGAGTGCAGTTTTCAAGCATAGAAATTAAATTAAGTCTATACCATGTCGCCTGCGTCAAAACAATCTGTGGACAGCTGTTTCGGCTTATAAAGCCTCCTCAGCATAGCTATAGTCCAAACGCAAACAAGGTTAGTTCCTCAGCGAGACGAGTAGATAATACCGTTAAATTGCCACCAGATGGCATGGTGTTATCCACATTCTAATTTTATTCTCGCATACCTATCGCCTACCCTGCTGTATATAAGGGAAGCAAAATCTATGCCGTTTTTTTGTGGGTTGGGACTATAGCTGTGCTGAGGAGGCTTTATAAGTAGAAATAGCTGTCCGCAGATTGTTTTGACGCAGGCGACAAGGCATAGACGTAACTTTTTTATTATTATGCTTGAAAACTGCATTATATGCAGAAATCGTCGTTGGGGGCCCGTGTCGGTTTTTAAACGCCTACGGCAAGTGGGCTACCGTTCAGATTAATACTCTATAGAAATAATTGTATAATGCCGTTAAATTGCCACTAGATGACATGATGTTATCCACAGTCTAATTCTTATATATTATTGCATGAATGCTGGAGACTGAGTTCATTATTACTTTACCAAAAGCAAGAAAGCGTGTCCATCACAAACCACTGTTAACGAATTTTGATGGCTGCTAACGCATGCGCTCTCTTCGTTTTCTTGGTAACAGAAACGTTATAAATAATTTGTTCATGGGAGATGCTACTAAATATTTCCACGTTAATGCAATATTTTGCAATCATTCAGTGTCCCATTCCAAGTCGTATCAGGGCTACTTCGTTAACCTGAAAAAAAGTAAGGGGACGTTTTGCTCGTGTTTGTTCTAAAAATGGGACGCCCCGGGTGGGTTATTAGAAAGTCGTATTCCTTTTGCACGAGCCGAATTATGAATTAACATATAAACTGTTTCCTCTCTGTACGGCTACGCGGTGTGTTGGTCCTAATCCTACGATCGATTTCATTGATATGCATAGCTTCCGGGTGACGTATTAGCGCGCCCGTCCTGTCACACCGTCCAAATAATCTTGATGTAAATTCACCGATATAAGCTACTTCAGATGGAGTTCCTCAGGCGAAGCAAATTTCAGGTTTTATTCAGCATCATTTTCTTTCTGAAACGTCACATTTGAGACAAAACAAATCAGAGTTATGTGGTTCCAAGTTTTGTTATATAAATTCTTATATTTCAAGAATTATTCTTATAGTAGGTCAGGGTAGCGTAGACTCAAATAGTTTTAAAGAGCAACTGGCGTCTGTAACATCTTGTTTGAAAACCAGTATCAATTCTAAAATTATGGATGTTTCTGTCTCAAAGGGTATATATACAAATTCCTTCCTACCATCTTAATTTTTGGAATTAAAAGTTCGGATGGAAATGGAGTAAGAACACTGAAAAGTGACCTTCATTTAAAGGGGTAATATTGTTTAAAAAATTCAAGATGACGCCACAGTCCTTAACAACTCGAAAATTTGAAATAATAGGGGATGTCATGTTATACTTCATTTGAAAACTATTCCTTTCTTTATCTATCTACATAGACACGTCTAGCATACTGAAATATGGCATAGCAATGTATTCTACAGTTAATATGGCTTAACGTTTAATTGTTACATTTTAATTCATACTCGTATTCTGTGATTAGTACCTACAAAGACAATAAGCAGAAATATGTGTTTAGTGCACAGTGAATGCAAACTTTACAACCGGGTTAAAGGCTTTTCAAATGGTATGACGTCACAAACCTACATTATTTAAGGTAGTAGTAGCAATTGTTGAGCAATTAATACCTCACTGATATTTCTTGAATTACGCTTTGTAGTGGTATTAGTACAAATGGTGTCATTAAATCAACAGTTAATATTATACTTGATTGTAGTAATCAAATCTCTGAATTTCGGGAAATTGTCTTTCCCGAAAATGACTAACAAGAGCAAAGAATCGATTAGAATGAATCCGGGTAGCGTGTTTACAAAGTATAATATGTAGAGAAACACAGGTCATTTAGGCCACGCCCTTTGTTTCTATTGCGGTATGCTTTGGAGCTCTCTACGCGCTGTAACGCGGTATACATTGGAACGCTTCGGTATCCGCGTGCACATGCGCTGAGGTTGCTTACAATTTGACATATGAATACTTGTTGTGTGTACACGTTTTATGAAACTATGTCTGAAATAAACCAAGAAAGTTTAGGAAAATTAGTAAAAAAACGTTCAGCCAGATGCACAAATATCGAACTGCAACATTCAAACTGCTTCAGAGTACAAATTGGTGAACGTTGTAGGACGGATTTTACAGAGAATATCCGAAATTCTATTGACCAGTTTAGTTGTGTAACCAACACAAATTGGATATCACGAAGGACCTTTCCTAATATGCAGAAGTTAGAATTTCGTAAAATATTTGTTGTCCACATAACAACTTTAATAAGGTGCAAAAGGCAAAGGAATCATCACGACTGAGAGACAAATAAGGATTGTAAAGTAGAAATTGGTGTAAATATCGAGAATATAACCCGAAATTCGAAACGGCGTGTTCCCTATTTAAAAATAAATGGCCTTAACACGGAAATAACGGTATGCATAAAATATATTAGGTACATACCCAATAAACACAAATGATTATTATACTATTAAAGAAGATTTATTAAAACATTAGGTAAGCGTATTCTTAGAACATGTGGGGAAAAAATAACATTCACCCTCTGGACATGATATAAAAGTTCTAAGAATGTGAATATAATATACTTAGCAAAAAGTTAGCATTGAAGTTGCTGAAGCCTTGTGCTATTTAAGAATGGCCTGCCAAAATACAAGAAAAAACTTGTGTTTAAGGCAATCCATTTCCAATACACCAAATGCTAACGAACATTAAAATCACAATATGCATCCAGGTGTAATTATACTATATGTAGATACCAGTACCTAATTACTTACTTCGTGTATTTCGTTGTAACACAATAAAATCAATGAAATTTAAATAAAAATTGTTTTTCCGGGCTCTATTCTTAATGAAACTGTATGTGCCACTTTGCAAGCTGCGCGGTCACCTTCTCCGAACGATACCACGCTACGCTGCATCGCGGGCTTGGAAGTATACCGCGATAGAGACAAAGGGCGTGGCCTAAATGGCCTGCGTTCTCTACATGGTATACTTTGTAAATACGCATCCGGGTAGCGCAAGATACCTACCTATACTTTTTTAGGAGAAGGTTAATCAAGGCAATACACTTGACCACAAAGAAAATTCTTCTGTATAAAAAACAATATTAGCATTTCTTATTTAGCAACAAGGAAAATAGCAAGAACAAAATTGATTATCATTGCAGGTACTTTGGCTACTCAACTTTATCGTGAATATTTTATGAAGAGATCAATATTTTACAGGTTTGATTATTTTAATGACTAGGATAACAATGCATTAATAATTATATTGCATTATTTGCACATATATAGCGTGTCCGTCTTTTGAAGCAAAAAACTTTCCTTCATTGAATAAGTAAATGCTAAACACTCTTCTTCAGTAAGTCGTATTCTTTACCATTCCATTCATAATTCTGGATTAGTAGGGAGCGCAAAAGTTTCTTCTAACTTCTGAGTAGAATACTGCCAAACTTTGAACCCGATTTCTGATGCGATTTAAAATTTTCGGCGGCAATTTATATCCGTTATTTATCGTGACTGCGCCACTCCGAAGATTAATCGGTGGGACCATGAAGCGGGAACGTGAAAAATTTAATAAGCCTTATGCTGGAGACATAAAATTTAACTGCCTGCGTTTAATGAAGGCGTATATTTCGCTTGAACCAACAAAACAGTTTCATTTTCTACGGAATAAAACACTCAGCTGTCCTAATTACGACGGGAAGTGGTAGTTAAGGCGGGATGGCTGTATTGGCAGCGGCGTTTTTTACGATTGCGTGAGTGGAATCTTCCGTGTGGGGTTGCCTGACATCCGGACTGGTGAGTTCCTTGTGCTATCTGAAGTGTTAAGGAATGTATAAAGGTTTTTTTTATTTCTTTCGCCTGTAATAACTTAAAACTTTTAGGTCAGTCAAGGGTAATGTGTACGCATGATTAAATTCTTCTTTTGAAATATATGTTCCGAGTGAAATTGTCTTTTCGTTGATTGACCCAGGCATAAAATGCGAAGATTGTAATTAATAAAAGGAAAGTAGTGGGTGACTGCCATATTTTACAGATTACATAACATAAAAGTTTTAAAAAAATGTAACAGCCTTGTTACCCCAAAGGAAAGCACTATCTGCGACAGGATTGTCAACTTACAAACTTTCAAGATGGCTCACGGAAAAGTTTGGTAGGTTACCGATTCAACAAGAAGTTTTTTTTAATATTGGAATTCATTATATTGATATCTTTAGTTGTAACGTCTTTTTTTCCGAGTGTCACCATAACTTGTACCTAAATTTATCTCTCGGTTCTCCTAGTCAAGAATAGACTCGTTCTAATCATAATGGAGATATACATTCAGCTAGCCAGAACGTACATGGGACAGATTTGTTTCTAATTTGATAACTCTTTTACAAACATTGTGAAGGGAAATCCATCTTGCCATTCATTGCTGATCCTTTATGAGTCGTTTTGTGGCTGAAACATCTGGTGGGACTGGCCACTTCCCCTGTACATGGTTGGGGTATGTAGTTGATGTGTTCGTCACATTCGACAGCACTGTATATTTAGTGGATGATTTACGGACGAGATTGAACGGTAGATTCTCGACTGTTAAGTTTACCGTGTAGCTGGAGAAGGAAATACACCTGTCATTTTTGTATACCTTAATAGTTAGGAATATCCACGGCCAACTTGAATTTGACGTGTAACGCAGGGAATGTAGTACATTTCGCTATATACAGTCCGAAACTCACCATTGCATTCTGCACAAAATGGCAAGTTTAAATCTTTTAGCGCTCAGATGGGTAAGTTTCTTACTAAATACGATAAGATACCAAGCTGAATTATGAAATATAGGAACCAAGGCGATGTGATATACGTTAGTATTAGGCATTACCATGACAAGTTGTCACTGAATCTACAACTCTCAAAATGCCTACCACCACCAGAAAATAAGTTGTCATTCATTTCGAGCTGACTTAGGTACTTGCGAGGGCTCGAGATAATTTTCCGAGATTGGCTTAAAAACTGTATTTTCGTCCACTAACACACTTAAGTAAGCCCTTATTGTGGGAATGTGAAAATGATTCAATGTACTTATCTATGTATATCTAATGTCTTGTTTATATGAATTGGAAATGTTCGAAATTTGCACCTGTGTTCCGGTTTTGTTTATCCCATAATTTTTAACGGTAATGACTAATCGAGAATCGAGTTGCTTGCGTAATGGGATTTGTGATTGCACAAGGAATCCAGAATGAATATATTACAAAGTTAGTTCTGTAAGAACAGTGAATGTATAAAAAGTTTAGCTAAAGTGCTTCACTACCCTATGAGTGTTTTTGTCCTCCTGCTTTGCTAACAGGTTATGGGCCGATGTGAAAAGTAAGTAAGTAAAGTAAGTTGTATGAAAGTGTGAATCAGTAAATCATGGCAGAACTACACCCGTGAATGGTATTCCATTTGGAAGTTGCGAGTGCGATCTCTCCTTCGCAAATTAAATGTCCTCCAAGTAATCACTGAAGACATTCCGGACGTTCCTGATGAACAATAAAGTAACAGAAACACGATAGTTTGAAAAGTGATGTTGGAGTATATCAGTGATGCTCATTTGCATTTTGTCAAAGACAAAGTGTTTGCCAAGGACATCTTTGATTTACCAAGAGTCTAGAACTTGACAAAATGGATAAATGTGTCGCACATACTCCCCACACTTCCAGTAAGCTACGATTGAGTAATAACCCCTCTAGAAACTTTAATTGAACTCGTTTACTTGATCATTAGATTAAACTTAAGTCGACATTGGTAACTGAAAATAGCTTGAAAGCTTTATCAGTTGCGGAACCATATTCTGCAGGTGGAAATCAGAAATGCAATCGTATTAAACAATAAAAAAAGTATTTCCCAATATAAATTGTCAAATATGAGTTGTGATTGTGGTGGGAAGACCAGAATACTACAAACTGTCAATATTAGAAATGGAACCATTAATAAGTATTCATTGACGTTTACATGCAGTATACAGTGATATATTTATTAACATATAAATCCGTGGTAATGGCAACATTCAAAGATTTTGTAGCAAATATTAAACTTTTATATACAAATGTTTCAGTGAATGAAATATTATCTATTCTAAACGAACGGTTTTATAATAGTAGATATAAATGATATAAGTAGCAAATGAAACAACTGATGAATTATTAAAATTGCTTTTTGTTTGTCTGGAACAAAGCTCAGTGTCAAAAATGGGGTGGCTTCTCAGCAGGCCCCTCGGTATATTCCTTATAAATACTGACAAGATAAGAAAATATGTTGCACAACTTATAATCTTAATTAACATCCCGTTACGCCCGTCGAGTTAAGAAAAATAGACGATAGCTCACATCTGCGCAAGTAATAACGTGACCGTTGTAAGCCAGACTTCCACTCCGTTTTGCACCACGTGCGGTAGCTTTCACATGTTACTGCATGTGCCGGGTCAGGTGCTCCGGACATAATAAAGATTTCCGCAACGATCCCACTTCTGATTCTGCAAAAGTCGCGCACACGTGCCAACGACCGAGGCAGGATGTGCGCGGCTTGTCTTTGTTTTATTTGCGCCAATTAAGCCAGGCTCGTCCATGTAAGCGGTCAGTGCAATCATACCATTCAGAGGATCTGATCTAAATTTAACTCTGAGGCGGAACGGGCACACCTGGTGCTCGCTATTTGTGAATGGGTTTCACTTGCAGTTCTGAAACAGACGTCCGACGAGATGCTTTGCCAGGTTGTGGTTATTGTGAAAATGTGTAATTTTAATAAGAGTCAGTAACCTTTACGGGAATCTGCAACAATATTTGGGACGTGTTAGCGATTAAAATGCACATGTAGTAAATTTAAATCCTAGATGAAAAAGGTATCCCTTAATTTTGCTTCACCTTGCAATGTTTATTTAATCCCTACTGATTAGAGTTGTACGCACGTAAGCTTGAATAAATTCAGCTACGTTTATTTTAGGAAGACCGATTGCCGAAATGCCAGGAGAAATAAGTTCTTGTTTGAATAGCGGCAAGGTGTACAAGCACACGCTAAGTTGGTTTAAAGAGCAGGATTTGAAGCTTTTGCACGCAATCTGCAACAATAATAATCAACTTACGTAGCTTATATTTTGTAACTTAATTCAAGGACCAGTCTCGTATAATAACGGCCCAGATTTTTTTCAAATTGTATACGAGGGTGAACGCTTTCAGCGTCCATTATAATATGACAGCAAAAGGGATACCGTTAATTAAACAATGACAGGAGAATTAATTATCTACCGCTTCGATTACAACAGTAATAGTCCGAGACGCGTAACACAGAGTTTTGAAAGTAAATAAACAAGTGACCAAGGAAACGAGACGTCTCAGAAAGAACGCGCCAACCTAAATCTAAAATATTAACCGACACAAGAAAAGACCTACTTACTAGATTTACACAAACTATTTGATAAAACTCCAAAATTGGCTTCCAAATATCACCCAACTCCTCACTTCCATTATCCCTATTAAAATTATCGGTATTTCTAGAAATATCTATATCTCCTTATATGAGACGATTGTAATGGTATTTTTTACTGTACAAAACTTTCATTAAGACCTACCTATGTGTTTTAAACGAATACCTACTTTTTTTTGGTCTGATATATTATGTAACATTGGTCACAAAACGGGTGATTTTGTAAGCATCTTCGCTTTTTAAACATACATATGTGTATAGAACACCAAATTTTTTTCTAAACTATTGTATGTATGAGTACTATCGACATAATTTTTAATTTTCCTGGGTGAACTTTGTAGCGATTACCAGACTATTATTTTATGTGGTTAGGTGGTGATATGCGTGCTGTAAACAACTGTGTGTATTGGATTTCTGTAAACCTTGTGTTATAACAGGGCATTATTTTCTTTGTAAATTTGGATATTCACTAATAATAAACTACAATTGGTTTCTAACTCCATCGTGTTGTACAAGTCCACAAAGGATGTGGTATATTTAAAAAGGTTGCGGAATTACACAATAGAAGATAACTCTAAGAAACTGCATTCACTTTGTGTTTAAATGTTCTTGATGAAATGCATTTTGCAAACAGTAATATTGGTAAGAATTTAATATAGCTACTTGAAACAGGACGAGTGATGTCTTATTATGAATACTTCAAGATGCTATTAGCAAAATGAGTTGTTCAACTATAATTTTTAGCGTTACAATTTGTAATGTTCATATACCCAATCGGGAACGCTGGACTTTTTATCCAACAGTCGATGGTATTTAAAACTTGGATTATTTATTTATTTACTGTTATTAATTAATTAATAATTAAATTTTTGCTGTAGCAGACCACTACAAATTTCACAAAAATACATAACTATAATTTATGAAAAAGGTATTCCCATTATGCACGGAAGTACGGTCTTGAGGATAGGCAAATATGTATGCTTTTTTCAGCATGTATTTTTTCACAACCCTGATATTTTGCGTAAGGTCTGAAATAAAAGATAGTGGCGCTTGTATGTTAAATTGTTGAGAAGCTTATAGTCATACACAAGGAATTGAAGCAGACTGGAAATTTCAGGAGCGGTGAACATCATAATAGCAGGGGCGTCTGAAAAGTTTTTAGAATGAACTATTTTGCATGTTGTGTGGACTCCTACGTCTTTTAAATAACACCAGACTGTGATTCGTTGCCAAATAGTTTGTTGTCGGTAGCTTCAACACTTCAGTCTAGTTCAAAGTTCCAGTTTCAGTTTATGAAGAGTTTAGAGACTTTAAACTTACTATACTTCACCAACATGACATCCTTTGAAATAAATAACGTTGTCCAAGGTCAATTCATTCGCATCCGTGTTTGAACTCTTCAGGTAGGCCATCGCAGACTTCATCCCTATAAAGCGGTGTGTGGAACGTGCGACGGTGAGGGCAAATACCCTCAGCGCGATCTAAACAGAACCACCTTACACAAGGCTGGCCTAAACTATTAGGACAAGTTCTAGTGATCGCATCGCACAAATTTTCCGTGAGCACAATGAAATAAGTGTGATATAGGTATCAAAAAATATTTTGCATTTTTTATTGATCGGGGAGGTTAGCAAATATACGTGTACTCAGTAGCTTTTTCTAATTTCAATAGTTTTTTTGTTAAATAAAAGGTCTTGAAGTTAGCAACATCTTATAAAGGAATGCGTATGATAATGTATAGCAAAGTGTTGATTGTTGCAGCAAAGAATGCGCTCATATGTTAGAGATTCAGCTTTATATATTTTGTTGTGGAGGTAAACAGGTTTTAATGTACAAATTAGACCTTTTTTATATGGAAGCACAACAGCTTACACCGTTACACCACTAAACCTGCTATTACTTACTATGTACTTCAGCTTCAATTAATTCCTTAAATATTGTCATTTTAATATATATTAAGTGAGAATCATTGTCTTATGTCTTAAATACATATCACTAACATTAATGAGATGCGATGACCATAACAAAGACTTTTAAGCTAAATAAAATGGTTTTAGGTTTGTCATATTACTATAAAACCATTTACGAAGAAATATAGTTATATAACTTTGTGTTGCTTAGCATTTTAGAATCATCGGTAAATGTTATCACAAAGAAAAAGGCGCGATTGCGATTATCCACTTTATAAGGAATCTAGATCATGCAATATATGCGCTTTAACGCATGCATTAGAACTAAATCTGCCAACATATGCTTTAAAATCATCAGCCAAGCAACCAAGATACGAGGTAAAATTACTTTTTTTTAAACAATGGAAATAAAAGGCAAGGAATTGAATAATTGAGATATTTTAAATGTTGGCGGAGAAGTCAACTTTGAAGAAAGAATTATAAGAAAAATGGCCCTAGTAAAATGATAGCGATGGAACGCTTTTAATTTTTTTTTACTATTTCATGAAAAATCTAAAAATGCTAACTGATATAAAAGTGTAGTTTCAATTTTTAGCTGCAGTGGATCCGTTATCAGAGTATTGTGCGCAGTTTATCCTACGTTGCATGTAACTATGATGGAGCTACTAAACATACCTGCAGCTAAAGCAATAAATGTCAAAATTTTGATGAAAGAATGGATAATAAAGCAGATTATATGTGTACGTTAAATAGATGTTGCCAGAGTTTAAAAGAAGTTCAACTTCTATTGTTTACTTTATTAAAGTGCTGGCCACAGTTCCCGTCCAATTTATGCACAATTATGACAAACATGTGAAAACTGTGCTTTATTTGCCATTACAGTAACAACTAAACCGAAAGTGTGTTTAAAGGTTTGGATTAATCAAGATCAAATAACTATTTTACCTCATCATTTCCTGATTCTGTCATACAGACTTGTTTAAATGTCCAGCTAACATAGACTCACAATGAATGGATCTTCGCATAAAAGCTTGATGAGTTTGTTACTAGCTCAAAGATTACATTGCTGGACAGCGATATGGAGGCACTCGCAAAGAAAGTGACTAGAAACGTATTGTATCGATTCTCTTCAAAAGCCTGCTCATTTTATTGACGATCGTATCATCTCTTAAAATTCTAGCGTAAGGGAGAGAAGCTCGTAACATATACATTCTGATACTAAATCATATAAGTTCATCCAAGCGTGTAATCAATATCTCCGATTTATCTGGCTCTACATCTCATACGTTGCCGAAACATACGTGGCAGTTTCCAGCGACGAAAACAATCCATTTCAAAATATTTCCCAATATTTCATCGAATCCTGAAGTCAATCTTGCGTATTTTTCTTTCGAAGGCATCGATTCCTTACTGTTACCATAATGCTATAATAAATTAATATGCGTAGAAGCAGAAGCAATAGATAAATAAATACAACCTTACATTACTTATCCAGCGGGAGCCACAAACTTCTTAGTTACTTTGTGACGCCACAATTAAAATTACAAAACAAACACGTAGAATTCAATAAAAAAAACAACAACTATCTACAAATTAAAAGGCGACGACAATCTCAATTCGGGGTGCCGGTTAACTCGTTAGAGTTTGAAATTATTTGTAGGGCGCCACGTGTTTGAACCCCCTTTTGCCGAGCCGTCGTCCAAGCTTCCTACTTCACAAACACGAATTACTAAAGAAGCAAACTTTCACAATAAAAAAATAATCTTAGGTAAGTAAATGAAAACGTTTCGGCATAGCTTCACAATGTTTAATCGAAATATCAAACTAATATAAACAATAACGTTTATTTTTCCAACTGATTAATTTTTTTTGACACTCAGTATCGCACACTAATATGGATATTTTTTTAAGAAACGTAGCTCGATCGAGATTAAAACATTTACAAAATAAAACCAGATGGTATTGTAAATGAAAACCAAGGAACCAACAACCCTATTCAGTAACAAATTAAACCTAGAAAGGAAGCTCAATCTGAAATGCTGAAATTTTGGCACGTAACAACTTTATAAAACATTTAGTTAAAATCAGGCTGTACTTTGTAACGCTTTCGGTACAGCACAAGACAATTTCTTGGTGCGTTGACAACAACCAGGTATAATTTCTCAGGGTGCATTTTATAAAGATGTTGTGAGTCTTTTTTCTTAAGGACTCGTTTCTGTTTTTTTGGATGCAAAGCTTTACAACTATTTTTTATATTGTAGAATTTACGGTAAGTGTCATATATGGTTACAGAAATTAGTGTAGACATCAGTTTACCTACTATACATTCAGTATGTGTATTAAAATTTGCATTAATCAAATGAAGGAAAACAACACCCCACGGCTTATTGCTTATGTGTATCCTAGTGTACAAAAAAAGTATATAGGTCTGATGCACCTAATAAATAGACTTGCAAAAATATTGATATAAAACCTAGTAAAAACTTTAGGACCAGAACTGCTTTCTCATGTCCACTCCAAAAGCTTTACCTTTACTAAGTTATTTATTTAAAAAGAAGTTCCAAAGATTATATTAGCACTTTTCGTTTTTATCTTGTTTTTATATTTTTCTTGTATTTACCTTCCATCAAGTTAAATTTAGTGATAAATTGCATTAATAATAATTGAATTATTCTCTAATTTTACCTCCCGCTTTAAAATTCTTAAAATCTGCGAGCCTGTGGACAAAATCATTAATAAAGGCGGAGTGCAAAAAGAAATTTCTTCCGCTGCTTCGTAGACATGACCAAGCCCATTCTTTAGCATTCGACTTGAAGTTCTTAAGCACTTCGGTAACAGTTTTCCTAAAGGCGCCTTGGATTCGGTTTTTCACGTCTTCAAGTGTAGCTAAACGGTTAATAAACTATGAAGTAAATATTATGCGGAATAATCCTATTTGGTTTAATACCAAATCACAGTTAGCCCATTTATTCCCTTAAACAACTATTGAAAGACATAATTCCAGTACATTACCGTCCAGAAAATAAGAGATTAGTAGAGTTGTCGACCTGTCTTGCAAAAATGATAATTAATAATGACAGCTGTGACTGTTCACAAAGCCATTATGGGGTATTTAGTTCCACCATAGAACTACTAGTTAAAAAAAATAGTGGTTTTCCTTATAGTTACTTCCCTAGAGCATTGTGGCGAAGCAATAACTTGATCAAGCTAAATTCGGTTGAGGTGGTTATACATAACAATAAGATTTTATGTAATTACTGATGACTGACGAATGTGTAATACTGCAATTTCTGTTTCCCATTTTTATCTCTATATTGCACTACTGCCTATCAAAGCTTCAGTTTCTTGTGTTACAGCTGTGCCCTATCTAAAATTTTGGAAAAGGGGTTATTAATATTTGGGTATATCCTGAAGTTTGCAACATTTGYATAGTTTTGAGTTGTGGTACATAAAAACCCAATTGTTTATAAAGCAGTTTCTTGTATTTTCAGCGGCTATGGGGGTGTGCAAGAAATGCATTTATTTGTTCCACCCGTAGGCTATTCATTATAGGTAACTATTCTTCTCCCGATACCAACTACGTGAATATTTTATAGGCAAAAGTTCTATTCCCTTTGAAGAGAACACAGAACTTGTAGCAAGTTGAGAAATTTAATAGATTCATTTTTCTGTTTAGTTATTAATGTTTTCCTCCTCCTACGCTGTACTTTACTTTCAGCTAGTAGTCTATTATTAAACTGCAATTCAGCGTATTGCGTTATCTATTAATATTGTATACAATTGTATATTTATGTTGGAAAATTACTAAAGCACTTAGCAACTTACAGCTAATGAAGTATATATCATGTTATTTACTCAACCCTGAATAACTTGAAAAATTTATTGTTTGTGAGCATTATCTTTTTGTGACAATTTTACTACCGAATACTCTTTTTTATAGATAGTAATAGAAGAAGTTTTGAGTTCCAAAAACATTCGTATTTAGCATTCATTTAACGAGATTTAATCTAGCTGATAGCGCAGTGGTTCAGGCGTTTGCTTGTAAGCTCGAAATACCTGGTTCAAATCCCCGCTTCCGTGCTAATATTTTAAAAATTTGTAGAAGCAGAAATGGGTAACAAAAAGTGTTTACCTTTGTAGTTGAGTTAAAATAAAATATTAGAATGGCCTATATAGGCTTGAACTTGGATGTATTTGCTCAAAAAATGCCTTATTTACTATGCTATTAGACCTAGTTGACGTTTTCAAATGCAGATTATGATTATGCATGCTTAATAGAAGATTTTTGGAGATATTTCAAGACTGCTCTTGGTAAGTTCTAGAAAAGGGTAAAAAAAGTACACCGGGCAGTTACATGAGCTTAAGTTCTCTGGTAATTTGATTTTACATGTTAGATTAACGCTCCATGGGACACCAGGTATATACTGTCAGAGAGTAGGAAATTACTTTGATTTAACTGCAATACGGCTTCCTGGATTTGTACAACAGCAGGAGACTCCCTTGCTCCTTTGCATCCCTTTTTACTCGTCTGGATTTACGTTGGCAGGTCCAAAGGAACACTAACCGAGTGGGAGAATTATTATTCCGGTTTGAATGTTTATGACTGCTTTATGAAAAAAAGAGGAGAGCGGGTATATCTGGTGACCTGCGGCCGTCCTTAGTCCGCTTCCGGTGATAAATTACGAAACGGTGCTGTGCCCTGGCGGCCGCGTGCCAAACGGCGCTCGCTGTAATTAATTCTCGATTTGCGTCCGGCGTCATTGCCAGATTTCCGACTTGTGTGTCGCGATGGAGCTAAAGAGCAGAATACTAAATCAGTAAAATTCTGAAACGATATTCTTGCAAAAGTTGTGGTGAAAAATTAAAGCAAAGGTATGTTGAATGGATTCAAAGGTGCATCCATTGTGAAACATCCTGAATCAATTAGGTAGTTTGGAAGCAAGCAAAAATAAATAACCTTGCGTATTGTAGCCATGCTGTTTCTATTTACACGAAATAATAATTTATCAAGTAATAATCTATTAAATTTCAAAAGTAAAAACTACGGATAACCCCGCTTAAAAGGATAACGATCCTTGCAATTTGTCATGCTACAAAAACGGCCCTTTTTAGGAAGAGGACGATAGAGGTTTAAAATGACACCGGTAGATGGCAGCAACCTACAAGTGTTTTTATCATCTTATTCAGAATGAAACACATAATAAAGATCGGGCAATAGGAGGACGTACGTAATATAAACTTTCAATATGCTCTTAACAGTTACAACACGGATAAAGTTAAATTAAGTATTGTTGCACAAGTTTCATTTACCTTCTTAGCGTTGTTTGAGCTTTGCTAAATTCGTCGTTTAGCATTCGATTTGGCGAAATTTAAGGTCACTAAAAGCAGACAAACAAATAAATATGCGGTGATACGTAGTTTCTTAATTGTTATATTACGATAAGCATGGTTATTATATGAAAATTTTATACTCATGTCAATAAACTGAATGGATGGTATTTGTAGTTTTATAACTTGAAATGAAAATAAAACTTAACGTTTAACCAGTAAAAAGGAAATTTTATCACATTGTGCCTTACTTATTAAAAAATTAAACACATCATGGAACGCCACCTATCGGCAATAAGTTAAAGCTTAAATTCGCCGGCAGAAACAGGGGCGCTTCCAAATTGTTTGTTTCTTTGGACGTATTCCTTGTAGAAGCTAAGCGCGTTAACTCTCTATAATAACTGTAGTGACATCCTTATACTAAAAGCGCTAAAAGGTTGGTGCAAGCATGAGCACAAAACCTTGCCTTCACGTATCAGATCAGAAGAGAGAGTGTTTATTTGACCTTCTATCGTAACCCTATCTGATTTTGTTGTCCCATTACTTTGTATAGCTCTAAAGCATGTAGTTGGGTTTACATCAGCTGGAGACGGCATGCAAGGTTTTGAATTAGGTGACAATGCGAATTTTTCCAAGTACAAATAAGGAAGAAAACCTTGTGAATGAAAGGTATTTATCGGCTAGGCGTTTTAACATATTTTGGTTATAATGTATTAACCACTGCATTCTAGCTGGGCGTCACCTAAACATTAATTTTTATGTATATATATATCGAATAATGGAGTAGAGTAAAATTAAAATTCCGTATTGCCGAACATCAACTCGTGGTTCTACAAAATAAAAATTAAATATTTCAAATTTACGATTTGTATATGAAGTCCATCCGCCTATTCTTTTGAGCCGCGAATTGTTCAATTACGAGTTCATTAAAATTTGGATTGGATTGACTGTATTAGTTCTTTTTCAATAGAGCACATTGCCAAAGCATCAAGTCTGTCCTGACCCATTGTATTGCGCGAAAATGTTTTAATTCTCTTTAATTTTGAAAAACACCGCATCAACACTGCATTAAAAACTGATAAACATGAACGGCTCCATTTTAATTCCGAATATCTTCTCGGTGATAAATTGTCATTAAATTGTGTTTAAGTGTAATCGCGTTTAAATCATATGTTTTTACGACTGTATTAAATATTTTGTCGGGAAATTTTTTGCTATATTCTTGGATGCAATGGGATTCAAGAAGTAAGGACGCATCTAAAATATCCCTGGAAAAGAATCTATCACATACATTTGTAATTATTACATCGCAAACTTCTTTAGCCATCTGTTTATTACCATCAATAAAACGCTGTCGCTTTGCAGGCACGGTTGCTTCAGGAATATCAACGTCCAACTCGTCCCTAATTTTTTGAACCGAAGTCGAAAACGCAGCGATTGAATTCTTAACCTTAAGACTATCTAACTGGCGCTGCTGCAGCTGATTATACAAAATGTCAGTATGCGGAAGAATTTTGTGGACAAAATTTAGCCAAAAAACGAAGTCGTGATATAAATAATGTCACAGATTTGCCAAATTCACAAATTTATTTATTTATTCCTTCTACAACACTTACTTTATAATACTTAAAGCTTTTACAATCTGGCTACACAATGTCGACAATTATTGTTCTACGCTCTGACCGTTCTATTCTTTCTCGCTTCTTATCCTTCCAATAACCAGTATACTGACTTCTGTTCCGTACGTCGCGCCTACTTATTTTCTTCTCACTTTTTTAAGTGTCCCACAACTAACCGAACACCGATGTTTGAAAGGCTACGGCCGTAACACTGCCCTCCTCTTAGTGTCTAAGTTCGTCCCGAACAGTTAGGTTACCTCTGTACGGGGCTAAACAGTCGGTGTGCACTATTTTCTTTTTGGTTCGCTCACTCTTCTGAATGCGATAAACAACGTCGTTTATCCTGGTCACAATCTTGTACGGTCCTTCCCAGGACTTGCAATTTTGGATTTCGCCCTTTCCTCCTAACAGGGTTGTAGAACCATACCCGATCTCCTTCCCGATAACCGTCACCCCTCGCACTCTTATCGTAGCACGCTTTCATCCGGTCACTTTCAAACTTGATCTTCGACCTTACCGCAGCATGGATGGCTTGCAAACGTTTTTGTAACTGGCATACGTACTCGTCAGTAGCCAAGGGTTGGTCATCTAGACGCCCAAAAGTGAGGTCCACTGTTAGTCTCAACTCCCTACCAAACAAAATGCTGGCCGGAGTTCTTCCAGTTGTCTCATGAATAGCGGTACGATATGCCAACAGAAATAGAGGAATGTGGCGATCCCAGTCGGTCTGGTGTTCGTTTACGTACATTCTCAGATTTTTTTCCAGCGTTGCGTTAAATCTTTCAACCATGCCATCCGACTGCGGGTGGAGTGGAGTCGTTCTGGTTTTTCTTATTCCCAGCAGCTCACACATCCCGCGGAACACAGCTGACTCGAAGTTTCGACCCTGATCTGAATGTAATTCCAGTGGTGCCCCATAGCGACTAACCCAATTGTTAACCAATGTATCCGCCACGGTCATCGCCTCCTTATTGGGTATGGAGTACACCTCGGGCCATTTACTAAAATAGTCCATGACAACCAGGATATAACGGTTGCCTACTTCAGTCACTGGAAACGGTCCTGCCACATCCATCGCTATTCGTTCGAACGGTGCACCCGTATTGTACTGCCGCATCTTTCCTCGACTTCTCATCTTTGGACCCTTGGTTGCAGCACATACATCACATCTTCTGCACCAATTTTCCACATCCCCCTTGCAGCCTACCCAGTAGAAACGTTCTTTCACTTTCTCTAATGTCTTGGCAACCCCAAAATGTCCTCCACCTACGCCACTATGCGTTTCTCTCAGGACCTCCTCTCGACGATTATTTGGTAACAAGTCTGCAATCTTCTCCTCGTACCATCAGGACTTTCCCATACGCGTTGAAGAACACCATCGTGGATTTCCAAAGAATCCCATTGAGCCCAGTAGCACTTCGTTTCCGTGCTGAGTGCACTCACATCAGCCCATGGTGGACGAATTACTCCAGACTCTTTCCAACGCACGATGGGTTCTAAATGATCATCTTTTCTCTGATCTTCAGCTAACCGGTCAGCTTGCCACCCCCGRTCGGGTTGTGCTGTGATTCTATGGCATGGCACCACTTCTAAACCCTCCTTCGTGTCCGCCCGCGCGCAGTATTTACAGTTATCATCCGCACAGGGTCTTCGCGATAACGCGTCGGCATTTCTATGCTGCTGTCCAGCACGATGCTCTATGGTGAATTCGTACTCCTGTAGCCGCTGAAGCCATCGCGCAATCTGACCTTCCGGATTCTTAAACTGCAGTAACCACTTTAAGGAAGCATGGTCAGTACGCAATAAAAACTTTCGACCATACAAATACTTGTGGAAATGTTCCAGCGTCTTCACTACAGCCAAGAGCTCCCGGGAAGTGACACAGTAGTTCCTTTCCGGTTTAGACAGTGTTTTACTGAAGTATGCCACGACCTTCTCCTTACCGTCTTGGATCTGGGATAACACCTCCAAGTCCTTCGTTACTTGCGTCAGTGTCCACCACGAACGGCTCATGAAAACGTGGGTATGTCAGTATTGGTGCCGAAATAAAGGCCTTCTTCAAGACTTCAAACGTCCGTTGACAATCGTCGTCCCATTCAAATTCCTGACCACCTTCCGTTAGCTTATGTAGCGGTCTGGCTATGTCTGCAAATCCTCTAATAAATCGCCTGTAGTACGAGCAAAGCCCCAAGAAACTCCTCAGCTGCTGTTGGTCTCTCGGTGTGGGCCAATCGCGTACAGCCGCCGTCTTCTCTGAGTCAGTTGTCACGCCTTCCTCGCTAATGATATGGCCTAGGTACTTTACTTCCTTACAGAACAAATTACACTTCTTCGGGCTCAGCTTTAGTTTTGCAGCAGCTAGTTTCTGGAATACCTATCTCACGTTCTTCAGATGATCATCGAATGACTTTCCCAGAATAATAACGTCATCCAGGTACACCAGACAAACTTTCCAGCTTAAGCCCTGCAGTACTGCATCCATGAGCCTTTCAAAGGTTGCCGGTGCGTTGCACAATCCAAAGGGCATGACGTTAAAGTGCCATAACCCGTGACCTGTGGTGAATGCAGTTTTCTCCTTGTCGTCCGGGTGCAGCATCACCTGCCAGTATCCACTCTTCAGGTCTAATGTACTGAACCATTTGGCACCGCTCAAACTGTCCAAAGTATCATCTATCCTCGGTAGGGGGTAGCTGTCCTTCTGTGTAACTTCATTGAGTTTCCTGTAGTCGACACAGAATCGGGTAGATCCATCTTTCTTCTTGACTAGCACAATCGGGGACGCCCACGGGCTCTGTGATGGTTCTATCACGTTTTTCTCGTACATGTCTTTAATCAAGGTATCTACCTCTTCCTGTTTAGCCCAAGGAACCCGACGGGGTGTTTGCTTGATGGGTCGGGCCGATCCAGTGTCTATTCGGTGGTGTGTCCTATCTGTTCGTCCACAGTCCATTTCAGAGGAAGCAAAAACTTGTCCAAATTCCCTCAGCATCTCTTCTGCTTTTAGGATTTGGTTTTGGTCCAAACGGGGCTTGCACCTGTCTAGTAAATCTAAAAGAGCCGGAGTCAACCTATCGGTACACCTGTTCGGAAGAACTTCAACGTTGCACCGTTGAATTATTGTTACTACCTCAAATCTTCCCAGCTCCGTCCCTTTCGAAATCTTCTGCTCGAAGCCTTTCAGATTTGCTATTCGCACTAGAATTCTATTCTCTCCAGTCCTCAGCAGCGTTCGCCCTACTAGGAGTCCCTTTTCGATTAAAAATTGGTTGCTTGGCTCTACTATCCCGACAGCCTGAACATCAACCTCACTTGTTATATTCACAGGGACCACGGTTTCAGCATACGCCGGTAGCAGGCGATCTTCTGCAATGAAGACTTGCCGTGCCAACTGACATAACCAATTCTTGGTCACCAATACATAACGTTCCGTTACCAAGATCTAACCTGATATTGTGAGTCTCAAGGAAGTCCATGCCGAGAATCGCATTGTCACAAATGTCTGCAATTAGTACCTCATGGCACAAGCACACGTCTCCCAGTCGAATTTCTGCAATGGACTCTCCCTTGATATGGGTTTTCTCACCGATAGCTGTTGTTAACACCCATCTCCTCTTCGGTGGTCTGACTCCCCATTCGTCTATAATACCCGACCGAACAAAGGTTCTCGAAGCTCCGGTGTCGACCAGCATCTTGATTTTCCGGTGGTTAATAACTGCTTCGATGTAGGGGGAACCATTTCCATTAAGCTTTGCTGTAATGATCTGTAATTGTGAGCCAGCTTTCGCCCCCCAAGACCGGCCCTATCTAGTTTTCCGACTGTCTTCTGTAACGTCGGCAGTCACGTCGGAGATGACCTAGTCTGCCACATTCCCAGCACTTAAATTTAGGAACGCTTTCGTTCTCTACCATCTTTTTCTCAATGTCGTCGACCTTGGCCTTCAGTATACTAAGAGCGTCTTCCTCGCGGCCATCTATCACTTCCGCTTGCCGCACTCGCAAGTGCACCTTAGAAGCCCGTTTTGCTGCGTCAAATTCTAAGGCGTGCGACAGCGCATCGTTCGGACTCCTATGACGCGCCATTCTTAATGCATGTTGCAGTTCTGAGTCCCCTACACCTTCTATAAATGTCTGAACCGCCAGCTGTTCGACAGAAGAATAAGCTAGTCTAGCCATTCGCTGCTCTACGTCTGCTTCAAACTGTTGTAGGGTTTCATTGGCCCGTTGGTTCCGGCACCTTAGCTGCGTTTGGTACACTTGCTGGAGATGTTTGTCTCCATAGCGCATCTCCAGTCGATCTACTAATGCCACAAAGCTTCCTTGATGTTCGATAGAGAGTCCTTGCAAAATGTCCAGAGCCTCACCTCGCAACGATACTATCAGTGAAGTTGCCTTGTCTGTATCGTCCCAATTATTCGCAGATGCAGCAGCCTCAAACTGCTTTCTATATACCGTCCAAGGAACTGTACCATCGAAATAAGGAGGCTTAACCTTTGCCGATTTGAGTGACATTGTAATACCTTTCATGTCCCCAGTCTGCAACCTATCGGAGAATTCCTTCCGTATGTTTCCAATCTTTAGGTCAACATCTGATTGAATTTGAGCTACCTTTCCTTCCATGTCTTCAATTCTTTCGTCAACCTGAGCTACTTTTTCCTCTACACCCTCCACCTTGCTAACTATTCTTTCTTGTTCTATTTTCATTTCCTCCAGGTTTGTACCCAACTGATCTTGCACAGCCTGTATAATTCTCTTATTCAGTACGTCCTGGCCTTTTTTCAAGTTCTCTTTCAATTGTTCCTATCTTGCTGTAATCTCTTCTTTAATTTCTTCTTGCCCTGCTTTCATTTGTTGCATTAGTGAAAACAACATCTTCATTTGCTCCTCCATTGTCGTAGTTTTGCTTCTAGTCTCGACAGGCATAAACCTTTACACTTTCGCCCCAACTGGCCTCCTCAGGATGATCTGGTAAATCTTCCAGTGACTTCAATCGGTTGGGTTTATTTGCAAAATCCCAGTTCTGACACCAAATGTCACAGATTTGCCAAATTCACAAATTTATTTATTTATTCCTTCTACAACACTTACTTTATAATACTTAAAGCTTTTACAATCTGGCTACACAATGTCGACAATTATTGTTCTACGCTCTGACCGTTCTTATCTTTCTCGCTTCTTATCCTTCCAATAACCAGTATACTGACTTCTGTTCCGTACGTCACGCCTACTTATTTTCTTCACACTTAAGTGTCCCACAACTAACCGAACACCGATGTTTGAAAGGCTACGGCCGTAACAATAATTTATTAAGCCCGTCGCTTGCCGGTTTGTGATTTTATCTACTTCGCTTATAATTTGTTCCAAACATTGGACTAGTGAGTCTCTATATTCAAAAACCGTGTTAACCACACTCGAATTAAAATTCCAACGCGTATTGGATCCCCTTGGAAGCCGCCGTTGAACAATCGCATCTAAAATTGCAGTCCTTTTTGAAAAACGCGAGAAAAATACTACAAATCCCTCAACATTTACGAAAAATACTTTTACCTGTTTATTTTGGTTTGCCGCCCTTTCCAAAATTAAATTTAACTGATGAGCGTAACAATGTAGAAATATCCGCCTTATTATATACCGATTTAATTTTTGCCTGGACCCCATTTTTTCACCGCTCATTACAGCCTCCCCCTCATAACTTTGCGCTATTAATTTATCCAGTGTCTTATCTATATTTAATTTCTTTAATAGTTCGTAAATTGGGCACTGATGTAAATAACCTACTATAACCACTAATTATTGCGTTATTATATTCGCATTTTCTGTGGTTTCGTCGGCTTATATAGCAATGAAATCTGCTGATTGTATTTGTTGCCGAATAAATTCGCGACTTTATTCGTATTCGTTTTGTATCGTTTTGGATAGGCCTGAAAAAACACTATTTTTAGAGTTTTCGGTGTGAGATTTTAACGTTGTGTCAATTTCCTCCATTAAATTAACCAAACCCTTAAAATACCCGGATTTTGACTATCTGCTCTTTCATTGTGACCGCGTAAAGCTAGCTCAAAGGCTCCACAAAATGTAACGCAATCAATTAAACGACCAAGTATGTAACGATTTTGTTTAACCGCGTCATTGTGTTTCAAAATTTGACGCCTGTAAGCAGTGCTTAGTTGATTACGAATATCAGCGAATTTAAATGTTTTAGCAAATTGAATGTTTTTTAGTTTTTTCGCCCAGATGCTTCAAATCCGTAACTCCCGTCTTAACCCAGCCCGGATCGCAATCACCATCTCCCATTAGTAAACAAACAAAACAAAACAACGAATTACTCACGTCGCATCCACATAACCAATTAGCATTTGCGTACATACCAGAACTAAAATTTCTTTTAATACTTTTACCTTTTACGATGGCTTGGTTTTGTAATTGAATGACAGGACGAGGTGGATCTAGCTGCTTTACTTCAATTCTATCCTGAAAAGCCAAACCTGCCCGTTTCATCGCCTTAATGGACGATACCGCATTTTTCGCCACCTGTTCCATTTTGCGCACAATCGCGACACAATTTCGCAAACACTTCGCATTCACAAGTCGACCTTCGCGAAAAAACAAGGCACAAATGCAAAAATAAATGATAAATGTAGCTGTAAATAGAATATTAGTAAATAATAAATTTCTTCACTGTTCGAAATCAAAACACTACAAACTGCAACACATGTGACGGTGAGGGTGAAGCAGGAATGAAGAATGAAGAATGACGAATGATATAGCGCATGCGTTGTATATACAAACTGCGAGAGACGAGACCTGCGATTGGCTCGGGCATTTCAGCGTATGCCCTCCCGGGCGCCGCTTGTAATTGTACCTACCATATACTTATGCGTTTTGATACCTCGATCTAGGGAATTCTCGGTATGGTATGGCAAAGTGAAGGAGGGCATGAATGAGCCTTGTCCGAGAATTTTGCTGCCGACCACAGAATATATGTACATAAGTAGTGCAGATGCGAATCGCTMTGCCACGGTAAAATGAAATACCTCAGAGATTCGTCAAAATAATTAAATAAAATATTTAAAAGTGAAATTTCCCTTTTGCTTATTTTTCTGTTGCTCAGGCATTGCCCGTTTGCCCTCCCGCACCAGCCGCCACTGCTTATGGTTAGAGTAACTATCGTAGGTAGTGTTAGGCAAGCAGACATGCAAAACATAATCACCTTTTCAGTTATGTTAAGACCTGTCCCCCTTCATTACAGATAATGCTGATTATGCCCCAATTCACTTCATAACATTGCAATATTCCTCTTTGCAGTGCATCTAACGCAATTGCCAGCTTATATAGATTATTTTCTATTTCTTAGATTTTATCTAATGCTGTCGAATATCATTCAGGTTATTAATGGGAACGGAAATATAGTTCTTAATGTATGTCCATAAGAATAAGTCGCAAGGAGTCAAATCATACCATCTGGTTGTAATTGCATCTGCTTCTCTGCTAATTACGCGATCATCTAAGTACTCATGTAAAAGCTAGTTTCTACTGTAGTCAGGAGTTGCATAATTTTTCTGGAAGTATCATTGCTTCAAGGTATCGCATATAGTTGATTTAACAAGGATTGGGATGGTCTCGCTACTGCACAGCAATTACCTGATATTCCCTAAAAATATACAGCAAGCTGCAAAATTACTGCAACGTCTGCATTTGATCACTGGGGTAAAACATTATTATAGACTCAATATATATTGTTCAATTTATGTATACTAGACAGTACTTACGTACAAGGTCATTAACGTACATTTTTTCAGAAATAATACTACAATTACCTTACTGAGGGAGATTTCAATATTACCGACTGTTTCGAAGATTTTCTGTTCTAAAAATAAATAAAAATCATGTCCTATTAAACCATGTCTCATTAGTTAAGAAAGGTAAAAGTAAAAGATTTGGATCTTCGTATAGCACAACATGTTTAAGAAACACTAGCAAAATTGTTGGTGCTGCGGAAAATCAGTTGGTAAATAGCTCATGACTAGCTAAAGGTCCGTGCAAAATTGCATGACATGTTGTGTTGCAATAAATGACGAATCGGTGTTCTTTCATTATTCTCCACAAATTCTCCCAAACTCTGCCCACGTTTTCTTAGGTGTGCTGTCAACTTTTCAAGAGATACTTCTGATGGAAGTGTTGGACACCCTGCATATAAACTACTACTATGACTAAATATAACCTAAAATTTTTAAATAAAACGCAAAAATTCAGTTTATTTTTCAATATTCATTTAGTCCCCTTCAAAATAGTCCCCCGTCGGATGCAATACACAAATGCCAGCGTTTTTCCAGTCCTTATAACACTTTTTATATGCGTCGTTTGGTATCGCCTTAAGCTCCCTCTTCGAATTATCTTTTGTCTTTAATCGTTTCAAAATGCTTTCTGCGAAGGGGTAATTTGAGTTTTAATAAGAGGAAAATGTCACATGGTGCCATATCTGGTGCATACAGAGCTTGCAGAATGACGTGTACGTTATTTTTTATCAAATAATTGCGCGTTAAGTCACCTGTGTGAATCGTTACATTATCGTTATGCAAAAACCATCTTTTGTTTGTATATAATTCAGGCCGTAATAGACGAATTTTTTTCTCTAAAATTACATAAAAGTTGGACATACCATGCAACATTAGCTGTTTGACCAGTCGTAAGGAATTCTGAATGCACAACACCAATATTGTCTTCATTTTTGAGCGACTTTGGCCAGGTTTTTTGGGTTTCGACTTATCTTTTAGGCGCCATTCAGATGATTGCTGTGCGGTTTCGACGTCATATTCATAGACCCACGTCTCATCACCAGTTATAATGCCTTGCATGTCTATATCAGTCATACAAGCATTTCTTTACAGACAGACTTGCGGTGCTCTTTTTGGTAAAAAATCAGTACTCTTGGAACAAGTCGCGCCGACACTTCTCATGTCTAAAATATCAAGTAAAATGGTTTGCACTGATCCAAATAATATTCCCATGTCATCAGCTGTATCTCTAATAGTCACACGATGATTTTCGAGCAACATTTCCTTCACTTTTTCAATGTTTTCTTCGTTAGTCGAAGTTTGTGGACGACGTTCATGAGGCAAACCTTTAATCTCTGTACAATCCTCTTGAAAGCGTTAGCACACGATATTTCGTTTGAAACACAAAATTGAATGCAGATAGTGGTGTATAGAATGCGATCTGATAAAAATAGAAAACGCAGTTAAGGTTGACTTGTTTATACACTTGTTTCGAAAACTTTTATGTGACAGATCGTGCTTAAATTAGACATGGCAGCGTCTGACAGTGCTGCCAGAAGAATTTTGACAATATTATGCGCGGTTCGTTTAAATTAAAAATTCTGGGTTACTTTTGATCAGAATAGTAGACCGCTGCATCAGTTGCATATTGTGTTCCTCCACGTGTACTATTATACTACTTATAACACAGCCCAATACTTGTCCTTCCAAAGAACCTAACGCTTGCTTGTAAAAGCCATTTGCTAGTTTCACACGGCGTGCCATCGTTTGCAGCCCCATGGCCAGCGGTGAAATCCTGCGAACCAAGCGAACTCCGTCAAACGTCACACTTTTTGCCACGGCGTTCCGCTTGAGACGTGTGAATCGTATTTCCATTTTCTTTAGTGGGGCTCAACAGGTTCTCGGGTCAGAGCCGATATAAAGTACATAAGTTAACTGTCACACCCAGACGGCCTGCGTGACAGATTCGTGGAAATTCTGCATCAGATGTTTGAATGATTTAATATTCCGCGCCGAACGATTTTTATGTTGTTTTTGTTTTCGCGTTGCACGGTCGACCGCCGCTTTGTACCCTCCGTTTCCGGGAAAGGATTTTGTTTGAATTGCGGGGAAAGAATGCTTTATGGTAGTTCTTGTTTATTGGAGCAGCCGAGTTCACGGTGTTTGCTTACTCTCCTCTCTGCAACTCGAACAAACACGAGATTTTTTAAATTAAATTATGAATACAATGAGATATCCCGTTTATCCGCATTGTTTGCACTGAAATCGCATACTGCGTCGAAATGTTTTTAAAAAGGGGTGGATTCTGAATTTTGTTTCGCCAGAATTTATATATATTATAGGGTTCAGTTTCTTATATATTAGTATGTTAGTATTGTGTCATGATTAGTTGTGGCATGATGGCATGGCTTTTGTGTATCGAATGAGATATCGATGAGATATTTTTCATTTATCAAGTAACTGGCATTCATAAAAAATGGGTAAAGTACGTATGTATTAGCGGTGGTGTAACAAACTAAACTGTAACTTGTGTTTATTGTCAAACAAGCGAGGTTATGTTGTGCATGTTTACTTGTCTAACACACGCTATTGCGGTTATCTGTAGTACATTCCGCAATTTGTAAACATGTACGCGCCGAATCCACGGTGCCCGTATTAATGATAAGGTAACACTAATAGCATCTTATTTCCACCACTGCCATAAACTACGAATACGTCAAACGGGCCAAACGTCAAATATGCGTCAAATTATAGGAACTAATTTATCCGGCAGGCTCTAGTTTCGCGATAGACAGAGTAAATCATGGCTTCTTTGACCCGTTTATTTTAACACGTACAACCAGTAGATTAGCTTTAATTTCGAACCATTCTGCTATATTAAAGAAATATATCCAACATTTTGCCTTTTCCGAACAAAATGTAGTTAACTATATCAGATTTCGGGTATAGTCATTTCCATTTCTATAAAACGAAATGCTGGTAATAAGGCTTTGCACTATAGGGTTATTATATACTTCTTAAAATTTCAAATTTATTATTTTTATATACGTCATTGGTGACTATTGGTTTGAAGGCTTCCGTGGTTGTTGTCGATGACATGTTGTTTTCCGAGCTGGTTCCCACGTTGGTTATTAGACCAGTTTCAGAGCTACTTCTGAGGAAAACACCGACATGAGTGTCGAAACGTCAAGGTCTAATAACCAACGTGGGAACCAGCCCGGAAAACAATATGTCATTGGTGACTATTACCGTCAAAAGTAAGACGTAAACTTGTATGATAATAAATAAATATCATAATCCGCACACTTGTGAAATCTGACATTTGGCTGACCATACGTAACTGATTCACACCCAATTTTTTTAAACTTATACTAGGGAGTGGTTTTATGAGAAATGGAATTGACTATAAGTAATGTTCGTGTTTGTCAATAGTCTAATTCTATACTGATTGGTGTTAAATCTGTATACGTAACAAGTCTGTTAGTATCTAAAATGCATGTTGCTATACTGCTACATATAAAATAAAATAAAATAAAATATAGAATGCGTCACTCTATTCCATGCTAATGATGCCCAATATTCAAAAAGCTCAAATTGACTTGAATAAGACAATATGCCCATCCAGGAATCCAGGTTCCATATTAAAATGGATATACTAAGTGATATTAGAACTATAAAACCTAGAAACAATTTAATTCTTTCAGCAGTTTGTTTTTGTTGGCATACTTGTACTAACTACAAATTGAGTACAGTTTCACATGTATCACTTTTTTGTGCTTACCGCTAGTTTATGGTGACATCTTCATTTGTTGCATTTAACACTTGGGTATAATGCCTAGATGCTACACGACGTCAACACTACACCTGGTTTGCGGAGAAAAGTCAATTCATTATGCATAAAGTGCAACGCCACATAGTCTTTTGGGCTTATTTCTTTCCATCCACATCTGGCATCCAATACTTCCTTTGCTTCCAATAACTATTGGTAATGATAGCCTATCATCCTTAGTTATTATCCGAAGAAGTATGATGGCGACTTTTCACATAAATGAAGCTGTGCAACCATTTCTTCTGCCATATCTGGAGACAACGCCCGTCCACATGTAGCCATAATGACTAGGAACTTTTTAGATCAGCCTGGGATTAATGTTTTACCTTGACCACCCACATCTCAGAATTTTAACCTCCACCGAAAATGTGTGGTATATGATCGGAAGAAGGCTCCTCCACAAATTTTACTTCGCTTGGCGAAAGAAATTACTGTTGCCTGGAATCAAGTTCCCCAAAAGGTTACTGATCATATAATTTTATTGATGTACAGGCACCCCAACGAGTGTATTCGTAACAGAACTCTTCCAACTCATTGTAATAAGACCCACTCAAGGTGAATAAAAATAATTTATAAAAATTATTATTTCCAGATGCTGTACGTTTTAATGTCACCTAATATACATTCAGATGCCATTAAGTGTAACAAGTTTATTGTATCAGTGACTTGTACAAATTATTAATTTTATTGAACTGACAATAAACATGAACTGTTCTTCCAGTGTTGTTACTTGATTACACTAATAATGTTGCTATGTTACATCCCCCATTCTTACGGACAATTAACAAATGAATAAATGATACAAAACGATATTTATAAATTCAGCCGCTTTGGGGATTTACTATGCGTCCAAAACTTGTCACTACTTTCGGTGTAGCTGATGTGTTATTTGCCTCAGATTCTATACTTCGTGAAGGTTGTGCAATCCTTTCTGTCAGGTCAGGTTTTTTCTTTCAGGTTTCAAACCTTCTTGGCTCAATATGTGGCCCAGAAATTTTTTGTGCTGTAAAGATACATTTTTCTTTATTGAGTTTTAGTCCGAACTCATTGAGTGTTTCTATGACTTGACGTGTTTGTTTTTCAAGCTTCTCTAGAGAATTCGCATGTATTAGAATGTCATCCATTGAACATTCCGTATTTTCAATGGTTTTTAATAATTTTGACATTACCTGCTAAAATACTTCACGACACGCAGCCAATCCGAATGGTAGTCTTGTGCAAGAGTACCTGCCCCTTGGTATAGCAAAGGTTAGGTACTTTTCTGTTCTGGTTGTCACCGGAATTTGCCAGAATCCTTTGTAGCAATCAAGCTTGGTAAAATATTTGGAGCCAACCAACCGTCTAGTTATTTCTTCAATTCCCACTAACGGATGATGACGTCAATACAAATTTGTTGACTCCTGAAGGGTCGATGCAAATTCTTATCTTCCCATTCTTCCGGACTATTACCATTGGACTTACTTTCTTCTGTTCTTTTTATTACTCCTAACGATTCCATATTTTCTAGTTCTATCTTTACCTGCTCTTTGATAGCGAGTGGTATTTTGCGGGCTGGATGGATGTCAAATTGGGGGTTTTCTATAAGGTTTATGTCATACTCAAAGCTTTTTATGCATCCTAGTCCTTTAAATAAATTTTTGTTCACGTCTTCGACATGAATTTCTTAATATTAGTCCTGTTTTCACATGCATTAGCACCTAAGACCTAAGATCTTCGCTTGCTACTTTGAATAGTACAATTACATTAATATTATTCATTATGCATCTGACCTTAGTTTCTCCAATTATCCTTTTAGCTCTGAATTTGGTAACTCTTCTGTGGATTTTTCTTGCTCAAGATGTTACAGTCTGCTCCCGTGTCCAGTTTTGCAAAAATTTCTTGTCTCCTACTATGACTTCTTCTATCCATTTGTCGCTTCGGATAAATTTTTTGGTAAGTGCGTTGACGTATGCTGCCTCTTCAATATCACTTTCTGAATCACTGCTTGTATTGTACTACTGCTGTCTTACTTGCTTTATTTTTGGTTTTGACTTTTGTTTGTTTCTACATGCTTCTGCTAGATGGTTTTTCTTCTTGCATATTAAGCACTTTTGTTTGAATGCTGGGCATTCTCAAGTTCTATCCTTCTGTAGGCACCTTCTGCAGTAGAATTCAGCTGTTTTTTTTTTACTTTTGATATGATAATTTTATTGCACAGATTTTTTTGCTCCAACGTTAGATCAGGTTTAGTCAATAATTTTTCTCGAATTATATCAGATCGAATTTCCATAGCTATTTTATCTTTCACTAAACTGCTATACAAGTTGTCAAACTGACATTTCTTTGCTTGTGTCTTAATACTGGTTAGGAATTCGTCGAAAGTTTCACCTTCCTTTTGCAGTACTTTGTTAAAGGTATAGCGTTCATATGTCAGATTGCTTTTAGGAGTGAAACGTCTTATGAATGTTTCTTTGATTACTTCTATATTATTTTGTTCGGAGTTTGTTAAGTTAAACGTATTACAAATGGCTATACGCTATATTAGTGCTGATGTAATGACCGCCATTTTTTTGGCGGTACGTCAAAGTCCTGGATCCTGACAAACCGAGTTGTCATAACGTGTAACGGACCTCAGTGTTAGGCGCAATTTTGTGACTTTAAAAGAATATTTAGAAGTGTTACTGTGCTTATTTGAGTAGCTTACACTCCTTCGCATTGCTTCGCAAGTATTACAAATCGAAATTACATTTAGTTCAGATCCTGGATCAAAGCAAACCAAGTTCAGTGTTTGGTGCAATTTTTCAGTGTTAAAAGAATATTTTAAAAGTGTTACTGTGTATGTTTGAGTAGCTGACACTCCTTCGCTTTACTTAGCAAGTATTAAAAACGTAAATTACATTTAGTTATAATGTAGGTACTGATGAAAAGCTTAACCTACAATATGTGCGTGTGTAGAGCATTGCAGTTTACATGTTGTACCAGAAGGTGGTAACGTGCTAGGTTCCTGGATGTTCTTGTTATAATGAGAGAGAAAAACGTATAAACTTTAAGCACTTATTTTAGATTGTCTTTCAACAATAGATTGCAACTTAATGTAATTTTGGTTGGTAATACTTAATGAATAATACAAAGGTATGTAAACCATTCAAACATACACATATACAATATTGTACTATACTATAATTTTGCTCTGAACATTGAGTGTTACTGTGTATTTTTAGTGGTTTACGTTCCTTCGAGTATTATAAACCAAAATTAGATTTAGTTGCAATCTATTGTTTAAAACAACCCAAAAGAAGTGCTGAAAATATTACACGTTTCTCTCTCATTATAACGGAAACATCCAGGGACCCAACCCATTACCAGTTTCTGGTAAAACTTGTAAATTGTAATGCTCCACACACGTACTGTTAAATGTCTATTTTTGTATCTGCGTTGTTATTAAAATAAAAGGTGTTTTTGTGCGTTTATTAATTTCTTGCTATGTTTAGAATCGCTGTTAATAAGATAAATACTAATATCGAAGCGAATGCGTATGCATGCGATTAATTGTTTTGGCGAGAAATATCAGAGTCGCGAGGAGATGCAAAAGTAGGCAATGAGTATGGATGTGTCATTTTTGACAGAGAGAAATATTCTTGATTTTGGCTCAGTGAGAGCGAGGTCTGCCTCAGGCAGAGAGAGTAAGGTCTTTGGCCATGTTGTGCCTCAGGCAGAGAGAGTAAGGTCTTTGGCCATGATGTGCCTCAGGCAGTTTGAAACCCCTAGAGCAGAGTGCCCGATTAACAGCTGTGGTTCCTTCGAGTGGAGGACTTGCATTCCGGGGGGTAATGCAGGGTATCTCGAATGACATAGTTCTGGTGGAGAGGGTAGCCTTATTAGGTGCCCCCGATCCGGGCTATTGGAATGCGACCCTATAGGCCTTAGGGTGAGCGTTCGGGGAAGCCTCTACTATTTCAGGTTGACACTAGCTAGTTGTTGAAGAGAGAAAACTAACAAGGTATTCATAACCACCATTGACTAAAGATGTAATCTCAGGGATGAAGCCATGGACAGGATAAGGATGAGGCCCTGGGGTGAAAACCCCTCTGTGAGTCTTAACTGTATCTTTTTGAGTTTAACGGATGAGTAACTTATGTTTTGTTTTTGCATCTCCCGCGCGTATGTGAAACCGCCTTGTCTGTCCACCGGAGTGACCGCATTGTTATGACCCACGGATGAAGGCGGCGATAATGTAAGTTTTTCTTGATTATTCCCGCATTAGTTTTTCTATGTTTTTCATTCAGGTGTGGGGTCAAACAATCGGTTCACAGATTCGGTGAGATGAATTCAAAAAGTTTAAGCACGTTTTATCGCAGCGCAGTGGTTTGACAAATTATAGTTTGTCGCAATTATAATTGGTGGTCAAACAATCGGTTCACAGATTCGGTGAGATGAATTCAAAAAGTTTACGCACGTTTTATCGCAGCGCAGTGGTTTGACAAATTATAGTTTGTCGTAATTATAATTGGTGGTGAAACAATCGGTTCACTGATTCGATGAGATTAATAATAACGTATTCACGTTTTGTCGCAGCGCAGTGGTATGACAAGTTATCGTTTGTCGTAATTATAATTAGTGGTTAAGCGGCGGCTGACAGTTTTTGTGCAAAGTACGTTTATTCAGCAAAGTTCTTGGCCTTAACAGGATCTCTTTTGTTTCGGCGTGATTATTGGTAGATCTAATACCTCTATCATACATGTTTTGCATATTCTTCATGTTCATGCACATATGGGTACCCATCATCAACATCATCATCATCACTATCATTTTTCTTCATTTCTTGATGTTTAATAACATCCTATGATAACATCATACAGGCAGTTGCCCAATCGTGTAATTATCAAGCCCCGAAGCGCTGTTGACCTTTCTGAAATCTTGCGGTGAGAATCAACCAAGTACATTTCTTATTTTCTATTTAAAGATAAGGTAATGCACAGCGAGTAGACGTGATCCAGCGATTCTCCGGTTATTTGTGTTTTAAGTGCCCAGTTTATGTGATTTAAATTTGTATTTTGAAGCCATAGATGACTGTTATCGGGTGGTAAGTGTGAATACTGGAAGAGATCGATCTAGAATCGTCAGATTCTGCTCAAGGAAGGATAGGCAGCTCATATTCCGCTACAAGAAGTTGTTGAGAGGAACCAATATTTCCATAAAAGAAGATCTCGCCAGGAAGCGTCTAGAATTACCACAACTCTGCAGCTCTGAATTTGGTGCTTGTTATTAAGGTTTTTCACGTAAGAAAAGCTTTTCTTTGATGCTTAATTTACTATTTTATTAATCATACAAGTAAATTATCTACAGTTTATCTGTTGACGTGACATTCAAACATTACTTTAACACTTGTAACGTATGGACTTAAGAGGGTTAAGTCAAAGTAATAGTAAATGGTCGTAAATACTCTGTAAATTCTGTTGACGATGTAGTCAATATACAGAACAGTATTGGTAGCAGTTAATTGGCAACGTTATCTTTTTATTATTTGTGGCGCAGATTTGTTGCTACCGTAAAATGTAATGCTTTTCCGGAAGCTACCGCCGGTGGTTAAGTATTAATTTTGCTTTTCTTTAATTTAGCAATTAAACATACTTCAATACAGTTTAGTTTAATTAAGTCAGGTTGTATTTGTTCTCATTTAGAGGTAATAGATATCCTGTATAAGTTTAGCTTATAATTATTATAAAGGTTGCACATCTTAATGTAAGATCGCTCTTAGCACATTTTCAAGATTTTATAATTTAGTTCAAAGTGCAAACCATGTTGTTGTTATGGTTAGCGAGACATGGTTGTCTAATAATGTAGATCTAACTATTTTAGCAATACCTGGTTACAATCTTTGTTATACGCATCGTGCTGAGGGTCGAAGTGGCGGCATATATCAAGTCGACTTTTTGTAACTCGTTAATAGAGTTCGCATCCGCGTAGGGACTGTAAATTATGCATTCGGCGTATGCTATCATCCGCCTAACTCCAGCTTGGGCAATTTTGTTGAAACCCTTGATAATATATTTGGTTTTGTTTGCGGTATGTATGAGTAATTTGTCTGTCTAGGCGATTTCAACATTAATTTACTAAATATTTCTAACCCTGTGTGTGCATGTTTGGAGGCATACAACTTGGTGTAAGTCTTGGATGAACCGAATAGGGTGACTGGTAACTCAAGCTTACTGATTGATCCTTTATTCGTATCCCATTCTCTGAATGTTACAAGATACGGTACGAAGAACTGTGACGATATTTCTGACCACAGATTGGTTTATTGTGAATTTAGTTCACCTAAGATTAAAAGTGAGCCCAAATACGTTACTTATGTGTAGATCTTTCAGACGCTTTGATGTCAGTGAGTTTCGAGAAAGTTTGGAATCTATTGAATGGACTGATGTGATACGTGAAACCAATATTGATAAGAAACTTGAAAATTTCAACACCCTAATTATTTATCTTTGATCGGCATGCCCTGGTGGTAACTMCTAGGGTACTAAAGTCCAATGCAATGTGGTGTTGCCCTGAACTCAAATGTCTCATGAGTAAACGTGGTGCATCCTTACGTAAATACAAACGAAGTAAACTTCCTGAAAATTTTGCTGTATACAAGAGGTTGAGGAACTTGACTATGAACTCTGTTAGGATGGAAAAACGTCATTACATAGGTTCAGTTGCTTCTAGTGGAGATATAAACACTATTTGGTCGGCTCTGCGCAATTTAAAAATTGATACTATCAAAGTCAGTTCTAAACTGCCTTCTAATCTGTCTAATAGCAATTCTATTAATGCAAATATTTTTCAGAAAAAAAATGATATCGTCTCTAATCATAGAATGCAATATTGTAAGAATGCTAGATTCCCATCCCTACAATAATTTTCCTTAAGAATGGTTACTTTAGAAGAGGTACACTCCGCACTTTTTAACGTAAAAAAGATAATTGTGGCACAAACAACATCTCATTGAAAAGGTTGCACTTATGTAGTTCCATTATTGATTTATACCTATTACACGTCTTCAATTATTGTTGTATGGAAAAAGCTTATTTCCCTACAATGTGGAACAAAGTCATCGCAATACCTCTACTTAAAAAGTCTAACCCTGAAAACTTGTCGGATTTACGTTTGATTAGCATCTTACCTGCAACTTCAAATCTGTTTGAATCTCTAGTCTACGAACAGATATTTGACTTTGTCTTTTCTAGGAAAATCATTCTCGATGCTCAGTGCGGATTCAGACGCGGTCGAAGCACTCCTACTGCACTAGCTTCAGTCATTGATGATCTCATTTCAGCTTATGATAAGGGTTTAGTCAGTGCTTTGGTTTTGCTCGATTTTTCAAAAGCGTTCGATACTATTAATCATGGTCTGTTATGCACCAAACTAAAGTCTTACGGTTTCAGCAGTTTGTAGGTACAGTTTATTAGATCTTATTTGATGGATAGAACCCAAGTGGTAAAATAAATATAGTGTCTCCTCTGAATTATCAGTTAGATCTGGTGTTCCGCAAAGCTCCATATTAGGATCTCTGCTTTTCATAATATATACATCGGATATAGTGAACACAGTTCGTCATTGTAGAGTAATAACTTACGCCGACTATACACAGTTGTATTTTAGTTTCGATAAGCATGATTTCGCAAGGGCTGACAAAATTCTGAACAAAGAACTTGAAAAATTAAGAAACTTGTCTGCTGAACATGGCCTTCAATTGAATTTGTCTAAGTCGCAGTTGATGGTCTTTGGTTATAAAGGTAGTATAAAATTTCTTATACGGTCTTTCAATATTTATATAGATTGCTCAAGATTAAATTTTGTTGATCATACTTTGATCTCATTATAAACACTCAGATCTGGTTTGAGCTGCATGTAACTAATTTAATACAAAAATCATTTTTAACCTTAAGTTATTTTATGCTTATAGACATTTTTTACCGTTAATTTGAAAAGGCAACTATGTGATTCACTCGTTCTCGTCCTCTATAATTGTTGCAATTTTTATATTACCCCTGTTTGGATTCGGTTGGTAGAAACAGGATTCAGATTGTTTAGAATGCATGGTGTCGCTTATTTTTTGGCTTGCAACGCCGGGACCACGTATCTTACAGGATTAACTCTTTGAACCGGCTACGCATGGATTCCCGCTGGAGTTTTCATTTGAGTTGTTTCGTCCATGCTTTGCCAAATTCTCCTCATGCAATTGAAAACTTGAGGTCTAAGCTTGCTCCTCATTCAACTACGCACTCACGTGATACACGAAATAAAGCTAAGTATTCACATACAACGCTGTAAGGCGGTAAGGCTGTAAAGCTGTGAGGCTCACCCTTCGGAGCGAGTTTAAAAAAAAAAAACTAAATATTAACAAATTTAAATTTAAACTAAGACAGTTATTTTTCGATCGTCAGATTTCATGATGACCATGACTTACTTCGTTCGTTCGGACTCGATGAGGTTTCAAGCAATAGCTTACTATCCCCAAAGACCACACATGAAGGCTAACCTAAGGAGATAAGACACCTGTTGATAATAATAACTGAAGCGTAAGACGTATAATCAATTAACAATAGGGGTATTCATAAATTATACCATAATAAACATAGTTTAAGTTTCTTTTCGAAGGTTAAGTAGAATAGCTTCTGCTAGACTTTGCCTTTATTGATCATGTATTACTCTCAGTATCTGCTCTTGTTTTAATAAAATCTATTTATTATTATCAAATCCATTTATTACATCAGATACCATCGATGAGGACAGTGGCTCAGATGAAGTACCATTGACTAATTTATCCGAATCAAGTAGACATATCGAATAATTATGTCGCGAGGACACGACCCTGTTAGGTTGGCCGAATGTTAAATGTCTATTTTTGTATCTGCGTTGTTATTAAAATAAAAGGTGTTTTTGTGCGTTTATTAATTTCTTGCTATGTTTAGAATCGCTGTTAATAAGATAAATACTAATATCGAAGCGAATGCGTATGCATGCGATTAATTGTTTTGGCGAGAAATATCAGAGTCGCGAGGAGATGCAAAAGTAGGCAATGAGTATGGATGTGTCATTTTTGACAGAGAGAAATATTCTTGATTTTGGCTCAGTGAGAGCGAGGTCTGCCTCAGGCAGAGAGAGTAAGGTCTTTGGCCATGTTGTGCCTCAGGCAGAGAGAGTAAGGTCTTTGGCCATGATGTGCCTCAGGCAGTTTGAAACCCCTAGAGCAGAGTGCCCGATTAACAGCTGTGGTTCCTTCGAGTGGAGGACTTGCATTCCGGGGGGTAATGCAGGGTATCTCGAATGACATAGTTCTGGTGGAGAGGGTAGCCTTATTAGGTGCCCCCGATCCGGGCTATTGGAATGCGACCCTATAGGCCTTAGGGTGAGCGTTCGGGGAAGCCTCTACTATTTCAGGTTGACACTAGCTAGTTGTTGAAGAGAGAAAACTAACAAGGTATTCATAACCACCATTGACTAAAGATGTAATCTCAGGGATGAAGCCATGGACAGGATAAGGATGAGGCCCTGGGGTGAAAACCCCTCTGTGAGTCTTAACTGTATCTTTTTGAGTTTAACGGATGAGTAACTTATGTTTTGTTTTTGCATCTCCCGCGCGTATGTGAAACCGCCTTGTCTGTCCACCGGAGTGACCGCATTGTTATGACCCACGGATGAAGGCGGCGATAATGTAAGTTTTTCTTGATTATTCCCGCATTAGTTTTGCTATGTTTTTCAGTACTTAGTGTATGTCCAGCTTTTTAACAATACATTGTATCTAAATGTAATTTTGGTTTGTAATACTTGCTAAGTAAAGCGAAGTAGTGTAAGCTACTCAAACATACACAGTAGCACTTTAAAATACTCTTTAACAATAAAAAATTACACCAAACGCTGAACTCCCTTACGCACATTACAACTAAGTAGATTGGTTTGGATCCGGGATCTTGACGTATCGCAGCCAAATGGCTGACATCTACGTCACACTAATATAGCGTATTGCATCTGGTCCTACTCTTGCTAATAGAGTTGCTGGTTAAACATTATATGGTTTTTTGTCTAGCTTTGTTGCTATTGCATACCAGTTTTTGCGCCTGCTGTAATATCTCAGTTGGTTAAATCACAAATGAGTATAACTATTGAAGGTGTATCCATCAATATATGTTCTGAAGTTAAGAACCTTGGTTTAATCTTCGACGAAGACCTCCGCTTTGACACCCACGTCTCTTTACTCATTAGAAAATGTTATTTTGTTCTCAAACTGCTATACAGTAACATGGATATAATTAACTTTAAAACTCGCAAAAAGCTTACAGAAACCTTAGTCCTGTCATTGCTTAACTATGTCTAGTAATTTTCTTTCCATGTTTAAACTCAAGAACACAAAATCAGATTCAGATGATCCAGAACAGTTGTTGTCGCTTTATATACAGTCTAAGAAAGTTTGATCATGTTTCTGCCAAGATCAATGAACTTAAATGACTGAAAATGTCTAATGTCTACTGCTTACAGTTGCTTTCTCTGGTGCATAGAGTACTGCTTACAGAGTTTCCGTCGTATCTAAGAGAAAAATTGAAATTTGGAAGTAGTGTTCACCAGCTTGGGTTGCGCTTCACCTCCTCGTCACTCGATATGCCTAAATATTGTACCTCAACATTACATAACCGCTTTTGTAAGGACTTAGTGCGTTTCAATATCAGCAGCTTCCGTAAGGCTATCAAGAATATACTTGTTGAGCTGCCAATAGTTTTTACGTTTATCATTGACAGGTTCTCTTTTTTTCTGTTATCTTACCTTTAAGTTTACTCATTTCTGTACACAGGTTAAGTAGAATAGTTATGCTAGACTTCGCCTGTGTATATGATTACTCAATAAAGACTTATTATTATTATTATTATTATTATTATTATTATTATTATTATTATTATTATTATTATTATTATTATTATTATTATTAAAGTGCTGCAGCCACTCTTTTCATACAGTGGCCATATCATTTGAAACTTAGATTTTTTGGTGGTCTTATTCTAGACACTCCATATTGCTCTGCTTATGTTCCTGCTTCTTCAGCCACTTTTTGTTTCTTTTATATTTGCTTAATTAAAAGACGGGTTTCGGCACCATGTAACAAGTTTATGTATCAGTGACTTGTACAAATTATTAAGTACTATATATTGAACTGACAATAAATATGAATTGTTCTTCCAGTATTACTTGATTACACTAATAATGTTGCTATGTTACATTAAGCATGTTTTGTAAATAGTACACTTCCATTTATCAAAGCTCGGAATGAAGTTGAGAGGCCGTTCGAATCCGAACTACTCTCTAACATCTGTCCGATTAGGATGTAATTTTATTAAAAATCCATTAAAACGCAGTGTACTTTATTGCGTACTAACGTTTTTATTAATTGCGAGTAATCAAGAGGAAACAATGGCAGGTAGAAAAATAATTATTGGTTTTAAACGTGTATTTAGTATGAAATTAGCTAACTACATGGTTCTAGTAATTTAGGTGACCAAAAAAGATGCTTATTTCGATAATGTGCAAACATTATTTGAATTTTCCGTCTTAAAGATCGTATAAATCAATCAGTCCACAAAAAAATGGCATAATTTAGCACATCCCTTCTATTTATAAAAACGGATGCCTACTTTTCGTAAGGACTTAATTTTAGGCGAAAATGTCCTGACGACATTCACTTATTTCACTTTGATTGATGTCCGCATTGAATGCTCATAAAATGAAATTACTTCCGGAGCGATTTCACCCCAGGGATATAGTAAACTTTCAGATATACATAAAAGCAGGGTTTTATGACGAACACGCAGGCACACTATAATAATTAATATTGATGTGACGTTACGGCTAAGTATTTCCGTCGATTGTGTATCTGCCATAAAACGGACATATTTTATACACTGTTGTGATATTTTACTGCTACATCAAATATTGATGTGCCTGCTGGTAAACTGCATAAATGTATTATTTATGGAAACGGGATTATGAAAATGTTTGTTGCACGTTGTATGCGACCAGTCAACACTATTTTAGGGCACATCCTGCCATCGACATTAAACAATATGCAACATTCAAAACCGGGGCAAATATAATTTAGGTATTTATCTATTTTGTGGTCTCTGTTTTACAGCATGTTGACTTTGTTTTAATTCCAAAGGTAAGTTACCAGTTTACTACCTGCTTTCATCCATTGTTCTGAGAAGAAATCAATAACATGCAAGAAATTCATGTGGATATTTTTTAAAAACCCGTTACATGTAACTGTAAAAGTAATCTGTCGCAGCAATATCATTAGCTGTCAAAAAGTAAAGCTTTATTACATTAGCCTGAAAGAACTATTAAGCATACTAAATCTAAAACTGGATATGTTGAATGGATTCAAAGGTGCATCATTGTGAAACATCCTGAATCAATCAGGTAGTTTMGAAACAAGCTGATTGCACGTATTCGAAAAAGAATTGACGACAATTAAACCAATAGCCTTTAACAATGGATACGACACAAAAATTGTGGACCAAATACTTAAAAAAAGCAATATAAAATTAGAATACAAAGAATGCTGTAGAATGCTAACATCAATGTAAAAAAACATATTTTTGCCGCAGTAAATTATGTCAAAGGAGTTAGTGTTTGTGTTAAAAATGGGCTGAATAAACTCAGAATAAAAGCAATAGAGGTTAATAAGTGCAATTTTGGAGGTTTTCTAGTTAACAATAAGCCAAAATCCACTAAATTGAACAAAAACGGCATTTACCAAATAAAATACATGCAATGTGACATGATATACATAGGACAATCAGGTAGAACTATAAAAAACAGAATTAAAGAACATGTTGCGAATATATATTCAAACAAAAGCACAACAGGTTTTGCTGATTATTGCATAAGAAATAACCATCACTTAGATGAAAACGACATCAAAGCTTTCCATTGCGAAAGGAAAGGTAAAAGACTGAACCTTTTAGAATTTTTGGAAATTAAAAAAGCTCATCATCAGAAAAAACATTTGGCAAATACACAAATAAAAATTGCCACGTCCAGTACGCCTTTGATATTGCCGAAATTATAAAGTCGGCCTTCAAACCCAGGCGAGAGATTTTACAACTGTATTTTACAACCCCTGTAAAAAAGGGTATGTAAACAAAATTCTGCACATCTGAGTTTAGTATAACGCTGTTATCTCTTTGACAATGACCGTTTTAGGTTGAAACGATCGTCAGAATTATCTGATAAATCAAGTGAGACAAAGCACATACGTTCAATCAGCTTGTTTCCAAGCTACCTAATTGGTAAAACAAGATGTCTTAAGAGGGGTCCGTACTTAGTCTGGAGTTCGAAAACAAGCTCCTTTTATTTTTAAATTTTTGTTTGGCTCATTTTGAAGACAATTATTTAAACTGTATGTTTTAGTCAATCATTTTTTTCAATAGTTTAATTTAGTTACCAATGTACGTCAAAACGAATAATATGAAGAAAACGCTTAACTTTACATACTGTTCACGAGAAACGGCGGACACATTTTTATCCAGTAAGACCTACAGTTTCATTATTTCTCTACCTGTTTAGTAATTCTACGGTGTCTGTATCGTTATTATTTGAGTTACATTAAATCTTTCCTAGCTTTTATCGGATTTCAGCAAATTTCCGTTCTCCCACTACTCCCGCAAACTGCCAGCTGCTTGCGTGGGACAGTTCCAAAAAACTCAATTGCAATTGATACATACGATGAGGCCCAAAGCCTGTGATTTCTTTTTTTGCGGTGAAGGAAATAATTCTGAAAGGGTTAGTAGGGACACGGCGCCGCTATTTGTATTTGTATTACCCGAAAACATAATCCATTGTCAACATATTGCAATTTGATGTTACAAATAAGGGGCTTAAGTAAAAGGCTGACAAGTCACATTTCCTTAGAGCTAAATTTAAGTACTCGTGTAATTAGTAACATAAAAAGGAAAACACTCCACAGAATATTATTCAACGAGTTTTCAGAAGAAATGGCAGCACTGTGTAGTAAATGCTTTCTCGCCTACTCTTATTTCGCGAAAACTTCCGCCCGCGCCCTAAGCACGTACTAAGCGTAAGCGTCGAAAACGATGATAATTCTTGTACTACTGAATAGTATTTGGATCAGATAATAGTTTAAAGGCAAAGACTAGCTGCTGGACTCAAGTAGTAATAGTGACACTAATGAACACCGCCTAGTTTTGGCAAAATTAAAAGTAACGTGGCTTATTATCTGACAAGCCAAAGATTTCTTTACTTCCCAGGTAAATAATGGCTTCAAAGCTAGTCGTAAAGGCCCTTTTTTATTATAAAAATGTTTTTTTTCTAACTGAAAGTAAAATTACCAATATTTCAAAACAACACACTACAAGATATGTTGAAGGTATTTGTGGTGTGATAACTTCTACGGTAAATACTTTTTCTTTAAATTTTAAGAACAAGCTGTATCCACGGATTCTATTCAAACTCCACGGAAGAATGCAAAAATCACCACCCCTCACAAAGCGTTCGGCCCTGAATTCTATTGTTCATCGTGCAGTGTCAATTTCTGAAGCAGGCAAATTTGAAAGTGAACTACCACACTTACGTAATAGTCTTGCCAACAACAGTTATAAAAACCGTGATATACAATTTGCCTTTAATCGTCATCTTCCCGAATCCCCAAATTATATATTGGCTGCATTATTTCCTTACTTTCTAAGTGTTACAGATATAATTGGCAAAATTCTTAAGAAACGACTCATCCGGACTATTTTCTAGCTTCTTTCAAAAAAAAACTAATTAGGTCTCGTGCATTTCGAACGTTTGTTGTGCCCGAAGAAAATTGTCCCATGTACAAGTATTTAGCACACAGTTCGCAAGATTCTTGCTAGTTTGAAGGCTTACGTGGTTGTTGTCGATGACATGTTGCTTTCCGGGTTGGCTCACACGTTGCTTATTGGACCTTGACGTTTCAATACTCATGTCCGTGTCTTCCTCAGAAGTAGCTCTGAAACTGGAGTGTCCTAGTCCGCTCCGGTATTTATACTCGTCCGGTGAACTGATGTGTGGGCGTTGTTACGCATGACCGGTTTCCAGATTCCAGGTAGTTCGGTGCCTCGGTCTCGGTTATAATTGTGCGGGTTCTTCTGGATTTCGATGGCTTCCTTGTACAGTCTCGGCCAGAATCTCGCTGCCCTTGACAGCATTTCTGCTTCCTCGAATTTGATGATGTAGCCAGTCTCCATTTGGCGTTCTGCTACAGCCGACCTGTCACATTGCCGATCTCTGGTGTCCCTGATGTGCTCCTTGATTCTCGTGCTGATGTGCCTTCCGGTTTGGCCGATGTTAACCTTCCCACAGCTGCATGGGATGCTATACACACCTAGTGTTTGTAGCTCCTCAGTGGTCGAACGATATTTCGCAAAGGTCTATAGGAAGTCAACCACACGGATCGCTACCTGCATGCAGATGCACACCACCACCCCGCCCAAAAACAAGGAGTCATCAATCAACACGCTGATGCAACGAGCGAAGCTAGTCATCGAACCAGACCACCTAGAAGAGAAATTAGAACATCTATCCAGAGCACTACAGAGGAACGGATATCCTAAGGCACAGATTGAGAAAGCTATCAACACGGAGGAAGAAACCAGAAAAGCACATCGCTGCAGCATACCTACCCTACGTCAATGGATGTACAGATAAGATCGAACGGTTGCTGAGAAGATATCAGATAAACACCATCTTCACCGCCCCGGGAAAGTTAGCTAACGCCTTTCCGAAATATCGTTCGACTTAGAAGCTACAAACATAAGGTGTGTTATGGTATCCCATGCAGCTGTGGGAAGGTTTGCATCGGCCAAACCGGAAGGCACATCAGAACGAGAATCAAGGAGCACATCAGTGATACCAGAGACCGGCAATGTGACAAGTCCGCTGTAACAAAACACCGAATGGAGACTGGTCACATCATCAAATTCGATGAGGCACAAATGCTGTCAAGGGAAGTGAGATTCTGGCCGAGACTGTACACGGAAGCCATCGAAATCCTGAAGAATCCGCACAATTATAACCGAGACCGAGGCATCGTACTATCTGGAATCTGGATACCGGTCATGCGTAACAACGCCCACGCATCAGTGCACCGGACGAGTATAAATACTGGAGCAGACTACGACAATTCAGTTTCAGAGCTACTTCTGAGGAAGACACCGACATGAGTGTCGAAAAGTCAAGGTCAAATAAGCAACGTAGGAACCAGCCCAGAAAACAACATGTCAGATTCTTGGTAGCTTTGGTTGTGTTTTATATTTGGAAATAAGTCGGTGCGGTTGATGATTTGTGCAATAATTGTTTATAATATACCTTCCACTATAATGAAGGCGAGTGCTTTTTTTGTCTCCTTTATAAACAGGGTATTCACGCTAACAATCTACAATAGCTAACTTTTTTATTTGACGTCCTAGAATAGTGGTTTAAATGCCAAAGCTTCTTGACTTCTTGTGAAGAATTTGAATTGAACATCATCTGTCAAAGATATTGACTACAAGTACAACAGAATCATTGGTTAATATTCATATGTTATCTTTGTTATCGAATAATCCCAGGCAGTTCATTTACCATTCATGTTACCATAGTAGGTGAAGACAATACTTTTTGTATACACGTAGTTCGATAGCTTTTGTTTAATTATTTCGGCGCCATTTAAAATTATGCTAATTATGTACAAACAGCAGTGTGCTTGCATTGCTCCTGACATAATCACGTATGCATGTGTGTAGCATTAATTAGATTAGACACGTGTAACATGCTCCGACAGTATAGTGAGATTACCTGTATTAGTTAGATAGTTCTCATACATTTCAGATTCACAGTTTAAGGTTCGATTGGCGCGTATTTTGACTTTTACGGCTTCCATGTTAACCTTATGTGTATATAGACTAATGCAATTTTTGCTTGTTCCTGTTATAATGCAAATATATCTGGGGAAATGAACCGTTTGGAAGATGGAAGGTCTTAAATACTTGGCAGCTATCAGCTAGATAGTCACTAATCATTAAAAGACATACTTGAAAAATTCAATATTGTTTATCTTATTGTATATTGGAAATTATTAAATTTTTCACCTTTAGACGTTCTCTATTCTTCGCAAGTAGAAACTGCTCGTAACAATATATACAATTCCAAAAAGAATTTTCAAGAGAGCTCTGCGGCGATCGTCGTAACGAACGCACACAACCGAACTGTGCTCTGAGTTTTACCATTTTATTTGTATGAAAAGTAAACAACCATACTATATATAGGTGGTGAACTGGGGATTGATGTTGTGAAGGCCTTAAATCGGTATACCTGAGTAGATGTGCAGGTGGACGCCTCCGCCGAAAGCAGCTACCAACAGCAAAAAAGACTTGCAGCAAAATTGTTGATTAACGTAATAATATGCATGTTGTAGATGCTTGATTGTCACAAGTTTCCTGCATGCGCAATGAAATACGACATTTTTATACAATAACTGTAACTGTAAAACCAAAGTTGTGATAGAAAACGAGCGACGGTAGACAGCTATAGGTATGGACCGCCCTTATTAAGCCGGATAAATTCTTAAAAAAAAATAAACAAAAAAACACCGAAATACATCGGTAGAGAAATCTAAAGTGAATAGACACATAGTGACAGAATTAAACGTTGCACACCAAAAAAAAAACGTTTTCAGCCGTTCAAACGCGACAATAAATCTAAAACTAACTAATAAATAACTAAATACCAATAACTATACCGTGGTATCAACAAGTAGAATGACCAAGTAACCAACAAACAATGAATTCAATTTTTGTAGGCGTTCTTTTAGTCAAAAGGTTCTTACAATACGATAAAATACGCAACCGAAAATAGACAAAATAGATATAAGGAAAAGGGAAAAATCCCTCTTTGGTACACTTGTAAGTTTGACAACAGACAACTTTGAGCTAAAATGAGTATGACAAAGATTAATCATTCAAAGACGTTTTGTTTAACTGGGCTTTCCAAATAGAGTGAAATGCTCACTGATCAGTCAGCATTGTTTAACTCTGCATTCGCCGACCGTACGTCGTATTTCGTAAACCCATAGCTCATTAATGACTTTCACAGGATGACCCCCGAAGTGTGCGTAAGGCGTGTACACCAAAAAGCGTTTTAAATGCCTACCGTACGCTATTTCAGTCAATAAATACGCATTAAAAACAGACAACACTCTTGAGCAAGTGTTATTCTCGTGCAGTAAGAGATTCTTAAACTTCGCCGGGGAGTCTAGTGCTGAAAAACATGCAAATTTTTGTCATGCTATGCTAAGCAGAAACAAATAGCAGAAGAGCTTTGCATATTCATTGTACTGGTTTCTGGATAATTCATCTGTCAAAACGGAAGACTGATAACTTCTCATTACTGCAACAGTCATCAAAAATATTGTTGCAGAATCAGCGCCATCTGCGAACCGGCAGGCGTGTACATGCTGTGTAGCAGTACTCTGCAAGTAATCATCCTAGCTACAGACAAATGGCAAGGAATGTCGATACTCTCCAAAGAATTCTATCAATCGATGCTTCGCGAAGTTTCGATAGCGTCTGGAAGGTGTCGCTTCTGGAATTTTCGACAGAGAGAGCACGGGCAGTTGTGAATTAGAATAGCGGTTATCGAGCGAGCGAAAGGCTTATTGAAGCAGGTGGTTTTACGGCTGGTGTGTGCAGAATAGTGTTTAGTGAATAGGTGGTGTTAAAATAGTAGTGTTTTAAACTAGTTAAGTTAGAAATCTGCAGTATTCGAACCGTAGTCGCAACAATATCTTCTACAGGAATCACTTTGTCGCAAATGTAACTCCAGAAGCTTATAAATATTATAAATATCGAATCGTAAGTTGGTGGATTTTAAGCGGGATGCTCTGTGCTATGTTACATTCGCTGTATCTGTAATTATTAAGCTTTAGCTTGTGATATCAGAGATAATTTCTTAACAAGCAAGATGCAGCAACATCAGCACTCGAAGCAGCTTCATTATTACTTTTTTACAAGGACGAAATTCTTTGCCGCTGAATTTCCTGACAAGCGATGTCTTGATATTTCTAGGAGGACGACGTTAATATTACTACTTATAAACTTTTGTTCCGAATTTAACGTCGCCGCTCCTCTTCCTTTCAGCGGAAGTTTTCGACGTACGGTTGAGCAATATTGCAACTTCGAAACTATCTGAAATATTAAAAGCGAGGGCCTCCTTCGCTGGAATTTCAACAGTATTGTCACATTGGCAACCACTTCAGCTGCCCTTTTGTAGCTTCCTAGAAGTCAGTTAATATAAGTACATTTTCACTTATTCATTTATAGTTAAAAAAAGACAATCACAAAGTTGTAGTGTAGTTTATCAACAATGATTTCTTTTAAGAGGTAGTACGTATGATACATACATACATACACAGACAATTGATTGTAAAACATACCACACTGGCTTTTTACCGATGGCGGCCGTACTATTGCGATATTTGTTTCCAAAAATCCGTGGATCTATACTTGCTAAAACAAATGTTTCATAAAAATACATAAAAACATAAAAAGGAACCTATGGCAGAGGACCATCCATTCCATCCATATGTAACAGAGAGTGCACAGGTCACAGAAACACGGAATAAGTTGTTATGGGCATCACGCAACTGGATATGAAGTTTAATGTTTCGTTTCCTAAATAGTAAACATCTGTTCATTTGAATGACGTTAAGGCCATGTTTGCTATAATTATGGCTCATGATGTGTATGAAAACAACTTTATTACGCACCACACTTATGAATGATCTCTCAGTCTGACATTAACAACTGAACATTATAAACAACTAAAAAGCATACCTGATATGGCCATGATACTTGGCCCTCCAAACTAGGAAGTAAATGTCACTTTAATACAGGGTGGGTCAAGGAATTATTCCTAACTTTGACGGTGACCAAAACGAAAACTAAACAAGGTAGGATAAATTCATTTATTGCCGTTAAGAAACAGACTTTGGAAGTTTATTTCATACTATACAACAGTTAAACAGCATGTCTTTCAAATGACGATCTTTGTTGTCAATACACTCTTGCCTTGCGGTGCGCGACCTACTTCCAGATGTATTGCGTCGTTTAAGGCTTGTAAGTTATCAGGCGGTCGATGTTTGTAAACCTCAGATTTGCGGTATGCCCAAAGAAAAAAGAAGCAAGGTCACTAAATCTGGAGATCAAACGGTAAGGAAACATTGCTCTCAGAACAGTAATTAAATTGCGAGCTATGTGGGTTGTGGCACCATCTTATTGTAACCAGACTCGATCCACATTCAGTTCTTCAAGTTGTGTAACCAAAAATTCGGTGACCATTTTAATATACTCTTCAAAGGATATGGCAACAGTCCTGTTGTGAGAGTTCTTGTAGGTGCATTGTAGGTGGCTTACTCTTTTAGCACCAGAGGCTCTATGTCTGTATCTTAGCGTTCGCATATTGTTGAGGGTGAGATTAGGGTAACTCCAAACGCGTTTGTTTTCTTTTGGCAAACGGCATCAAATGTATGTTTCTCAAGTAATGTATCTTCATCATCAGAGTCATCAAACAAAATATTTTTACAAAAATTAAGCACTGTAACCATTCCTTGGTTAATGTGAATGATGGTGTATCTGCAACCTCAACTAAAAATCACTTCTGATTCTATGACAAACAAACTAAATGAAAAGTTTTTATAGGTTATGTCACCGTTTGTTAATCGTTACTACTTTTCGTTCGGGTTATGAAGTTTTTACTCTTATAACCACCTGACATCGCTCTACAAGCTCTGCACTCCACTCCAACTCTTTGCAAACCATACAAGCCGAGCGCACCTCGTGTAACGACCATTTTGTATGGGTGAAATGAGGTCGTAGTGAAGAATCCTATGGACAGTACAGCTAGAGTTTAAGAGCGACCGCATGTTTATGTCCAAAGCTTCTAGGACATTGTAAAAGCGACTGTCTTACTCGCTCGATTTTCTGCGGTGTTCGCATAGTCCTCTGTGCACTAACATGCTTTTTTAGAACACTCCCATAATTGCGGAAGTTTTCCACCCACAACAATATCGATTTTCGATCGCGAATTGAATATCGAAGAGGGATTTGGTAAAAGTACGCAACGCACCATGTACCTCGAGAATCGGTCTATTTTGGGAAAAGTACATTTCGTCAGCCAATGCGCGTTGCTCATCCGTCCACATTATTTTACGACTGTGTTACGTACTGGCCGAAACTTCCCGAACATCTGCCTCGTTTGAGTCCATTCCACTCGCCCACGACATTTAAATGCGTGTCTTATTGTCAAATTTACCTTTGTTCTACAGTGATGCATTGTCGGAAATGTGTACTTTGTTTTTGATTTTAGGTTTTATAAGATTTAAAAGTTCTCTAAAGCATTTTTCGATCATCCCCAAAAAGTTTTTAAAACTGAAAGAATCTTCAACGCGAAGTTCATCAAACACCATACCCAAAACTCCTCTTTCGAGCCCACATTTTCCTCTTTCCGCTTTTACTTGCGCTAAGCAGCTGGCATGTTATCATAGATAACTGCAAAACTGTTTGTAGATAAAATGAACTGTTTACTATACAGTCTGCGCATGCGCGCGTCAATGTTGACGACCTGTAGTGTGCGCAGCTGGTTGATGCAAACCATCAGTGAACCAGTTCATGAAATTAGAGGTAACGTTACACTAGTCAGTTTGACCCAAGGAGGAAGAATATATTCTTCCTCCTTGGTTTGACCAAATTATTTGACAATGAGACCCTGGCTTTTATTCTTTTCGCAGTGGGCTGGTGAACTTCAGGTTAATTCCCTACCCCACCCTGCAGTATAACAATATTAACAATGGTAACTTTCGTTTGTACAACCAGCGCTGTCAATTGAATATAGCAAAATTATATTTTATTAAAGAATTTCAACTTATATAATTTGGTCGTAACCACTGCTGGTTATATCATTTTGCAACTAACATTATTTACCTTCTAGGTTACCTGCAAAACAATTTTCCGACTGCATGTACAAAGAGAGTGTTCTATGGCGCTGAAAACTAAGGAAATTATCCCCTTAATACAATACTATTCATCAATTTTGTTCTACTTAAATAATATAGTAAATTATTTACGTAATTTTTATAATAAATAATTCTACTACAAGACTAGTTTGTATTTTGTAATTGAACCAGCCGATTACCAAGTACCAAAATGTATGAGACCTAAGTACTAATAGAGAGTAAAATAATAAAAAGTGCATAGATGTGATTCATTAGTACTTTTTGACTTGTAAACACTATACGACGTTTAATAAAATATTTCCCAAAAAAATTTGAAAGCATTATCTGCAACTGTGTTTGTACTTCAATTTTTCTAGTTTGAAGAACATGTAAGACTAGTCCATAGTTTTATGTCTTATTCACTATAATGACTTCTGACATCTAAAACAGCCATAATTAAATTGTTGTAATGGCAGTAACATATTATTAATAGGATAAGTACTTAAAAATACAAAGTTTTGTAACTGATCAGGAAATGACATTTCGATGTGACTGCATACCTTGTTAACATATTTCACTTCTTTACTGCTTAATTTTCTATACTATTTACGTACTATTACGGTTAAAAACCTTCAAGGCAAAAATTGAATATCTGTCCAGCTTATCAAGCGCCTGCAGATACAGTAATCGGTCTTCTCAACCAAGCTTTCCATCCACGAATAATATCTGTATCAACCCCACATGACGGTGGTCGTTATAAATTTTTATCAGCTGCGTCGAAGGCCACTTAAATTTGGATCGCCTATGGACGTCGAGGATCCAGGTTACAGGAAATTTGTAGAATCGTGTATCACCGTAATATATTGGATGCGCCCGCTTGTCAACGTAACTCTAATTAAAATTAATGGTGTCGCGTGTGTGTGGAATCGTGGTATGGCGGTTTTTAGGTAGGTGCGTTTATCAGAAGTCGTCTCTTAGGTGGTCGCAGCCAGTAACAGTGACATTTAAGTGTCACGGTAACAGATGTGTTTCGTTAGAAGATATACGCACTTTGTAATGTTACTAAGTGAATAAGTTGATATATTTCTAGACAATATTGGAGGGGTCCTTCAATTATTCGAACAGAGCGTGGTAGTTACACGGCATCTTACAGTATTGAACGAGCATTACTAAAATTTAGGAAGGGAACCTTGACAAAATGTCTGTATCAACTTCGAACCGCATAACAAAAGGTTTTTCCTTTACTTAATAATCGGCTAATTCTATTAATTTTATATATGTGCAAATTTAAGTGCTATTTATCAAGTATGTTTCACAGAATAAAGGGTGACTTGAAAAGATTCACATGTATAAAATTAATTTAAACTATTGTTTATGGACCTTTAAATTTGACGTAACGGCAAAACGAAGTACCATTGGTCTACGTCAGTACCGCCTACTTGGATCAAGCAGCACGTGTTGAATGTTGTTCATTTGTTTGTTGTCTGTGGTATACGTAGCCTTTACTTGTTATAAATAATGAAAGACGAATTTGTTATTAGTCTTTTTGCTAGTTCACTGTTTTCCCTACCAGATGCTTGGCGGGGCTCGCGGAGTTAAGTTCAAAGGTTATATTACTGTTTACAATAACCAAATCATTTTACAACTAAGTATACGTCTAACATAAACGTTTAGTGGTGCATAAATTAAAAGCACATGTAACGGGTTAATAAAATCATGGACAAGGATCGGTTTCGTAAGCAATAAGTGCAATACACGCATTGTGCCGCGATCGTACCAGATCGTACATGATAATGTATGTTTATGGCATAAATGTTTTAAAATTACAAATGCTTATTGGTAAAAGCTCGACCACGGCCATAGCTGTTTGAAATAAAGGCATATTTTAGAGGCAGAAGCGCGTCATTGTTAGCCACATGTATGAGTGTTTATATAACTACCCAAAATTACATGCACATGTAAGGTAAAATAATTATTGAGTAGATAAATATTACGCCCTTAAATAATCCATTTATCTCAACAGCAAAGTCAAAAATACACAAATGTTTTTTTCCACACCACACATTGTATCTGTATGTACGATATGTTTAACTGTTTTTACTATTTAATTTAGTTATACTTGTTAAGCCATCGATGAAGGCCGAACGGCAGTTGAAATGTTGCCATTTGACTTTGCCAAGAATAAATAATTTGGAAGGAGCATCGCAGACAAGTGTTTATTATTATTTAATAACTTTAAAAAGTTCTACTATAATCATTAAAACGACATGCGTTCAATAGTTAAGGTGACCAACTTCCCAAACCAGAAAATCCGGACGCCTTCATGGTGCTATTTGTAATATGGGATAAAAATGGATGGCCACATGGCCAGGCATTCTAGGTTATGCCGGCTACGCAGTTGCGTGCTGACACCACAGAACTAAATACTTAGACTTAGAAATTTAATGCAATAAGATTTTGTGATATATAATCGTGGAGCAGGTAGGGCCAGACGCATGCGCGGTAAAGATTATAATATGGAAAGGTTCTGGCAACGGTACACCAAACAAGACCTGTCGCACATTTGGTTAATCGCCATTCACTTTGTCACACCAGCGAGTTATCGCGCATACTCGCTGCCCTACGAACGAGCAATTTGGCGACTTACAGGTACAATATTTTCTCGCGCATGCCGTAACAACTAGCCGTCTACATAATAGATGAGATGTCTGTTTTGGCATTAATGTGACACATGAAACTATGAAGTTAGCTACGCCTGACTACATGAAAATTGAAGACAACTGGCAGCAATGAAAAAGTAAAATACCATTTGCACATTTTTAGCTCAAACTATAAAAAAACCGGACAAATCCAAACAAAATTTTGAAAATCCGGACAAATCCGGATACCATATTAAGTACGGACTCATAAACAAAAGTACAAACCTGTCCGGGCTAAATCCGGACGGTTGGTCGCCTTATCAATAGTTAATCAACACAGATTTGCCTAGCAAAAGGGTGGATCCATTTCTATCTCAAACTAATTAAAAAAAATAAATTTTAAAATTTTGTTCAATTAAAAAAGTACATTTAGGATGTAAAGGTGTTTACAAAATTAGCTGATCTTGCGACAAGTATTACAAAGGTCAGACTAAAAGAGAAATAGCTACGCGTTTGAAATAACACATACATGGTATTTTCGGCAGCTGTACACCGATAAAAATTTTACAAAGAGAAATATATTATTACAAGCGCCTAATAAAAGGAGCTATATTTTGTAGAAATACTAATAACTTTATAGGGATGGCAATTATGAGTTGAGTTAGATTTGGAAAGCTATTTGGTAGTTTGTAGCAGTTCTTGTATATCTAGTAGGTAGTTGCATTCTCGCCGGTAGGTTTAAATTTACTCAAGTTGGCACGCTGTTTCTATGAAATCTTGTTTCCTTGGTAATTTGCTTATTTATTTAAAAATTTTGTTTCAACTCTTGTCAGACGATTTTTCGAGGTTCTCTTCTTTGACAAAGATTACAAGTGTAATCGAAACATCTTAATAATTTTTTGACAGTGTATATACTGACCGCGATATTTTTGAAAGCGTATATAATATTATAGACGCTGAAACCATTTACACTCGTAAAGGGTAGTTTTAAGAACCGTCAAGTGCAGCCTAAATATCTGGCGACACAACTCCTGGCAAGTCTAAGGAAGTCTCAAATAGAAACACTGGTTACATCCTCAGTTTATGCTCTTCTATAATTGCCTGACTTTATACAAACACTTACCTACCGAGAAGCACTTCTTGCTGCGTTGCAGAACGACCGTATTTTGAAATGTAGTAAAGTATGACCGATTCGAACGCAGCATTTCAACAACCAACCTGTACTACGATTTAGCACGCTCCTTTTATACCCGGCGTTATGAAATCTTGCTGAAGCTTATAGCTACCTACGAATAGCACAAAAAATTCGGGAAACATTCCTTCAGTACCAGGAAGATACAGAATTACACAAATTCAATGTACTAATTGCAAGAAAACACCCTTGTTGTGGGCACACCATCATTACACACACCACAATGCTAGAAGGCAAGTTTCTGAAATTATATTGGGATATTCTTTTAAGTACTCTTCGCAGTAAACAAATTTTTTCTCAATTTTATGTTGCTTTTTCTTGTTTTAACTAACGTCAAGAAACTGCAAATCCGCATGTTTCTTTAACAGCTTGTGTCAGTTTGTCAAAAAGAGTCTGATAAGAGTCTTAAGGGAGTATGTTGCATTCAACCAGACCCAAAAGAAGCACAAGAATGGATACAAAGTACCTAGAGTATAATGATTGCTCCTTTTTTTTAGCACGTCACTTGTATCCAAATAATTTTCGACAACGAGGGCCTTGAGTAGTCACAATTATCGCGAAATAGTTACTGCAAAAATAACCGCTACGTGTACTAAATACGTTTGATCGCATCACTATAACAAAAAAAAACAAGAACTTTTTGTACACAGTGAAAGATTTATAACAGGTCGCGTTCTTTTTTTGCCGCTTGAGTGTCAAAATACGGTGCAGTCCTGTGCCAGTCGGCTGCTGAAATTATCGCTTTAATTGCAGGTTCTAGGGTTAAATTACGAGCGCGGAATTTTTGAAAATTTATGACTCGGAAACAACGAAATGACATTATGACGCTGGTCCGTTCAGGGCCAGGCAGCGACAATGGGCCAGTTAATTCTGCATGTCGCAAACATTGTGTAGCAAATTAGCTGTAAATCTACAGCAGCTGGTGATGGATGTTCTGGATGCTTGGCCTGTCAGATGTTCACGGGACGTGGGCAGCTTCCGGGCCATTCGGGAACTGATCACTGATCCTTAAGCGTCGGAAATCTAAGAGCGAAGGCCTACTTCCTATAAGTGGTATTATTACATTCGATAGTCTTCACTATTAATAATAAATGTTTTTTTTTAATTTCATTCAGTAGTTGCACTGATATATTAGAAAGAAAACAAATTACAATTTTGTCCACTTGTTAAACAACCGATTACTACCTTGAAAGACAGAAAGGTATTATATGAAATAACACTCACCTGTAAATGATTTTCAATAAGTTGAGAACTGCATCCTTCGCATAATACGTTTTTGTATGGCTATGCCAAATGGAGGAAATGCAAGAATGAATAGAAAGATGATATTTCAATGTTTTACTTTTCGCTTTCTTTTTTTCTATCTCATGAGTGTTGTCGTTGTCTGAAGTTTGTTATTATTGAAGTTATAATAAAGTCACACAAGAAAAACTAATTTTAAAAGCCAAAAAGGGTCACTAACACACCAGATGGTCAAACGCTCTTAATTATTGTAAAACTACATATATTCTAGACGTTGCCGGTTAGAGCAACTTTACTTCTGTACGATAGAAGGTTACGCATAATAAATCTTGTCTTTACAGATTTCTATGTGTTTGCAACGTTCTGCCCTTGATAAAATGTTGAAAAAGGTTTTCTTTCATAACACAATCAATTTCAGATGGTAAAACTTTAGACCAGAAAATATTTTGGTGCGAAAACGGTGTCTCCATGTACGAATAGAATCAAAATTATATTAATTTTTGTAATTTAATAATATTGTGATTTACTTGTGCTCTCTATAAAGTGCCTAATAAGTACTTGCATGTGGTGTTGCTTTCTGTCTTACTACGAACGGTATAAACTGGCACTTCTAGATACATTTATGGATTTGTCCTTTTATAGAACATTTCTAAAGGATCTTCCCGAACCTATATCTGAACGTGTCTTGTCCCGTTACTTATTCTTCCTGGGACAGTATTATTCATTTTTGTCACTTGACTTGCTTCGTGTAAAGAAAGTATAGTTTTTGTCTGGGTGTTAGCTAATTAAATTCTTTGATGGCTTCATACTTTTTTTATATAACTTTCAGGCAACAACACATCGAGGGTTACTGGAAGCAATGATAAAAGTATGTACAGAAACAGCAAATGCTCCAAGCGCCATCTAAGCCGAACCTCTGCCCAGATCACGCTAAGGGCGTTTACTCTTACACTTTCGCCCTATTAGGATATACCTAGTTAGCCGTCAACAAAAACAAAACTAGTCATGATCACAATGAACTGACCACATAGATGTTGTTTATTTCACTGTACTCACGGTGAATCCACTCCTATGTCATAAGTAGCTACGACAGTTTTAGTGGCCAGCCGGATATGCAGAGGTTGGCCAAAGATTGCGCTGAGGACGTTTGGTGCCACTTTCACAAGTGCCATACCCCGGGATATGGATAGCAGTCTGGTATGTTCAATTGACTGGAGTAGGTGCCATTAATTTCATCTATATCTTTATAGTACGCGTAGCAATCCAGCTCCTTTAAATAATAAGTTGAATTATAATTCGTCGTTCGTGTGTATTAAAATTATTACCTTTCATTGTACGGAACTGTTTTAACTAACATTAAACGAGCATAAGGACATTATGAGTTCTATCGTATGCCCATTTGGTCTTACGAATAAACCTAATGTGTTAGTAAAGTGTTCCAAATATTAATTAATAAAATGCTAGTTATACTCACGTCTCACGTCTACTGCTGTCAGAGCACATCCCTTGTGCAACTGCAATGCTTTGAAAACTTCAAGCAGGAAAAAGAAGTAGTTAAAATAATTATTAAAAAATCATTTTTAATTTACCACGTTTTTAAATTGCAGTATAAAATAATTTCTTCTAGGCCCATACAGATTTAACCCCTCACAGATTGTCCTGAAAATTTGTGATAAAGAATTTTTCAGTAGCTATAAAAATATTTGTAAGATTTAAAACAAAAAACGTGTGGCGCATACTGATGCATCAGTTATCTATTGCATGCGCCCCACGTTTTTTTTTGTTTTAAATCTTACATGTATTTTAGTGGAAAAAAATGATAATCACAAATTTTTCGGACATACTGTATGGAATTAGGTTTCCGTATGTCCTTATAAATCTGTATGGGGCTAGGAAAAATTATATTATACTTTTTAGTGCATTTAAAGACGTGGTAAATCAAAAATTATTTTTTATTTGAAATATTTCCTACTTTTTGGTTTTTAGTCTTAGATATGATGCCTCTATGTTTTATATTGTAGTCTAGAGAAAGGTGAAATATACCATTAAAACGTTGACTTGAACTGATACTGCAGATTTATTTTAACCGCCCAAGAAGCTAAGAAGCCCTTTATCAAATTGTTTGTAATGTAAAGCGTGGCGATTTTTTAGGGTCAAATATCCGCCTAAAGGACAGCATCACAAAGCATATTGAAGATCCTATTGACGTTGATCGTATTAAGTATGAAAAACTTATCCTTTTGCAACGTGATTATTTTACGCCTATATTTTATTTCGAAGGTCATGAAGTACTGTAACCGTGATTTCTAAAACTCAGACCATTTTAAAAAGTTATGAGAAACAAAATAGCCAAATATATGTATATGGTTTGCTATTTGGGTTTAATAAGATGTAATTTTCCTTTTTTGTGTTAACAGTATATTCGCGTAGATATCCTTATGAGCTGATTTGGCAAATTCCAACCATGGAATACAAATGGGTTGAGGTCAGTTAAATTGTTATTTATTAGCAGCGAGACGCCACGCAGAACGCCAATCCTTGCCGACAACTCTGCGATATCACATATAGGTGCAGCCTATATGACACACTAGTTTTTTGCTAAGCTTTTATACATACTTGATACCACGGCATACACAAGACGGTATAGCAGCGCGCATGTAAGGCTGGTGGAGTTGGTGTGCGTGACGTCAGCTGAATGACAAACGGTGCGGCGCGCAAATCCAGTGTATGCGGTGAGTAGGATGCATACATACAAAAGTTACAAACACCTATTAGATGTTTTGCGACAGAGCTTTTAGTATTAAAAAAAATCGTAATTTGCAAAGCCTGGGCAACAAAAAATTATGAGGGCAATTTTAAACTAGTTCTTAAGGAGCGATTTTGTCGKACGCATCTAATGTTTATAAACGTTTCATAGAATGAAATACTTCCAGATGTCTACAACTAGGTAACTTCAACTGTCGTAACTGCAATTGGAGAATTTACAAAATACTAAATTGTGTTTATCATGGTGTAATTGTTTATTTAATAATGCATTTGTACAAATATAAGTACAACAGCTTTTGCTAAAATATAATATTATAGTATTATTTTTTTATGTTGGTGAATTTCGAAATTTTTTTCTCCAATTTTCGCTGACAGTTTTTGAAATTTATCTGCCTGTTAATATCTCGCAGCCTAATATATGTACGAGTTCTGCTTAGCATTAAAAGTACTTCAAATGGTACATTTGACTATTCTATTTTGGACGCCGTTCTCTGCAAGAGTTTGGAAAATCTTTTGTTTCGTGTGTTAAAGATGCGCCATGCATTGCAAAAAATTCTGATTCCATGACAAGGGCTGCGTTGAATAGTTCATCACAGGGTTGTAATAAGGATCCTCTAGATACAAAATCAATCCAATCAGGCGCGTGTTTTGTGCTTAGTCTAAATTGGGAAGATGGAGTTCCTAAATTATATTTGGACTTAAATTTGAAAGCCACATATCCTGCAATATATCTCAGTGCCTCGCGATTTATACTCTCTTTAATTTCAAAATTATCCATTATATGCATTGTTTCATCACCTAAAATAATCTGCAGATAAGTATTCCGGTTCTACAAATGAACTGCATATAAGTGTTTCCTCCTCGTATGGCATATCTGTCGATTCAACTTTATCTGCTAAGTTTAAAAGCATTTTATGAGTTATGCATTTATCACTGGAATCTGTCCGTCTATTAGAATACTGTAACTTTGGTCTTCTAATATATTGAGTAAACAGCTCTCATTGCTTTCTCTGGTGTTTCGTTTCTCAGTAAAAATTGCTTCTGAATGTTTTCCCATTATATACCATTTCAGTCTGTACTGAAAGTCAAGTGGAGAAGGATGATCATTAGTAGCACTCATACCTCTGATAGAAGAAAAAAATTTTTCAGGACGTCTTGATTTAATCTAGCTGTAAGGATATATTCGATTTTATACACACTTACTAGATAATTATACATTTCTATCAACGACCTGTTTGATAGTAATATTCCTTTTTGGAATGGAAGAAGTTCTTTGTGGTTACCCACTCTCATTTTACTGATAAAAGTGCTCATCCTTTCCAATAAGTTTGTTTGATATTCAATGCCAGTTCCGAACGCATTTCTTGAAGGGCAGTTTCCAAAAATTTTTGAGTTTGAATTCATTAATTCATCATTGAAAAGTTGCACAATTTCAGCAGCTTCTTGCCAGAAACTGGTTTTTGGTATAAGAGCTCTTTCACCACAAAAATGCAAAGCCTTTGCTACAGAATTTGATAACAATTGTGCAGCAGGACGAACACGTTGACGCATTGAGCCTTTTACTTCAACGTGACTTTGAGTTAATTTGGAAACCAATGTTAGCTCAGATGTTGATATATCAAAAAGGTTTTGAAAATAATCAATATTAATAATATGACCTTCAATATTGAAACCGTGATCTAGTAAGTGATTTCTACTGAGCTTCAATAGAAGTGGCACATCAGCATAAACAAAAATCTTCAATTTACTGTCAATTGGATGGTGAACATAACAGTTTTTATTGTGACCAACATTTAAATCGTTCCACAACTTTGTATTAGTAGTACCCATATCACTGACTATTCCGACAACTATAAATCCACAATTATGAAGTTCCGCAATAATTTTTTTCACAATTGGTTTAGTCATATTGATCAAATTGGTAATAAACAGGCTGCTTCCAATTTGATACTAGACCTCTCACCATCACGGCCTGAGAAGTCTTGTGAGATCCTACTTTTTGTTCTTTTTTCTTGTCTATTTCGATTTTGTTTGAAATGTGAATTTCATCAAAAGATAAAAAGCAGACTCGTTCCACTTCCTTCAGATCCCGCGATTTTTTTCTCATTGGGTCGAAAACACCTTTCAATACCCCAGGACTAACATCAAAATTGGCTACCCAATTTCTCAGTGTAGAGAATGCCGGTAAAGGGTAGTTACGAGCTCGCAAATATCGGTACGCTTTCGGACTCACACTTCTCAGAGACACGGCAAATGCGATATCTTCTGGGGTCCATCGAATTTGCTTTTCCTGCTTGGTGCAAAGCAGCTTCCTAATCTGACCCGATGTGAAAACCTTGGCCAAAATACTTTCGAATTTTTTGGCAGCGGCCTTGTCTACCTGCTCTAATTGCTGCTTCAAGTCAGCATTTTCATTTTCCAGTTCTGATATTCTAGCCTTAAAATTCATTATAATATTTTTACTAGCAAGAACCTTTTCACTTGAACTAAAATCAATTTTACCTCATTAATATATGTACGTTCTTCAATTACTTAGCTATTAAAAAATTACCTTGGCGATTGGTTGGCGCTACCTGAATTGGATAACTGAAATTCGCGTTCCTCGGGCAATAGGCTATCAATATTAGTAGTATTTGACAACAGTAGTGACGAAGAAGTGGTTTTATTTTGTGTATAAATATCATCACAAGTTTTTGTATTCATTAAAATATCATTAACTTCCCGATGCCGCCGTCTCTTTGACAATCTATGCAACCTGCTATCATCGATGTCTTTAGGTGTACGTTTTCCAGGTATATAAAGAGTAGGAATGGCATCTGGTTTTAGAATTCTAGTATTTATTGTGGTATAATTAAGAAGCCGTTGTCTTAGTGGCAATTCGAAGCAATTTGCTTCAAAATGAACAGAACAAATGGACGCTAGAAAATAAAAGCGACGGTACTTTTACACCTTATATATATTTATGTATTTACCATTTTTTATATTTACCACATCATCTCGTTTGCAAGCAACAAGCCATTGTTTACATATATTGTCATTTTTAGGGAATCTAAAATAGCGGATATTGCTTCCTTTGGTTTTCCTATAATAATTGCCACACTTCGCAACTGCACAGTTCGCCATTGTTATACAATGCTACGATACCCMGTTATTGCCGTTATTTTATTTACACAATAATGCAAAGTTGGAACTGGAACTATAAAAGCAGTGTTTGTGGTAACGTGGTGCATGCCGCATGGCCGCATGCTCACATCGCGCCGTACCTTTCTGTCATTCGAGTGACGTATTGCGCAGTAGCAGGCAAGTTTTGGACATGAAGTTGCTATACCGTCTTGTGTATGCCGTGCTTGATACCCAAGCACTCAAATTTAACAGTATGTCGGGTATATTTTTGGAGATTAGTAGTCAGTCTAGTCCTACGAACCTGTTTTAGCACATTTTGCCCACAATTTGTCCCTCTGATGTCTGTTATACTCCATAGCTCTAGAACGGCTCAACGGATCGGGGTCGTTGATTAGGTCTTGGTCTAACGGTGATTAATCCTATTCCTATGATTAAATATACATATCGACGATACAAGAAAAATGCACTAGTCTTTCCCCGGAAAGTTATCATGCTTGTTTATCACATTGTGAAGCGCTTCAGAACTGCAGTTGTAAGAAACACACAAGTTCGCATTCATCAGTATCTTTGGTGTTTTGCTGATTCTACCTTCGCGCTGATAAAATCGGTGCTTTATACATGTGAATACATTAATGTTGGGTGTGGGCCCTGCCCTTGCTAATATTTACCAAAAACTTACGCGACATCCCCCAGTGCTGGAACAAAACCGAGCGGCGCGCAAATCCGTGGAATAACCAAGTGCCCGAGTTTCATCAGAATGCCATTAAAGCTTATTTAAGGCTTATCAACTTTAATTAAATGCCTGCGAAGGCATTCCGTAGTCGCTATCTCCTCCTCATCTAACCAGTGCAACAGCGATTCGCCTACGCGATAAACTCATTCATTCTAATATTGCGCGCCGTCGTTTCTGTTTTGCCCCGAAAATCTGGATCCACACGGCCATGATTATAATTTGCTACAACCGCACCACAGTCCGATTTTATAAACAGCGGCGGCTCGTTGCAAGAAGTATAACTTTTCGTAAAACATAAAGACATTATATGTGTAATGGTTACCTGGAATGTACAATTTCCCACTAGGAATGTCCCTACGTCTATAGCATATAACATTATATCATGGACTTTACTGCTCTGAAGGAATGCCATTACTTTGACAGAACCGTATTTGCCAAATTTCATTTAAAACAAAACGCATTAGAAAAACAAGCGTTTATTTATAATTCCAAATATTACTGGCATTTACTTAATTTCATAATGCAGTCTACTATATTATATAGATACTTGTTGTACATAACTTTAAAGTTGTTGTTGCCATGTGCACCGGCTGGATGAAAATCAACCCATACCAAGTTTAACCTCAAAACAGAAACAGAAATTGTCGTGGCCATATTGCACCCGTACTACTAGGTAATACCTTATAGTATAGGTACTACAGGTATGCAGGTCAATTTTATCATGGAGAATATACACCAGAAAATTTCAAATTTAGGTACTAACAGCGAAAAAAATTGTCGATTGTCAGTTTAAACTGTCTATTGTCAACCTTAAACCGAATCAATATGCTATTAACCTATCCAGGGTGGGTTAGCACGTGCGCACGCAACATTTTTCGAGAGCTATTTTGGGGAGTTATTAAGTAAGGTAGTTTGTAATTCTTAGCGTTGAGTGGTTTAGTGTGTTTCTCTCTTCCGTTTTTGGTGAGTGTTTTCTATTTTATTACATTTTCGTTTGGTTTATTTTGATTATTTCAAATAAAAAGTAAGGTTATATTTTAACCTATGTCGGAATCGGAGGGGGAGGGGGAACCTCCCCCGGTATTGGGATTTGATGGAGCTACACCAATGGATCATAGTGTGTTATCTTGTGACTTATTTTCAAATGCTTCACAACAAGTAAAAGAAAAGACTGTAAGCGCAGTCAACAGTGTGCAAAATTTTGATAAAGATGTAAGCTTGAACTCTCATATAGGACATCGAAATGATAACAATGCATACTCTGATAGAGATACAGGACCTTTTGTTGTTATGATCGAAGCCTCTGAAAAAATAAATAAGAATATTGGTAAGATAAGTCAGCTTAAAATTGCTAAAGAGCTCCTTGACAATAATGTTACTGACATTGTAAAACTTAAAATAAAAGGTAAAAACCGGATTGCTATTGAATTCTCAAATTTCTTGGCAGCTAATAGATTTAGTTCTCACAAAGGGTTAAAAGATAAAGGATACAATATTTATATTCCTTATAATATGGTGTCATGCAAGGGTATAATAAGACATGTGGATCTTGATTATGATATTGAGGTACTTAAAAAATCTATCATTTCCCCTCGCAGAATCATTAATGCACGTAGACTTAATAGGAAAAAAATAAATATGGATGGAGCTGAGTATGTCCCAACAGGGACCGTGTTATTGACATTCGAAGGAATTAACTTACCTCGTTCTGTGGAAATTTGGAGATTACCTTTCTCTGTTGTACCATATGTCCCTCCGGTCACACATTGCCATGCATGTCACCGATATGGACATACCAAAACCTTATGTAAAGGTCGACCAAAGTGCTATATGTGTGCAGAAGAGCCACACGACGAATCATGTAATAGAAAGTGTTTCCATTGTGGAAGTGGGGACCATACATCTTTCTTTAGTCAGTGCCCGGAACACCAACGTCAAGTTAATATCAGACATCTCATGGCTTTTAATAATTTGTCCTATTATGATGCTGCCCAATTATGTCCAGTTACCTATAAATTAATCCATTCAGAGACACAAAGGTCAGATCATAGTCAGCAACATCCAGCTGACTTTCCCTCATTGAATAAGTTGTCCTCACAGCAATCTAGTGACATTACAGTTAGTCAGAGACGTCTTGTTGCAACTGAAGACAATAGAATTCGAAGTAAACGTACATATGCACAAGTAATAAATACTGATAKAATAACTAAAAGAAGAAATACGAGTGTAGGGTATAATAAGGACACACACAATGCATGTCTTGACTCTCCCAATGGAAGGGAATTTAGAGGTTCCACCCCCCATGCCACACAGTCATCAGCTGTGTTGGGCAAAAGTACTACTTATTCGCCTGTTAGTGCCACATCAAATTCACAAATATTACAAAATCCGAATCAATTTTACAAACATTTCCTATTATTACCTAATAATATTCAAAATGAGATAAGAGATAGTATACTAAAGCATTTTAGAATGGAACCTGTGGGTTCCAGTGATATATAATTAGTTTGCTCTTGTTGCCTCTGCCTCGTTTACTGATTTATCAAAATATTATAATGGACGATTCACTTGTTATAATGCAGTGGAATATACATAGTGTTAATACAAACAGATATAATTTAATCAATATCATAGGAGAGGTCAATCCTGATATAATACTGTTAAATGAAACCTGGCTTAATCCTTCATTTTCTTTTCATATTAAGGGGTTTAAGTGCATCCGCAGAGATAGAATCGATGGCAAAGGTGGAATTGCGATTTTGACTAAACTAAAACTAAATCATAGTGTTTTATTTATAGATCCCAATATACAAACCATTGATTGCCAAATCATGGGAATTAGAGTATCTAATATTAACATTATAAATGTTTATTGCACCCCAACACAGGTCTTCCCAGCAGACTCCTTTGGAGACTTCTTGGATACTATTCCTGGACAGTTCATCATCATGGGCGACTTTAATGCTCACCACATAAGTTGGGGTAGTAGTCGTAATAACCCTAGCGGTAATAACCTCTTAAAGCTAATGGAACAACAAAATTTAGTGGTTATTAATGATGGTTCTCCTACTAGGTTTCAAAGTCCATCTGAACAACCTAGTGTTGTAGATATAACAATGGTGTCAGCTAATATAGTTAATAAATGCTCATGGACTCGCTTAACAGATTGTGGTAATAGTGACCATTTCCCTACTATATGCTCTCTGGCTACCAATGTGTCTAGTTATTACATTCATGAGAGTTCTCCACATTTGCTACGAATATATAAAAAAGCAGACTGGGATGCTTATAGAAATTATATTTTGGATGGCATATCAGATCACACTTCCCTAGAATATGACGACTTTTTAAATATAATTAATGATGCAGCGGATAGAGCTATCCCTAAAAAAAAAACAGGGTAAAAAATACATTCCCAGAAATCCCTGGTGGGACAATGAATGTGACGAGGCTGTAAGGGAAAGGAAAGATGCAATTTCTATGTTATATACTAATTTTAATATTGAGAATTTTATTAAAACCAAAGCAATTATTGCAAAAACAAAACGATTCCTTAAGAATAAAAAGAAATTAAAATTCCGTGAGTTTTGTGCCTCCTTTAATAGACATACAGATATACGTAGAGTATGGATTATTTTTAAAAAAATTGGTAATATACATAATTTCAATGCCAAAAGTCTACCTCCACCACATATAGCTTTAAACATTCTTAATAGTTTCAACTGTGATGTACCAGAAATTACGAATCTATCTAGGGATCCATTAGTAGAATATATTAAATTTTCGTTTACTGAACTTTGGAATTATCTAGGCTCTAAGAAAGACACAGCTCCTGGCTGTGATTATATTACATTTTTGCTTCTTCGAAACCTACCATCAAGGGCCTTACATATTCTTTTAGACATGTTTAATAGCATTTGTCTTAATTGTAGCATTCCTTCTCAATGGAAAACCCAAATTATCTTGGGTTTTTTGAAATTCAATAGAGATCCTACTGTTCATCAAAATTACAGACCTATAGCTCTGTCATCCTGTGTTAGTAAAATCTTTGAAGGCTTGTTAAAAAACCGTATTGAATGGTATGTAGAGAGCAACAAGGTTTTTTCATTCTACCAGACCGGTTTCAGACGTGGCATGGGTACTATAGAAAATACAGGCTTCTTATTAACCTTTGTTCAGTTAGCCTTTAGTTTAGATCAGACAGTCATTGCTGTATTTCTTGATATTAAATCAGCTTACGATCATGTAAATATCCATTTACTTCATGATTATATGAGAAAATTAAAAATTCCTTGGTACCTTTGTAATGCCGTACATACGTTGCTGAATATGCGTCAAATTTATGTTAAAGACAATCAGGGTTTTCCCCATGGACCCCAAAGAATTTCGTGTGGAATAGCTCAAAGCTCCCCATTAAGCCCATTGTTATTTAATATTTATATATCGTTTTTGTATAAAATCTTGCCAAAAAATTTAATATGTTTGTCATATGCTGATGATTTGGTCCTCTTAAACCGTGGCAAAAATCCTTTTTTGATGAGTGAAAGCATTAATGTTGGTATGCGGATAGTTTCTGATTGGCTATCAGATCATAACTTCAAACTGCCCTATAATAAGTGTGATGCCATATGGTTTACTAAAGGAAAACGGAGTTATAAACCTCCAGATATTAAAATTAATGATAACATAATTCTATATAAAGATGAAATAACATATCTTGGAGTCATCTTTTCATACAATCTCAAATGGAATACGCATGTAAATAATATTGTTAGTAAGGCACTTAAAGGCATCAATATACTTAGAGCTTTTTGTGGTACTTGGTGGGGTATGGATCCAGTCACTGTTCACATGGCCTATAATGGCCTAGTGAATAGCCACCTTGACTATGGATCCATTCTTATCAAATCAAATAACCAAGGGTTAAGGAATAAGTTGGATGTTATTCAGTTTAAGGCCCTCAGAATAATCACTGGATGCATGAAGTCCACTCCCCGTAATGCATTGTTAGCAGAATGTGCTGAAACATCCCTAGAAAATCGACGTCAATGGCTAGCTGTTAGATTTGTCACCAAAATAATTGGATTTAAAAAACACCCTTTACTTAAAATATTATCTTCAATCTGTATGTTGTACAGAAATGGATCAGGATATTGGCAACATAGAGAGATATCTTATGTATGTCAGGCTTTAATGAAAATCTGTCCATTCTTATATATCGTGATGATGTCCTGCCTTGTTTCCTCCATAATTATTTTGAACAAGTTTCACCACTTCAGCAGGTTAATCTAAAGTTAAAAAAAGGTATGGATAATCAGTTGCAATTTTCGATAGCCACAGAAAAATATAGGGGAGATTACAACTTGGTGTTCACTGATGCCTCGAAAGAGAATTATTCTGTCGGCTACGGAGTACATGTAGAGACTCATAATATAAATCTTACCAACCGATTACCGCAGATGATAAATATTTGCAGTGCAGAAATTCTTGCCATCCATAGAGCTTTAAGACTATGTATAGAACATAAAATGAAAAATAACTTGGTCTTATCTGATTCGGCTAGTGCATTGGAAAAAATATCGCAATCGACAATCAATACCAAAAATGATCATGTTACCCTTGCCATTAGACATTTGGTACATCAGTATAGTGATAAAGGTTATCAGTTTAAGTTTGCTTGGATTCCGAGCCATACAAATATTCCTGGCAATGAGCTGGCAGATAAATTAGCTAATCTGGGAAGAAAGATGCCACAGCCTCAGCAAATCTTTATATATAAGTTTGACATTTTACCTAAATTAAAATCACAACTTCTTCATGAACACAATGCACAATGGAAAGAATCAGTAAGTCACACTGGCAAATGGTATGGTGAAATACAAAATACTTTTCCACATATACCATGGTTTAAGAAGTTCCCTTACATTAATCGTAGGCATATTACCACAATTATAAGGATGAGAACTAACCACTGTCTCATGAAAGCTCATCTGTACAAAATTAGAGTGTCGGAATCCCCTTTATGTGAATGCGGACAATATGAAGATTTGGATCATATCTTTTTTCAATGTCCCATTCGTTCAGTACCTGGTCTGGATCTCTATAGCATGTTTTGTTCAATGGGATTTTCATTACCTCTTAACATCAAAGTTGTGTTACAATCTCTTTCTTCTAAAGTAATAACATTGCTATGTCAATTTTTAACAATCAACAAAATCAATCTCTAAGTAATTTCTCTTTATTTACAGATATACACTTCCCACCAATTGGGCTCTACATTATATGGCATCATTTTAGGTTATACCAAGTGTGAAAGCTGTCATCTAGTGCTTATCCCTTTTGTTTATCCTGTTCTCCTTTTCTAACTATCCTTACCTCCGATATCTCCCCTAAACCCATCATCCTTGCTCTCTGATACATAAATAATGTGCTGGCTAATTGTCATATCCTGACAAAAGCCAATAACCCAAACAACAACAATTAACCTATCCAGAATGCTGTCAAAAATGGCGGCTGGATGACAAACAACCTAAATTACGTAGAGGTGGTTCGGTCGCGAACGAACTGTTAAAAAGAGAGGGTGAGAACTGCGCGAACTGGTTCGTGACATTGAAAGTTCGTCGTTCGCGAGCGAACAGCTGTTGTTTCAGTTCGCGAACGAACTATAGGCAAGTTTACAATAGTGACGCGACATCTGGCGGCAGATACATAAAATATTAAGAACAGTACTTTAATGCGTGCTAAATACCAGGGATACAGGGAACCTTAAAAAAGTTGGTCCATTGATACTAATACGTCGTAAAGTTTTTAAATTTTAGTAAAGATAGTTGTCATTCATGGTAATAGTAAATAAAAACTTTGCAAAAGTTGAACTTTCTTTGTTAACTAGTAGTACTTAACTTAGGCTATGTTGTACCTACGCATAAATAACATACTGTCTAAGCTTAAACGTACAAACGTTAGCAGAGCTGTCTTTTTTGCTGCTGCTGAAAACAATGAGAAATGTACTTATACTTTACCTGTAAACTTTTGTAAGAATGACAAATTGAGGACACTGGTTTCTAAATTCTGATAAAATATGTGTTGTGGTAAATTGATGGAAAGTAACGGTTGTTGGTTATTCAAATATAAAGTTAGAGGAACTCGATAAAGGAAGCGAAATAAAGAATTTGCCCACTACACCTTAATTATTTAGAACATCCAAATTGTGCATCTCTCTGCCATCTAGCGGCAGATTTCTGCACTAAGTTTGTCTTCCTCTGGCCTCGCGGCAAGCGGGGTTTTAAGTCTTAGTTTAGTTTTTAGAGTCAATAAGTTGTTGGCAGCTGTTGGGCACATGTCCACTGTTTGCAACATTTCACATGCTTGTAAATATCTAAAACGTATTGTAACTATTTCATATATTATAAAACTGAAATGTTAATAGTTTTCGACTTCGAGTACATTTAAGGTAAAAAATTTTCACCGCGGTTCGCGCCAAAATGTAAATAATGTACGTAACGTATGTAATGTAAGCTTTCGTTCGTTATAAAAAATCAATGTTTTGCTACAGTCCGGTAATACAAATTAAACTCTAACAGTTGGTTCTGATATATCGTGCTTGAACCTTAACATCTCTCCGTTCTTTTATATTTTATAATCTCTAAATATTCCTCAGGAAAGATGTCCTAGAAGAGTTATATTCAAAGGCGTTAGGCCTTAAAATTATTATAAAAGTTGTCGTGCAACAATATTTATTGGAAATAATACCGGGTTTTTAGAAGTACAGGCTTTCTATAAATGATTTATGCAACACGTGCAGCATTGATTTCTGAATTCTTTGTGTCGCCTTTTTGTAACCGCTGCCAGGCTACAATAAGCACGGCGATCACTGAATATCAATGAGCACAATAGTACTGGAAGTTGCAAATCAAGTTGCCGTCATAAAATTGGTGGCTTTATGACAATTAACGATTCTATTTTTCTTCCAAAGGTAAAAATCACAATAATTATTGGTATAGTAGGCTTGTGGTAATCTTTACAGTCTACACCATTGCACTGTGGAAGCTTTGTGTAGTGCAGCTAACGTTATACTCCCACTTAGTTTATTAATTTTACTCTTGCGACACCTTTCAGTTCATCATAGTACAATTATTTAAAGGCTTACTGTAGCCACAACCCCACAAATACGCTACATAACCTCAAAATTATACGAAGTCGTGTGATTACCCAGTCCCGAAATGTGAACTTTCTGCAACCTTAGAGTTGATTATCCCACAAAACACTATATAATATCTTGAAAATACACACTCCACGGATTTTCTCATATTAATATATATCAAGTAATTCAACAGTCGACAGATAGTAAGTATACGTCAAAGCAATAGTTGTGTTCACTTTCCTGAGAGACGGCAAACTGATTCAGTCGATAATTTCAATTAGCGCCCTGGATGCATGAATCACAGAAACCCTATATATACTCGTAAACACATTAATTTATTTTTGAATTTAGGCTATATCCGAAGTTATATCTCTTATTCCACCTTACCTGTACTTAGGCAAAACTTAAGTTTTTGATTACGACTGAATACAATTAGATGCTTCATTGGACAGTTCCGGTACATTTTAGTGAACGAGGTGACATCGTCATTGTTCGTTTGCGATCTGCAGATGAAAACTCGGAATTGTCCACATGAGCGTGTAATAAATAATCCTTTTGTGACAGCTTTCAAATTTAATGAAACACTGGATTGGATTACGGTATTATCCTATTATCAGTGCTGGGTGAAAGCTGGAATTTTGAATTAACGTGGCGGGATGGAGTTATTTTCCAGTTTAACTAGGGAAATGTGGATAAATTATTAATTCCATGGAATAAATTAAACAACGCTGCTGGCGGCGAATTATAGGTATGGGAGCATGATACACAGCTGAAGTAATTACTAGTCAATCTATGTGACGGGAGAATCAACATTAAGCTGTTAATGTTTACCTCTTTTATGGTTTTACGACTTAAAAAGTCAACTGTAAAACTAGCGATACAAGTATTCTACTTAGTGCAATTTATTCTGCCTACTTTTGAAGCAACTTTCTATTATGGAAGCCGGCACGTTTCAGTTGGCAATAAAAATTTATTATTGCCTTATATGGCTTGGTCTATTTTTGCACTCCACAATTTCCTGTTCTGGGCATCTTGATTCCAACAGTTACTCTTCAAGTACAGTCTGGCATCCTCCTCAACTTCATCTCTCCATCTTTCCCTGGGTCTTCCTCTTCGTTTACTTCCTCCAATTTCACTCTTCAGTATCCTTTTTGGCATTCGTTCTTCCGGCATTCTCACTATGTGTCCCAACCACCTCAACCGCTGGGCCTTTACGATACCCACTATACTTGGTTCTTTATAAAGTTCTTGCAGTTCATAGTTCGACCTTCGCTGCCACATTCCATCCACCAATTTTCCTCTAAAGATTTTTCTTAACACTTTTCTTTCCCACACCCACAACATTGACTGTTCACATTTTTTCAACGTCCACACCTCACTTCCGAATGTCACTATTGGTCTAATGACAGTCTTATAAATTTGCAGTTTTAAAGATCGAGATATTACTTTAATGTACATTACATTTCTCAAAGCCATAATACATCTATTACCCGCAAGCAGCCTTGTTCTTATTTCTTCACTTATGTCTGGCTTTCTTGTAAACACTGTACCCAAATACACAAAACACTCCACCTCCTCGAAGTTGTACACCTTGCCACTCCTTATTATTATTGCCTTACCAGCTAATAATATTATATTTTTATACTTAAACCGGTAAACATTATTCGATAGCACAATGAAAGAAATTTTTATATTGTGGGTTAATAAATCACCAGTGAAACCAGGGGTTTCAAGTAACAACCTTTCAGCTTAATCAATTGAAAATGATCAATTCCACTGGATAATTCCAGTGCTTACGACGAAAATAATAAGGATGAGGTGAAAATGTTTCATAAGAATTTAGCCTGAGCATCATTTTTGCTTGAGAAAATTCAGTAACAAATTAGTCTATAATAGTGGGTGCCCTAATAACCTTTACACTTCTGAATTTATCGGTTTTTTATATCAAGTAATCTGCTTTCAAATTAGGTAGCATATAAGGTCCAATAGACACATACGGACTAACTATCAGAAACACAGCGTAACACAATTGTACAGAGCATTTTAATTATCAGGACTTATTTTGAATGATATTTTATAATAAGATTTGGTTCATTAAATAAAATGAAGCCGATTTGGTCTGCTGAAATCCGCTAATTCATGAACGTAAATGGAGACATAAAAAGTCACTGTTGTGACATGCAATGGTCGGTGCGGATTTGGACATTAGGTGGTTCCAGCAAGATGGAGTAACCTGTCACACCCCACAGGAAACGGATCCTGTTGTTTCAAGATAAACCGTGTTATATTACGCAATTGTAATCAAAACGGCATGCGACTGTGGAGCTTTGTGAAGTTACGTGCATATTCCAAACATCCGCTAAAAATTGATGAGCTCAAGAACTGAATTTAACGCGTTATTCATAATAATCGACCAATGAATGTACGATAATATCGAAATCTTCACCAAACAATTTTACGAAGGTTTGATTCATACTTAATAGAAACGTGTATTCTTTAAACTGCAGTGAGAAGAATTCATTTTTCTAAATAAATGCTTCTTTAACTGCATGCTCCTTGTATATGTATTTGCTGATTATTAGTATAGTGTACTTGTAATCAACTTCAACACAGAAACGGTTAAAAGCGTATGTTGCTGGCAGAATTTTAATGGTTGAAGATGCGCTTAGAAAACAGCTTTTAAGCATATTGCTTTTAAAAATAATATTCCTTTTATTTTAGCGATATTTTTCAGTAATTGTAAAGATACATGTTATACATATCGTATAAAAGAAAATAACAATATTTGTATGTTTCACGATACTCAAAAGCTATGTCAAACAGACGATATAATTTATTGTCACTTTGTCGTGTTTAAGTAGCTAATATATCTGCTGGCCTTTTGTTTTTTAATTATTTCCATATTTATGTTAATATGATGATGCCATGTTGGTTATTAAATAACTGCAATTCTGAAATGTTTAGACCTAGATTTGCAAGTAGTGTTACTTCATTATTTTAAAGAATTTGCCTGTCAAGTTTCTGCAACAGTTTAACAGTTAGCCTAGTTCTCTCAGAAACTTCATTGGTGGTATCAAATGAGAAATCAAATAAATTATATTTCTTAGTTGAAATCATTTTTAAGATATTTATAAATAGAAAAGTTAACTAGCGCATTACTTGATAATGATCAGAACATTTTTTTATTTGCCCATTATATTAATAATAATGACCTTCTTTCGGATTACTTAGTTTGCTAAATATCAAATATACAACTTCAAGGAATATTTTATGTGCCTAACAAGTTCTTGTAAACAAGCTGCAAAGTTGCTTCAAATAACAATATACGAGAGCAGTTTTTCCATTACCATAGAAATTTTATTCAACACCTTTGTTTTCGGTTTTACCTCCAAACATCGACTTCTATTTCTGGCGTGTGCTTCATCAACCAAAACGGTGGATACCGCATGATTTAATTTCAAGTCTGGATAAAATTTTTGCACAAGAAACGCTGATGTCTTTTGGCGTCCATTGTTTTAAGTACGGTTTCGCTGCTGATATTACGATCTAATTGCCTACTTGCTTCCTTTTTTGTAGTTGTCTTGCTTTTGTTTAAGCGCAGATTGATGATTTTACATCTATATCCCGCTATCTATCGCGCCATTTAGTTCTTTCAGTGCAGTGCTTCTCTATTTATAGAACCGACTAAAACATTTTCACGTAACGGTAATTTTCTAAACAGCTTTCGTGCTGCCCCGGGGTGGGTTTTCAATATGTTGTGGGGTTACTGAATATAAATGTCGATCGAGCTTGTTTGTACTGCACAATCAGCGTCATGCAAGGTGAATTTTTAAAGGAGCTCCTGGCAACATATGAGGTTTGCTTTCAATTGTCTAAATTACAGTTTATAAACACTACTTTTTCGTTCTTATACTTGTGAAGTGCTTATACATACTTATTTTTTAATGCTTTCGTTTTACCGCACTAAGTTCTTAAAAGTGTTTCGTTCTTATATATTTGTGAAAACAATTGGAGCTGTTTAAATTTTTTTGCAAGCAATAAAGTGGTAATTTACTTATGCGAAGTTGAAAAATGTTAGATACATAAATGAAGGATTGAGCCGATTACAGCAGAAAAAATCGCTTTTTGAGTTTGTTTTTTAAAGCTGATTTCCATCAGTACTTTAAGTACTCGTTAGTATTCTTGTTAGTTATTAACAATAGCTTTCGAAGATTTGCTTTCCAGTTCTGTCGCATCTTCTTTTTCTTCACCAACAACCTGTATCCTCGTCAGCTTATGTTTCGTTAATGGCTGCAGCTGAGTACTGTTTTCCTATAGAGTTTGAGGCAGCCAAGAATCAAATTTTAAATTAAATTTGGTTCAATATATGTTTAGAATTCTGATAACGCACTAAATGCACTCTAGATCAATATTCTATATTTTAAACTGTCTCAAAGGTAATCTGGAAACTGTAATTAAAAACAAAGAATTTGTTATAAGCCTTATAGACGATTTTGTTATAAGCGGCGATACTAATATAAACAATGGTAATATAACTTAGTTTTCAGCGAAAAAGCTTTATTCCGAAACAAAACGTCAAATAAATTTTGCAGGAAAATTGCGTAGGCGAACCTGTACATTCTTATTTGCATTCACTTGTCGAGCACGGCATCGTTGTAACCGTAACACATCTATTCCGTCTCGCATGAAGTTAAAACTTGAGTCCCTTCTTGCTTGGTATTAAAAGGCGAACTTTGGCTCCGGCCGTCGGGTTTTATTTCTGTTTTTATTTCTTGCGGAGAAGACGGCCATATTGTCCCTAGGGACCGAAGCGGAGCTCTAGGGCTAACATCCAGTTTCGCTCGTAAACAAAAGACATGACTGAGGTCGGATCTTCCATCCACCCCCACCTACGTTAGCTATTACAGTCCCGATCTAATTATTAGGGATTACCGGTAGGTTAGGCAAAAAAGCGGCGGCGTATCGGCGAGCATTAAAGGGATCTGTTAAAGTTGATAGGCGTATTATACGGCGAGGTACAAAAAAGCGTTTTCCAGGTAATGAATTATTGATAACGACGAGGTTATTTTGACTCCCACGTCCTCTGGTTTGTTTGCTACTACAAGAATTGAAATGGGGATCTGAATATAAAGTTTTTGTTTTTCAAAAGCTGGGTCGGAAGGTCTTTAGCCAGCTACATTTAATTAGTTAGTGCCTACACTACATAAGCTTATCAATCTACCTCTATTTCTCGGCGTTAAAATAAAATACGCCCGATTATAAATAAAATAAAGGTATCTTTATTAACTCCAAGAGAATTTATGTCAACTCATATTCGTCGTAGCTTTTTAGATAATTATAGAATACGCTATATTAGTGTGACGTAGATGACGGCTAATTTGCTGCGGTACGTCAAGATTTTGGATTGCATTTTTTTAGTTTTAAAAGAATATTTTGGTTACTATGTATGTTTGAGTAGCATAACACTCCTTCGCTTTACCTAGCAGGTATTACAAACCGAAATTGCATTTAGTTACAATGTATTGTTGAGAAGCTCAACATACACTAAGTACGTGTGTAGAGTAAGTTTTACTAGGAAATGGTAATGGGTTGGGTTCCTCGACGTTCTCGTTATAACGAGAGAGAGACAATAAATAAATAGATTTCAACTAAATATAATTTTCGTTTATAATACTCACTAAATAATACGAAAGAATGTAAACCACTGAAATAAACACATTAACACTGAATGTTCAAAGCAAAATTGTAGTTTAAAGTAACATTTTGAAGTGTTACTGTGTTTGTTTGAGTGGTTTACATGCCGTCGTATTATTAAATTAGTATTACAAACCGAAATTAAATATAGTTGCAGTCTATTGTCGAAGAACAATCTAAAATAAGTGCTGCAAAGTTTATGTTTCTTTCTCATTATAACGAGAACATCCAGGGCCCAGCATGTTACCATTTCCTGATATGACATGTAACTTGTAATACTTGTCAAGTAAAGCAAAGAAGTGTAAACTACTTAAACATACACAGTGACTCTTCTAGATATTCGTTTAAAACTATAAGTTGAACCCAACACTGAGCTACAGCAACTCGATCTGTTTTGATCCAGGACCTTGACGTAACGCAGAAAAGTGGCCGACACCTACGTCAGCATTAATATAGCGTATACTGATTCTATCAGTAGGGTGTTCAGTATCAACTTGAAAGCGCAGCTTCTATACATGTACTAGTCCTATTTATTTAGTGAGACCTTTACGCAAGATGTCACGTTTTGCTGTTAAGCTGAGGATACTTTTTCGTATACATATATAAATCGCACATATACCTATATATAAGGACAAACATCACACTCATGCCCTGTTCGGGGCTCGAACCCGAGACCTATGTTAGATTTGATTCAACGAATACTATCGAATACAGCTGTTACTGGTCGCTATAGTAACAACAACCGGTGTGCTTCGATATGGGTATTTCTAGAAGGCGAATTCCTCGATATGGATGTTTCTAAAGGGCGAATTCTTATACGATCTATTGTTTGTCTGTTCTCATTCAGCTGCTCTTATATTTTGTCTTTTCCGTATTTTTGGAAGTAAGTCCACTTGACAGTACCCACGCTTCATATCAAATGTAAACCATTGCTTCTGACAGACTGTCCGGTTCGTACTTCTCGTCTTGTCTCGTCATTTAATCTTGATGCAGAACCTGGCAGATCAGCTCTTCTTGCTCGCAATAGAGCAATGGATTTGAGAGTTTGTCGACTCCTTGTTCTCCCATTTAACACCCGCTTCTGTTTAGCCTCGTATGTTGATATTAAATATTGTTTTAATGCAAAATCATAAATCGAAGTTGTTTTGATATAGTGGGCTCCATAAAGTCAAACAGTCTTCTGACAGATAAAATTCAAAGATTCAAGAATTGCCCAACTGCAAATTCGTCTGAATAGCGAAATCTGGGTATTACTGGATAGCAATGTTTAATTGTTTTTTCATACTTTTAACAAAATATCAGCATAACATTTGCTGAGATTATAATAAATGTTTATTTTGTAATTTTTATTATTTTTGGGGTTTACTGTATGTGAATACCTGGCTGTAACCAAAAGAAATCTTCAGAAATATCTATTCAATCTAGGGATGTTCCTAAGTGGCCAAAATAAATCCCTAGAACATGTCTGAAATTCGTTTGCCTTTCTTCCTCCTGCTACTTACCATTCAGTCTTGGAAATGGCACCGATCGTTGCTTCGTTGAATATGGCTTCCTCGAATACGTAGGACAAAGAAAATGTGTGTACTACACGTATATTTGCTCACACGTGTCTCATATAAGTAAGTTACACATTTGAATACCTAGATAAGGGCAGCAATGGGGATACAGTTTTGTTATCATTCAAAGTTCGTGGAAATTGTTTTGGGCAATACAGGCTACCCTTGCCCAGTACTACATTATATAGCCCAATCTTGTAGGGTAGTTATAGCAAAATGAACTGCAATTCAGTTAAATACTGATAAATAAAACAGTTGTCTGTGATTCTGCTTTCAAATTTCTAAATTTGACAAAAAACAATTTGGCAGTAGGATTGCAGATAAGTGTTTTATTTACTAATACATGTACAAAGCAAATATTAACTGCTACTTTCAAAATTAGGTATCATTAGAATGGCTAAGACAAGCTAGGTATATACAGGGTGATTAAAAAAAAACGGAAAATTTGGTGTTAGTTGTGTTGGCAACGGTGGGCGTTTGGTAACACTGAATAACTTACGCCAGCTTGTCAACGACACCTTGCCATTTAGTATTTAGTTATCATGGATACCTGGAGTGGTGCGCAACGTGCGATCAAAGCGTTTTACAAAAACAATGACAGTGAGGAGCTTGCACGTAGGGAATTCCGCCGTCACTTTAATTTAGGATGCCACGATAGTGTTCCATCAGCACATGCAATTAAAACATGGATACGTAATTTCAAGAAAACTGGTTCGGCAATGAAAAAGAAACCTACAGGCGTGTGCAAACCTTTCGTACACCAGACAATATCCAAGCTGTTCGAGATGCTGTCATAAGAAGTCAGTCAGTCACCACTCAGCATATTTCAAGTTGCTTAGTTCGTGTTTGAAGAATATTTTAAAATTGCATTGTTTACTATCAAATGACTTTTTTTTAAATGTGTTTTCATGAAATTATTTAATTTTTACAATTTACCCGCTTTTTAATTACCTTTATCAATTTATAACATGAATCAACATTCTGTAATAAATATCTCTCCTGGTTTGTTGAATTATTCTTATTTCATTTGTGGATAGATTATGGGGGCTTATTGGTTCCGAATTAATACCTTTATTTTAATCTGACGATTCGGCTACTGTTTCAGCCCTTTTCAAAGTGTATATTATTTTTTTTCTGTAAATTTTTATATTTTTTATATGTTGTATATGTAAGTACAAATTGTGATGTAAACATTTACAAAAAAAACAATATACACTGAAAACTGATACAACGGCGGAAACGTTAGAATAAAATAAGAGTATTAATTCTGAACCAACTCCCGCGATAATCTAACCACAAATTCTGTAATATAGTTTTACTTATATAGAAACTCCGCTCCATATCTTTTTTCATGGGTGTTTTTGTACTTTGTGCGCGATAGTGCATGAATAACGTTGATTGGTTGAGGAATGTGTTACGCGTCACATAACGGTTTTGTAGCAATCGCTAATGTCGCGCAACAAAAAGGGGGCAAAGAAAAATAAAAGATCAATGAGCGTGGCAGTTCGAAATTATCCGCAAACGAAAGACTAGTTGCTAAACAGTACCCACTAGCACAGCGTAGAGGGGGTGGGTTAAATAACCATATAACAGAATTTACTAGAGCAAAGGGCGCCACCCGCTTTCTCACAACCGCTCAGCAACAGATATTCATATAAAACGGGAAATACACTAGCTTAAAGTGGGATGATTAACCAAAACTTACTGCTTCACTCAAGACTATTGATTATAATTAGAAAACTCCAAAATAAATAATACATGTCACTTAAGTACGGAATACAATTTTGTGTGAGACACAGACAATATTGAAGTATACTTTGGTACCAGGTACGAGGGGTACAAGATTTTACCTTTAGTTTATAGATAAACCCAAACTACAACAAGTATTTACCCAAATACAGAACGGTAGGTATGAACCAGTAAGCTATTATGTAAGAATAATTATAAATATTAAATTCTTATCTGGTTGTCCGACCGGCTGCGTCACAGGGCTGCTGTTAAATAGCTGACAGGGCAGTGTTGTTCCAAAGGTAAGGTAGATCAGCTCACAACCCCCTTGACGTCGTGCAAATGGTAAACAAAAGCCTTTATGCTGCTGTAAGTCCAAAAGCTCTCCCATGTGCAGATGGTGGTTCCGTCTCTCAAAGATACCGTAGATTGGCGGTTTCAACGTAACGACCAGGATAAGCAAGGTACAACCCAAATATAAATAAGGGCCAACATTAGGTTGGAATTGAAATGAATACAGTCATACCTACGGATGTTATGCGGCCTTATGTGGATTGGCGATATAATGGTGATTATCGCTTAGAATAGAGAATGGGTGTAACTCAACTGCTTCCACGATATCCCACAAGTGGCTTGGTCCGATAAACACACCAGGAAACGTTTATTGCCACCAAAATTGCAGAAAGAAAGGGCTACACTTATAATAAATCCGTCCTATGACGTTTACGACTCAAAAATTAAAAATTTGAAAACCACCATGGAAACCAATGGAAGGGCGGCAAATACTTTTAGATAAAAATAAACATTCGCCCAGATAATGTCACCTTTGGATTTGTGAAAACCAAACCAGCTGTTTAACATAACGTTTGAATATTATGTAAGCGATGATCTCCAAACCACTAATTTAAACAATAAACCTGATATTCGAAAATTGAACAGTAACAAATGTTAAGCAGTGCTTACGGGCCCATGCCTAGAAGGTGCACTCTAAGGTTTACACTATAGTTGTTAATATCGCTTATTAAAACAAAAGCTACAATTCCACCACGAGTCTATTATAATTGCCGACTTCGTAATTTTGATATCAACTATTGCATTACGCGCCCTTGCTTTCGCCCGTATTATTAGGTTGCAGCCGTGCATCTACTAAAAGCAAGCCTGCATTCTTGCTGAAACAAATTTAATCCGGTTGGCAAATGAATTGTAAACAAAGCTAAGGACTAAAGATGTTCAAGTGGATCTGAGCCGGCAGAGATCCCTCGGAAACTTTAATCAATTATGCTGCAAAAACGTCACCCCTCCAAGGGCCATAATGGAACCGAAACAATCTTCAGAAGTAATTAAAAGATAGTCAGTTTCCTGGTTTTCCCTTTTTCTGGAGGTTGGTCGAGGAATCAATTAAGTACGTCCATCCTCTCCGGTGTTTTCACCGCGGGGTTGCCAGATAAAATCTTTCCAGTGAGTATTGAACTTTCCTTTGGGAGAAGTAATATGTGTGACTTTTTCACGCAATATTCGAATTACGTTTCAGTACTTTAATTTGGTCGAATGTATGCAGAGATTATATGTGGGGAAACACTGCAGCGCCGATATCTAGGTAATGGCAAAAACGTTTTCTTATAAACATTGCTTGCGTAATGACGTCTTTGTAAAAAAATACTGTTTGTTTGACCCCAGGGGAGGCGAATAGAGATTGCGTCGTTTCCTTCTGACAACAGAAAATTTTATTAGGGAAGTAGAGGAAGAATACAAAAAGCTCTTTCCGAAACACTGCCACCTCGTCCTTTGTACAACGCACCCTCCATTTTATTGTGTGAAACCCCATGGCTTGTCGAATGCTGAGATTTTATCGAAATTAAAGGGTCTAATCAAATTTGCGGCAATTTTTTGATTCCCGTACTTGTATCGGTTAGAGATAATTCAAGGCTATAACGACCAGTATAAAAACAATGTACAGACTATTTGCAATTCGTTTTGGAAAGAAAATCAGCCGTTGACGTTGTTTACTACGTCGCCACGTAAGCGATTCAGCTATACTTCAGTTTCAAGTCAATATACGGTAAGGTTCTTATCGTTAAAAAAAATTCGCGATGTTCAGAGGGATATTTCAGAACCAAACCCATTTCCAGCGCTCGATGTCAAGCGTACGACATTCTCCTAAGTCAGCAAATGTAGTCCTCCTCATATGTTGTGTTATACTGTTATGCTTGACTGACAGGTGCGTGCAATTTTGTGGAGATACGGCCTTTCTGTATTGGAAGGAACTGCTATCTTACGACCATCAGATCGTGCATACAGGTCACGTGTGTATGGACTGCGAGGTAATAAAAGTATTGACATTCACACGTATATTGAAGTAGATTTTGATATATAGGTTTGATTTAACCTTGAAAGATAAGAAAAATTAACTATTTAGTGAAACGATGGGAATCGTTTTGTGTAAGTAAAACTAACAAGTAGTTCAAAGCGTTCATTGGGAAACTTCACTGCATTCTATTATTTAGGAAGATATATACAAGTGAAGGTTATGGTGCAAATACATATGTTGCCGACACAAACTTCTATAATTACGAAACAGAAACGCAGCAGAGTGTGGCTCTTATACCTGTTGCAATTACAGTATATATTTACTGATATTAATGTACTGCTTCATTTCAAAGACTGTAACTAACAGTTATTCCAAAGTTTGCAATCCACGGCGTCACCAAGAGAGAGTAAAGAAAGCGAGAAATTATTGCGGTATCTACAGCAGTTTTAAATGCAATAATTCTCCGCTATAAATGCAGTGACTCAAAGAAAAAGCCAATGCCTACCCTCAATGGAATGCAGTTTACTATTTTTTTAAATAACGAGCGTTCATAAAAAGCGTTTTTGTCGTGGTGAACGTATGTCGTAATGCTGCTACAGCAAACTGCAACGTGTGGCGACAGTCAAACTTGTCAAACGAGCTTGCTTATTTATTTGTCTTAATCCTTCCGTGCCAGTTATTAGTCAGGTCCGTTATTTTGGGAAATTTAAAATTTTATTTGGGGGCTACTTCTCTGTAAAACAGAAAACATTCATGGTTGATTTAGGGTTGCCTCCGAGCTGTTGATAAATATTGAATCAAGCAAAGTGGAAGACTGTTCAATTATTGTAGTAAAAAACATATTTTGTAGTGTTTTGTGGGATAATTCACTCTAAGGTTGCAGAAAGCTCACATTTCGGAGCTGTGGTGAAACATTGATCTGCAACCTTTAGTACTATCGCCGTGCCTATTGTAGTTTGGCAGCAGTTACAAAAAGGCGACACAAAGATTTTAGATGTGTAGAAGCCCTGTATAACAGCGGCCTTATTATGTTCTTGGATGAGGCCCTGCTCTGTAGAAAAAAAAAACATCGACTATTATACACAGTTTTCATTATTACATCAATTAAAATCCTTAATACCTTCGTACTACAGATCATCATCAATGGGAAATAAGTGTCTAGAAAGCGATTTTAGATAAGTACCCTATCCGTCCTTCTTTTTATTATATGAACAGCCGTATGCACCTTCAATAATTCCAAGAATATTTAGAATATTACTTTCGCTACACTTTTATTTACGTTAATTCGTTGTGGTGGTACCCTTTCCACACAGCTCCAAAGTGCTTCAGAAATTATTCTTAAATGATAGTTTTCCGGATTGCAGTGGACGTGAAAATGTAAAAGACAGCGTATTATTTGTTGTGTCTACAATACATAAAGACTAAAAACTGGCCGTATTCAAGGAATTATGTAATTGCAGACAGCAATGTCTTGATCGGAGAGGTTGGTATCTTGAATGCTTTGGTAATTGTTTATATCTATAACAAATTCAGTTCTTTACAACGATACCTTAGTCAGAGTTTTTAATACAAAAGCCAATCAAATTCGCCAAAAAATAGTATCGCCACATGCGGTTCGATATCCGTTTAAAAGGTAATTGTAAGGTATATCGGTATGTTATTTATATTAGTAAGTAAAAATTTAAATCCATTAAAACATATGCATATTTGAATACATACATAAGAGCGCTCATGCAGTTTTTTTAATCGGTAACCTAGGACCCCATGTAACTAATGATAGTTATTGTTTATTTGTTTCTTAGTACCTATGCATTGTTTAGCGTCAATTATTTACATCTATTTTGACTAACAACGTAAAATCTCATTAAATTTTTACAAAAATTGGAATAATACCAAAATTTGTAAAAATAAACCTAACAAGGTATACATTTTGTTAATCAGAAAAATAGGTATTTTTAACCATAGCAAAGCCAGTTATGGTTTACATATATAAAATGCAAGTTTGTGTGTCTAAAATGTGACCTAAAAGAATTCCGAGTGCGCCACCGGATTCAGAGTAAAAATATCTATAAATGATTTCTCTAGTTTTTTTTTGTATCTACATAGCCAATCGAGATATTGAAAACTGAAATGTTACATTTTTCAGAAGGTGGCTAGAGTTTTAAAACAAAAGGCGATACAAAAATGGTGATGGTGCAGCTCAACTCACAACATAAAAAGAAATACAGTAATGTCGAAACCGCAACGTTCTAGCTTTAATAGTTAGATACCAAAATACCCTACAATTACAATGAAAATAAACTGAATAAAGTAGAGGTGTATCGTCAGTATAAGTGGATCTTTAGCTTTTTTAATATTAAATTATTCTGTGCTAAATCTAATAAATTGAATGCATACAGGGTTTTCTAAAGCTAGTAGTTTTAACGTGTGGTAGAGATATGCGATGGCAGATCGCTCAGTATATCTGCTCGGATGCCTTCTTGAAATCTTTGTCTGATGACATATTTATGTGCTACTATACTTAGTGTGCAATTGAAACGATAGCATATGAGCGTATAACCGTAAAACTCGAGCGCTTTTGAATGGAATTTAAAATTTTCCATGCCTAAGCGCGAAACTCCTTATAGTATTTGACAAATCTCCTCAGCGGTTCCCACTTTTTATCACTGTCCTTGATTAAGTAATGTCTCCGTTTATAGTCGCCATAAAATCGCAGTAGCACTTCCCCTCTTACGACCCGAATAAAATTTAATATTTCTACCACGTTTCGTCACGCCGAAAAAATAACGTGAAACTGCCGACATTAAAATGGAGGAGCATAAAAAATCGAATTCAATTCGTGCACTTGGCAAGCATATTTTTCCGAACGTGTCTGAACCGGCAACGTCTTGTATGCAAATATCGAAAAAGTAGCAACATAAATCGGGCGCTCCTTGAATGCCGTGCATAACGTATACTTTTAAAGTAGGCTAGGCGTAGGCTATTCGACCTACCCTCGGGCCGTAGATGGCCTTTCAGACTCCTGAAGTATCTAATATCCTGCGTCGGAATTTTATTTTTGATGCTCTCGCGACCCCAAGGGATGTCCATAACTTTTGTAGTTAGTGCAATTGGCCGCAGTATGCAAGCGAAGTATGTTTCCTGCGTGATTATTCAGGACCTAGTTGGCCTACATTGAGCTAAGTTTCAAGAATACTGCGAACGCAAAAACTAATGTTTTAAGGCATAATGCTTAAAACCAAGAATTTTAATATCATATTGCATAAATTTAGCTATTCGGCATATTATAGTCTTTCATTAAGTCACTACTTTAAGGCGCATAACCAGAGAAATCGTCGCAAGCACTGGTTGGTATTTTGTTCCCGTTACTGGTGGAACATTCTAGTAGCGTAGGGTTATGCGGACGACATCGCCATCCTCGTATGCATGAGGTGTAGAGTGTGTGGAATCTGAAACAGCAAGCACTAAATACCGTACAGAGGTTGTTTACAAGGGAAGGACTAGCAGTACATAAAAGAGTCAGTGATAACATTCACCAGAAGAAGACAGCTAAAGACACTGAAACCCCAGGGTCGGATGTACCGCTAAAAAAATATTATTATATAACTGGGACCAACAGTAGATACCAGTATGACCTTCAGGCTTCGTCTGCAAAAAGTTACCAGTACAACAACAAAAAGCTTCATGGGCCTACAGATACATGGCGGCAGAAGGCTAAACTCGAGAATGGTTTACTGGGCTTATACAAACGTTGTGATACCCATTTATATATGACACATACATGGCACAAATTCATCAACAAAAGTGCAAAAATCAGAGACACCGATGGCAGCATATAGGCTGAAAATAGCGGGTAAAGAAGATACACCTGTACCAAAATATTCGGAAGGTTAAATGCTGAGTCAACAATATTCGGGAAATGAAAACATAAGCATAGGCAGTCTCGCAACCCTTTTCTGTCGTGGCAGTCACAGCAATGATCAGGTAGAGTTGCATGGTGGTTCCCACGTTAAGTCTGTATCACGTTCCATATCCCTTTACAACTAACCGAAAAAGACCAATATTTCAGTCTGATTGGTCGCGAAAGCTCTGTTTCCTACAAACATTCATATACTTAGTTTGTGTTTTTGCTCAGGGGCTTAGACCATGCTTGATATTCGTTTTCATGACAGTACACCAGTAATTTTTGTACACTGGATAACCTTCGGCACAACAGAGTATCTGCAGATAACCCTGGTTTACCCCTTCCAGCTGGATACTAGACGATAGCTCTACCTGTTGAATTTGACCCTTGCTTAAACACCGCCTTGGTTTTGCTGGCATACCATTTGCGACCGGAGCGTTTGCGCCTGCTATGCTCTGAACCACTTACTAGCTGGGATAATTTGTTTTTAAGTTTTATTGTAAAATTCTTGAAGATATTTCGGGTAGAATCATTTGTGTTCACGCTAACAGTCTACAATAGCTTTTTTATTTGAAATTTTAGAGTAGTGGTTTAAATGGGGGAGTTTCTTAATTTTTTGAGAATTTTATGGTGTTTACAAGAAAACAATTTAACATCATATTACGATTTCAAATAAAAAAGTTAGCTATTGTAGACTGTTAGCGTTACCCGATATATCTCAAAAACAAATGAAGATAGGGTATTGGTATCTTAATACTTTTTTTGTTTAATCCAATGTGCCCAATTGAATAATAGGGTCGTTCTATTAAAATAACAAACTTGTAGTCAATTACAGTTAACGTTCAATTGTTTTTTTGTAAACAATATAAAATTCTTCTCAAAAAATTAAGAAACTCCCTACTTTAAAATTTCAAATAATAAAGTTAGCTATTGTAGACTGTTAGCGTGAACACCCTGCATATGTGCAAAGCCACTGCTTTACGATATCTTTGTTAACAGATATTGTTTAATGTTTGTGTTAATACGTTATTGTGATTGTGAAGAATTCTGCAATAATATACTGCTAGACTGATACTTATAAATCCTTATAGCGCCAAGCTTTTTCTAATTGCACATATAATAAAACACAACACTAAGACCGTAATGGGGGTGTGATGTGCCTAGATACTGGTTTCAAATGATACTTTTTAAGTATAGATACCCCTCGATACTTCATTTTTAGTATCATTTTACCTCAGTATCGATACCTTGAGCACGACAGGAAAAACTGCATTTGAAATTAGTTTTATTTTCATAAGTGCCATGTATTGCTGAGAACCAGGTAGTGGACACTCTCATATTAGATAACCGTAAACGCTATTGCTGCAACCAACTATACACGATACAGTTATGGATACAACATTCATAGATGGCACTCTGTGCTGTGTGTGAAGTTCTTTGGTGTGAAGCACGGCTAACGCATGCACGCGGGATTGCGTTTAAATCAAGGTATGTTCAAATCAAGTTGATGTCAAGCTTTGATATCTAGCAAAAAATTGTCGCAAGTTCCCAACGTACCTACTTATACGATATTTTAATATGTTATAGTTACTATTATTTTGCAACCTGTTAACCTTTTTGATGGCATTTTTGTGTAAAGTTACAGGTATGTAGTATATTGTGACGAATACGAAGAAGGTAAGACATTTGCTTTATTTTTGTACCTTGAAAAGTATTAAAATTGTTAGTTTCGAAAATGCCGTAGGTATCACACAGAAAAACTGTGTGGTAAAGAACTGTAGTAGTAAATATTTAACAAACTCAAATATCACATTTCACCACGTTTTAAGAGAAGATGCCATGTGTGAAGAACAGGTAAAACGGACAAATAATTTGGACATTCTTTGATTTGGACGTACAGTCTCGCAGCCTTACATCCATTCGACCATCATTTGTGGTATGTGGAGAATACTTTCTAGCTAATTGCTTTTGAATAAATAATAAACAATGGTGCAAGATAAACATTGTTTTTGAATCTTATTTCTGGTAATTACATTTACGACAATTCAAATAATTCGCAGTTTTTTAAAACCTCCCATTTCCTTTGCCACTATTTTACACGAAACGAAGAAAACAACCCTATTAGTTATTATTTAAAGTAAACCTTTCTGACTTAACTTTTTATGAAGTACACAATTTCGTACAAAGTCAGCATAATATAAAAAAGTTAAGTTAGACATGCTTACATAAATTAAAAAGATTGTTTTCTTAATTTCCTGTAAAATAGAGGGCAAAGTAGATGATACTAGGTTTTAAAATTAAGACAAGGAATAAACGTCAAAATAAATGACATTTGTATGACTCGGAGTTTCTGATTTATCGGCTACACCTGCTGGTCGTTTCATTAATGTAGTTCACATACAACATTCACAGATGGCGCTGTAACTCATTCCACAAAATTTAACACTGGCCATTCTTGTTTACTGATATTCTTTGCTGAGAACAGAGAAGCCTGACCACGTTCAGTTTCAATTAATGACTAGAATGGAAAAAGTAGCTTTTTTATTATTTGCACCCCTATTTGCAAACACTCTAAAAACCTTGCAATGATTAAGGTATGCGAACAAGAAAAATAATCTGTTTATTGTAACAATAACACAACACACGGACTGTTTTACAAGTAATTTATTTTCGACTTAATAAGAGGGTTCCTTTATTTGATTTTCATTGAACTATGGTGTCTTTAAGTACTTCTATGCTATTTGGTGGGAAATGTATTATTTATTGTGGCATAAAAATACAGTCCAAGTCTTGCACATCCCTACTAAGTTGAACTAAATATTATTGCTTATTGAGATTAACAAAAATGTGCGTCAATTTTAAAGTTTTGCACCAAAGCTGTGAATACGGTTTTTGCCAAAAACACATCTGCTTCACCCCTACCTGCAACTGCAGTCACAAGACCCAAACCGTTGTATCGGCATGCCTTAAATATGGCATTCAGGAAGTTGCCCTGTCATCCCGAGTTCCTCTTTGGTATGAGCGTGGTTCCCTTTTTGCCCGTGGAACTTTATCAGGCGTTGCGACAGTGAGTCCAAGAAAAAGCAGTTGCGGCCACTCGATTAATCAACGTCCAGAAACTGATGTGTGTCAAATGTGTCCTGATTCTGATAATGGTTGGTTCTGCAGAGTGATAATGTGCGGTCCCAAGACAAATGGGGCCACAACGAGCGAAAATTGCAACTGGGAGGCTTAAAGAGGATGAACCGCTTTGTTAACGATCGCATTCAATAACTTCGGCGTGCTCGATCTGCTTCGGATGCGATGGAGAAGTAGCTTTCGAATACGGAGATAAAATTGAATTTTGCCGCACGAATAGCTTCCAGAATGTTGCGCTCAAGATGTAGTATTAAATATGACCAATCTTATAGCTCATTCTTCCTAGTTGGGTTATTAATAAGCATATAACCTAGCCATTACAGTAGCTTTGAAACGGCAATACCTGAGTAAATCTTAAATACTAAGTTTTTGATACTCAGTTTTATTTAAGTTTTATTGTTTAAATTAAACATTAATAATTTAGTCGCCCAAGCTGTTATCTTTGGCAGAAGTAAAGTAGGCGACTTCTTGAATACTTTGGTTGCATTTAATCGGGGGATATCTCACCAAATTCTCGGTAAAAGTGTAGTGAGGTCGATTAAACAACATCATTTATACTATGTGAATATCACGCTTAATTGAATCCCCTATCTGACTAGTTCGAATAATGCATATCTGTAAATCGGACCCAAATTTGAATTCACTAAACTAAAGTGTCTTTATGTCTTTAAAATAAGCCGCTTTCAAACGCATTGAGTTCCGTAATGTGAGAAACTGGTTTTATTAATTTTAAGCTTTTAGAAGTTATGGGTTGAGCTATCTCTAATACGTTATGCAACACTTGATTTATCAAACCTCCCCAACCTGAAATGAGCTATATATTCTTTAAGTCCAAGTATGTACTTCAGAATGCCTCGTTTGCCCAGTACATTTAAGATTACAGTATTACGTTGTATTTAATTAATGCCAGATTGGGCTTAATACATTTAAATTTGATTTTGATAGAGAAATAACTGGTCGAGGAAGTTCAAAGTAGAAAGTTAATGCTGATATGAATGTGCCAATTCACTAATTATAAACTTAGGTATATATATTTTTCTGTACACGTCAAACTCTATTTCATTGCTGCTCTTTCTTAACACCAGAACACCTAGAAACCAAACATGTCGTTTCTCTTCTTTTTCAATGGTGAACTTGTGCTTATATAAATCCCCTTTTATTATTCAAGCCATTCTTGATAATACGAACAGTTCGGCGTCATGCATAACGAACTCTATTTAATATATTCTCAAACTTTCTTCGCTATCTTTAATAGTCAGCAATTTCATTTTAGCGTCCCATTTATAGGTACACTAGGAAATAACGTTGTTACTTCAAAAGAGACGAGTCCCAGTTTAGTAGTTTTGTCAATAAAATCTAAGGAATTTTTAACCGATAAAAGGTAGCCTACTGCACTCATTTGTTAACCATTTTTAAGCAGGTAGGTAGGTGAGTTAATACCTGGCTTATGGAATTTAGGAAGAACTTACATTTTGAAATACTCTTGTTTGAAACGTGCAACTTGAAGGCAGGTGTAATAAGATTGTGACACTTCTAATAACATCCTCTGTTTGTCCAATTAATCTTGGCAATGGGTTCCGAGGTAGTTTGCCATATTGACCCTTTCGATAGTCGAATATTATGCAGTATCACAACTATATTTTTTTTGCTGTCGATTTACTTTTGCTTGCGCTTCTAATAATCTTTCTAGGAATTTTGAAAATTTCTGATGGAACTTTTAATACAAAGGGTGGTCTCAGATGGTGAATTCCTAAAGGACGAATTAAATTTCAAGCCTAACAGGATTTCTATTTCAGAAAATTGATTGATTAACTACGATATCCTTCTAGATTTGACCTGTAAAAAACTAAATCATTCAGAACACTTGGAAATAAAAATAAGACGTCAAAAAGAAACATTTGGCAATTACGTGAAAAGAAATTCTCACGTACAATGCGCATTTGATATTTCCGAATATAAAGTCGATTTGCAAACTCGGGCAAGAGATTTGTACAATTTTTACAAAACTAAGTCACGTGGCAAAATGCTATACATCTAAATTCAGTATAGTATTGATGCTATTCGGAAATTATCGTTTATTGTCAAAACACGGTCTCCAGAGCTGTCTAATAAATGTTGTGAGACAAAAACAATCGGCTTGCTTTTGAGCTACCTAATCAACACAAAATATTTCACAATGAGTGCGTCCTTGAAACCATTCATCTTATAAAAATTCATATATTACAAGTAGTTTATGAAGTGGGATATATTTCCCTCGCGATTGCTATATCCGCAATCTAGACAGCCATCTATGAAGAGAATGTTGACGTTACAAAATCTACATGGTTTTGTTATTACAATTGAAGCCTTTGCGTCACTAATTGTCGAGGCAAATACGAGATACATAAACCGATCAACGTTTTAACGAGTTTATATATTTTGTAATGTAAACGGTACCTATAAAAGCATGTAACCTAACTTTCAATCAACAAAGGTTTTGCTTTGGATATACCCTTAGGAAGCTATACAAAGAAAATACGTTATATTGTGTGCGGACCGCAAAACATAATGTAACTGTATTATTATTATATGGCATTTGTGATGTTTTTTTATATTCCCTTATACGATTTAATAATAATTGCAACGTATGTTTTCATTATTTCGCAAAACGTTCATCTGTGTTGCGTATTAGAATGTTTGCAATGTGTTTCTATTATGACGTTAATAATGTACGTACAACCTCACATATATGTTGCAAACCGGCAGATTTAAACATCTACTTACTAGTCTCGAGACTGCTTTCCTTCTTTGGCGGTGGAAATACTTGCTCGCTTCTATTTAGAGTTTAGTTCTCAGGCAGAAGTGTATAAACACATTAAGACTGCTACGTACAATTTTTAATTGTTCGGTTGTTGTCTTTTGTTGCATGTTTATACTTAACGGTTATAATAGTTGTACAATTGTTGCAGGTAAGCAGTCCAGGGACATGCAGTGCTCGTATGCAGTCTACAATGTAAAGGTAGTAACTTCTACCCTAACACTAAATACTAGACTATAATGCCAGTGTGAGACAGGCTTAATTTTTTGCTGAAACCTCGAATAACTACATACATTTTGTTATCGAGTGACTATCTGCATTACTTATACTAATGATCAACATTTTTCAGATGAATTATAAGCAGGTGTAAATAATGAAACTTACATGAACTAACACATTAGTGCTATGAACTTGCTCTTATTAAAAATAAACGGTTTTAACCAAGTTAAATAAAAACAGAGTTGCTAAACCTTTTCAGTTGGAATGAAATTTAAATTTTCGGTAACTGCTTAAAATTAGTAAAACGTTTGTAATAATTAGTCTTCCTAAGACAGTCGAAGAAATATTTTTTAGTAACAAAATCGCTTTGCAAAGTGAGGGGAAATGTCTCCAGCTTGTATAACGGAGCCTGTGCACACTAGCGAATCAACACTGTCCTGCCACTTACCGTCCAGGGCAGGTTCCTAGCGATCGAATCGGAGTAGCTCTCTGACCTCGATGACGTTGTTATGAAGTGAGCATGCCGACGCCTACGGATTAGGCAACCGGACCGAACGACATTCGCGTGGTTGCCTAAGGTCATGTTCTAAACTTCGATCGGCGTCGAATGTTCTTGAAAGGCTATTAAGGGAGTGTGCGTCGTCGGTATAAAAGCCACCATGAAAGCGAAGGCGAGAAATTTTATTCCAAAAGTGATGAAGCAAGCAAACTAGGGGTTTTAAAGTGCTAATAGTATAGTATTCTGAATAGTGATTTACTGAATTTTTTTGTGTCTTAATAAGTAGCATCTTGAACTTTTGTATTTCGGTGCTGCTGTTTACATAAAGGAAGTTAAATCATAAATACGCGTTTTTCGAACCCTTAGATGTAACAAATATAATTAGCATCTACTCTAGTCATCCATTTTGCGATGGTCAAAGAGTCAATGGTCAGTAACCAATAATTTTGTGTTTTTGGAACTGTTTATGTTTGACCTTACCCTTTTAGCAATAAAAAAGTTTTAGCAAAGCCAAGCAAAACAGTTTCACGATAATTATAAATACGAAATGAACAAAAATTTATATTAATTGAATTTTCGTAGTAGCCATAAACATTTAAAACGCATAATACCTTAAATAGTGTCAGCATCGTAGTTTTTGGGGTATGTCAAACAAAAAAAAACAAGTCATTTATACATTTTATGGCTTTAAACACTACTGCATATCATTTATACTGTATTTCGGAATAAAATAAAGCTAAGTGTAAGTATAGTTCGCCCTGTATTGTGGTAAAAATCTTCAGAACTGAACTCATGGTTAAAGACGTAGCTGTCTCCGTGCGGACACAAACTGGTTTTGAGCCAGCCGCTGGTTGCCGATATCCATCTGGCACTGTTTTCTTCACTACCGTTAGAAATGCACGATTAGCTTTTCAAGTTTCTTGCTTGCGGTTGAAGCAGTATTGGTATTTATGGGTGGGTATTTTGTATCTGTTAGCTTGTTTGATAGTATACATAAAATAGCTTTGTGTAGACGAAGTTAGTATTATGCCCTTGTTTGAAGGCATGCTCCGTAACTGCACATTTCTCAATTTAACTGAAGCAGCAACATCCCTCCTTTTCTCTTATCCTTGTAACAAAACAGTGTACACTTCCTGAATATGAGGGATATCGTTTGTCGTTTGTACAAGTGAAAAGATGCTGCAACCTTTTTGTAGGCTTGTAGACAAGAGTGCATTAACCTTCTAAAATATCTGGTGACACTTTACATACTATAGACTCTTCACATTGCTCTCTATGGTTCGTTTTATCTCCTTTGACGAGTAACCTTACGCACCCGACACAGGTGACATATTTCCATTTGTAAATGTTGCGGTTTGCAACTGGCCTTGTGACATCTGAAAACTTGATAAGATCGTAGTATTAGTATGTTTGCCAATTGATTACTCCACTTGAGTGATCCGATGTAGCATGCGCTTTTGACCTGAGTGGCGTTATGGGGTTAGCTATAACTACTCTGAAACAAGAATGAGACCTGTTAATACCTCATATTGGATTAGGAGTAAGGGCTTTAAATAAGGAAATCGAACTATCAGAAAATAGACGAATGATTTTGCTTGCATCAGTCTAGAATGAAACTAGATGCAACAAGATTTGCTAGTACGTAGGTAAATAGTTATAAAAAAAGTGACTGACAGGGATATTTGGAGTTTTATTAGCCATTGTAACTAATCAGCTGTTTTACAACCTATGTCACTAGAGGAAAAGCGTTTAATCTTACCACATAATAAAGCAGAGATCGCACGTATTATATCCGTCTACAGAATTTGATTTCAGAGCACAGCAAACGCTCACTTGTAAAATCGAAACCCATATGTTTAATGAATGGGTCAATTTGGAATGGGAAAGCCTGTCAGTGTACTGCTAACGCTATCAGTGGGCTCCAAAAGGGCACACGAGCCAGTTAGGTATTATCTAATACTGTAGTGTCAACTAGTTTCAGTTTCAGTGCCGAGGATTGGTTTCTGCACATTAGCAATTACGTACCTCGAGTTAAAATCTCGACCACGACGAAAATCTAGAGATAACGTGACAAGTCCGTATGGTGGTGTTACCGAGTTATTTACTCTGAACATTTTCTCGAAGCATTTGGTATACATTGGCGTGGCTAGGGTATTGTGTTGTAATGTCTAGCGAAGCCAATGTTGCCGTATAAACGGCAATATTTTTCCAATTTTTGTATATTTTTAACGMTTCCAAATAAATATTTATTTCACAGTTAAAAGTTCGAATTTCAAAGAAACGTAACTTACATAAGTTACAGGGAAAAAACTTAAGTTACAGAAAAAAATTATGTTACGTTCATTTCATAAAAAAACTTTTTCTTATACTTACGTATAAAAAGCATAAAGTTGTTCCAAAAAAGAATCATTTAATCAATTAGCTCCAACTACTAGTTGCACTGCAGAGGCTTACCTACATTAGGATAGCTTTTTTGCAATTTTGAAGTCATAAGTGAATGAAGACGTAGGTATAGACAATATTCGACAGACTAGTTTTTGCGTTTTACGTTTGTGGAATTTAGCACACCGTTCGTCGGGTAATTGATTAGCAAAGACTGTTCGCGCTTTTAAACTGATACGATGGCCAGTACTACAAGTCAAATTTGGATTACCTTGGGTGTTTACCCACTCCGGCAAATCGAACTTACTGCATTCCAAAGTGGATGCATTCTCGATCCAATACCATCTAGCTGCCCCTTTGCCAGATAGTATTTCGCAGATGGCGTCGAGCGAGCAGATGTATTTACTTGGTTAAATTTAGAGCGACGTAAAATACACATTTTATGAATCTTGATATATGTGTCACAGCGAACTCCAATATTCAAACATCTAGCTGCAAGTTGTTTACCCATTTTTGTAAAATTGGACTTGGCAAGCTATTCGACAGAAAATTCGTAAATCTCMAGTATCTGACACAAACCCGGAGAAATTTACGTCCAATACATTTTCACCTTGCATTTCTCTGTCCTTGTACATTTTGTTTGAGAAGTAGAGTTGGATTGCACAAGTAAATCGAATCGAACTAACTTTGGTTAAAATATTTCCAGCGCTATATAGAGGTTACGCAAATCTGAAAGTATCAAAATGATATGGTCAAGTTTTCATTTTTGTGTTAGCAATAGAAATAAAAATGAAGTCCCTAATTGGTAATAATTCATTCAATAGAAAGGTAGTATTTCTATTTTAAACAGTTCTTGATAAAAGTATCCAAAAATCAACTACTCACAAACAAAACCGCCAACAATAGTTTTATTTATTTGCGTATTACGGATATGGAACAGAACTCAGACCCTGCCAGCGGTCAGTACTCAGCTTAAGAGAAAATATTTATTACATGTATCTGCGAGACCGTAAGCGGACGATTTGCTGCTTACCTGTTTAACATCCTACAAAAACTATTACTATTATCAGTATTTCGTATAGGATCATTACTTTTGAATCCTACACCTATATAGTGGTAGGCCTTTACGAGTATATATTTTCTTATGAAAATCATTAATACATTACACAGTACTGTTAAATTCATGCGACTGCGGTCGACTTTTATAAAAGCGTTGAAAGAAAAAAATCTTTTCATTCAACTATAAGAGATCTCGCATTTGCACTCTATCTAGAATATATACATACATGTATGTATTTATTCTAGATAGAGTATTGAAGGAAAACCGTAGAAAAACTCCAATCAGATCTCGATTGTCTTAAGCCAATCTTAAAGTTAAGACCCAAGACTTTCTCGGAAAATCAGTTCCTGCCACCTTTTCAGTAGGATTGTCTATATGCTAGTAATTCAATATATCATGTTGAAATAAAAATCATCTGCCCTGGTCAGTTCACTCTCATCATACGACTAGTATGCCCGTTTGGGCTCATCAGGCAGGGGTAGAAAGCAAACTGACCACAGCAGAGCGTCGCCTATATTCGCGGCGGGCGGACTGGTCAGTGGGAGAATAGGAGGACAGATGCCCTCAGTGCCATCTAAACGGAACTCTGCGAGCTATGGGGTCTATAATTGTCATAGACATCGGCCTAGTGCTGGTTCCTAGCGATGGCATCGGAGAGGCTATTCGGAAAGGCAAAGATGAAATAACTCTACTCCTCCCTGATGAGCCCCAACAGGGCGAAACTATTTGTAGGGTGAGAGTGAACTGGCCATTGCAGATGGTATTTTGGCGAGAAGTTATGTTTGAGAATTACGTTATTTGACATAACTTTGTCTTCTGATGATTGTTAAGATGAAAACAAGTTACTTCTGTCTTCAATGGATGGGGGCTCAAGAGCCAGGCTTTGAAACAGCAATTCATAATCTCGATGTCCCTTGAAAGGTTTTGTTCAAGTACAGAAAAGCCTACTTTGCAAAGCCAATGCCATATCGTCTGCATACACAAATTTTCTCGATTGATTTGCACCTATGTAAAGGTTCAAAAAACAGGAACACTGACTAAATGCTGGGACGGCATTGAAGTTCATGCTCTGCATTAGGGTATTCATTTTTTTCTTCCGACATTGATTTAGGGATTCTAGAATCCTGTCAGCCAATTCATAACTGGGATGAGCTTGATACTGTCTATACAAAGCATCAGTTTCATTATTCCAACAAGAAACGTCGCATTTTCCAAAATTTCTTGAAATGGTTCTCTTTCTCGTAAGCTGCCACGCTCTGCTAGTGGTCACGACGATGTTATTTAAAAATTGACTTACTTACATTACTCGATTAATTTTAAGATTATTGCGCGTCTCATGTGGATTACTTGACAATACTTAAAAAGCTTTATTTTCCACACAAATTTACATTTAATAAAACTCCAAATTAGCACATTAGTATATTTTATTCCAATAACCTGAGAAAGGGATACCGCTGATATCAGCTTCGCCAAGCAAAAGAAAACGAAGATCTTCAAGTTTTATTGTACTAAAAGATCCGCTTTTTCTGGTTTATGTTTGGCATAGGTAAAAAGATGTCTAACGTTTTGTTTTTATAAATTTTCTGACTTTCTTTCTCTGTTCTTTCATATTCAAATCCGTCGCTCTCTTTATAGAGAATATGGCGGCCGTTCTCGTACTCTAAGTCTTAAATATTGTGAGAAATAAAAAGCTATCCCTGCAGTAAATGACATTGTCAGGTTGTTTTCTGTGATCATTTAAGTCCTATTAAGGCTGGAATCCTGGAACACGAGAAAAGAATTATCCCAGATAAAGATAAGATAGCGACCACTACTCAATAATTACTGCACCTAAATGTTTGAAACTTTTAATGTAACCTATTTTGTGGGTGCACACTATGTGGTGCAGTAACTTAAATTCGTAAAAGTGTAGGCTAAAAATGATCTGAAAGATAGGCTTCCCAATTAGCAATTGTATTAGCACAAAATATTAAGTACTCTGGTATGAAAAATACCTAGGGTCCAGCTGAACCTTTTATGTTTCAGATAAGCATATTTAATTGGTCTGTGCTTTGTTTTTAATAGTTCTCTTTTTATCGTTATATCGAATATATCTTTTCTCTCCCAGCCCTAAGTTGAAAAGCTTAACACTGACTGACTACGAGTTTTAAATATTTCCAGTGAGTTGAATGAATTTTACTTCTGTTGGAGTGTAATATTTTGAATATAATCAGCATAAAGACTTGGGATTGTGTGGGTTTCGATGAAGACGAAGGCCGCTTTATTGGTAAGGAGGCATTCATGGTGGTACGTACGGAATCTCTACATTTGCGTCTAAGTATACCCTCACTATAACGCTAAGATCTCTGTTGCTACTACTATACTACTACTATACTATTCAATACTTTTTTAAGCTTTGCAATATTCATTGTGGTTCAATGGTTGACAACATAGCAGAAGATGCTTTTACAATCAACTGCTCCCTTTGTCTTTTGTACACATTTTAAAGCTTAATGTTTCTTTTCTGTCGCACTGGCAATGTACCATTCGGGCCGAATTTTTCTCTTCTCCAGAACCGGCGAAACAAGTGCAAACCATTGTTTCCTTCTTATTTTGTGCTTTGGAATTTGAATAGATTCGCGATCATTTGTGCTTCTATTCGAACAGCGTGGTACTACACACCAATTGTGCTTCTTACGTTACCCATTCCTCTAAACCTCTCGGCGGCACTTCTACCAACCGATTCGGAAATATACCTATATATATGTATCATAAAACTGGTGAAAAACTATTCGATGTAATTATATAAATAATTTTTCATCGTTAGCAGGTACATAGTATATTCACCTGTACACTAATATTAATCAAGTAGGAACTGGTGCACTGTAAACGAAAACGCTATCATATTGTAAGATATGTAGCTGTATTTACCAATTAATAACATTACCTCAACGCGTTTACACATCGTCATCAGCATTACTCCAATATTTACCCTTTTGTCCAGTAATAGGAGTGAAAATTTGCTAGGTTTAGCAACTGCTATCTGGTAAATGTTCATCACAATTCCCAGAGAATTTTATAACGGACCAGTTTTTTGTTTTTGAGTAAACGTTGTATGCAAATAATTGAGTCTCGCTACTCGTACATTAACGCGGTAGGTCGAGAATAAAGCAAACACGCGAGAGCGTGTATGTATATTAAAGATCAACACCATACGCTACAGCAGTGCAAACATTCAGTCTCCAAAAAGAGTTGCTTACATTTTAGGTAGTTTAACAACCGCCACATTATAATCTTTTATTAGCAACAATCTCTTAATAACATTTGTCCAAATATAGAGATAAATTACTCTCATTCATGTTGGTAGGTTAGAAGTTAAAAAATGCTAGCGGAATAATAATGCTAATTTATACTTCTTTGGGACAATCCTTCCTCAAGCGTACGTAGAATAGTGCGGTTCAGTTAATATTCAATTAATTAGTTCTAGAAAAGTATTTAGTATTTAGTTTGAATATTTAACAAACGAATGAAAGAATGAAAAACCATTTCAATTCCTTGTAAATTTATAAAAAAAATAGTTCATTCACCGTTGTTGGTATAGATTCGCATCAAATGAGGTTAAGTACGTTAAAAGGTTACCTTATTTTACGGGTGGTGTTTTTTCGTAGGCCAGCTTCATTACTACATATTCATTCATTTAATAATCCTGCAATAACGTTACTGGAATGTTGAGTTATCATTGAAATATTTGTTGCATCCAAAATTTGTTTAATCTTTAATTTATACAGTGTGTACCAAAATTCTGTAACAAATTATTTTAAATTTTAACTTAATAGTATTATTAAATACGATTAAATTGTAATTTCATATATTTGCAAAACTAAATTTGGTAGCTGGATACCCGGCCAAATTAGAAAATAAAATAATACCAACATAATGAACAATATGCACCTAAGCTATAATTTTATTATAAAACTAGAATAAGGAACACGCGTATTTTTATTAACAGCGTAGGTCAACTACATACCGCAATGGGAGCTACTATAACAAAAAAAATTGTGTTTTCTTTAGTTTTTATTAAAAGAGGCGTCAGCTATCATTGCCTTCAGCTGTTCGATGTTTGTGCGCTGTGTGTGCGCTTTTGCTAAACGGCTGTGTTTGCATTTATTTTTAACAATTAGACGGAAACTTACAAAAGGTAAATTCAGCACACACGAAACGTTTACAGACTCGCACGTCTCTTGCGTAGCATAACCTTGCCACATCCATGGTTTTGCAGACCCGCCAATGTTAAATACTGTTCACTTTTAAGTGTTATTCTTCTTTATAAATATTTTTTGTTAAGCTTTAATTTACATAATACTTTTATAAACCAAGTTCCTTTAAATATAGTTCGTTATTAAACCAATCTTTAAGCGCGATCCCAAAGATAATAATGTGATAAGTCATACCGATCTTCAAACAATTCGGATTTGTATAAATAGTTACAGTAGTGTGACGTAGTGCGCCAACCATTTCCTACCATAAATGTACCATAATATTTAACAAAAGAGCTTTAATAAACAGTTTTACATTACTAAAACTTGCAACCTCGTTTAACTAGTAATCATCTCCTAGTAAACACATGACGGTCAACATTAGTAATATGGAAAGGCGAACCTATAAGTGACAATTAGAACTTATAGTTCGAAGTTTATAAATTTGCCCGGTATTAATTTTAATGCGTAAGTGGATATGATAGGACCCATATAAACTAATGGCATATATGGAACGCAATATACCATTGTTCTGTCCATTATATTATAGATGTTACAGCCTGCGACACTTGTTTAAGCGAACTTACAAGAAAATGTATATACGGACTGCGTGTTTAATGACAAACTTTACATTATTGCGTGATCGCACTTATGTGCTTCCGACACCATCCGATGGGGCTCTCTACTCATATCCAATCAACATTAATGCGAAATCCAGTGTCCACCATCGTCCTGCTCAGGCAAATTCGATGAAACCCGTTCCCATCCGACTCGTGCATCAGAAATTAACGACCAGCGCGAGATTAGCTCCGGTGCTCTAACTGTGCTACTCAGACAGACATTCCCGCTGCAAATTAACTCCTGCGGGCCAAGTTGTCTGCCAACTTTGGCGAACTCTGGAGTTCTTGGCAACACAATGGGACCGGAACTGGATCCACTCGTCTCGAACACCACTCATGTTTCGCATTAAACGAGAATAAGTATCCGCCAGTTTTCCGGAGGTTGGTCAAAAGAAATTACACGAGCGACTCGACCTCTTGAACGCTCAAAAACGAATTAATAACAAGTAGAAATTTCTTGCTTATTCGTTTGATGTAAATTCTGTAATATACGTTTCGGTGTAAAAAAAAATCTGGTTGTTACTAACAACAGCAAAGACTACACACAAGCTTAATTTTTGTGTATCAACCATGTAAAACTAAGTAGTTATGCCGGGTGGTCAAAATAAGCTTAGTTTAAAACGCTATTTTAGACCTGGTACTTGGTGGTGAGATATTATAAAAAGCTTATTGAAACATAACCCTAATATCAAATGACAGATAAGACATATGTCCTGGTTACGAAGTCAGATCTCGTGACTCATAAGTTTCGCTGTGTTTTCAGCCTATCAGACAGAGACATCTACTTAGAAACCAACACAAATAGTTCACCCTTAGTAGGAAAACGTGCAAGTCATGCAAGAAAAAATCCTAGAATCYCAACGGTGCAGAGTACAGTTGCGCGGGTCTACTAGAAAGTGAAGCCTGGGCTAATAGCGAATTCGATTTACTGCAGGTATCTATTATCGCAAAATGAAAGCAACCTTACACAAGCAGGACCACTTCTGCTGTTCCATTAGTCGTACCGGTACGAAACCAAAATATAATGCCCTTATTACCTTTTTCATAGCTTTAAGGTTTCTTACACAATACTAGATTTACACTCCGAGGTAAATTACTATAACATTCTATATACCTAACTTCATTCACGATTGTTTAGAATACAAGAGTTCTAAATATTTTTGAATTCGCAGAGAAGTTTGGTAGAATCCTAGAGATGGGAATTGTTGTGTATATTTTGCTCAATAACAAACAAATCAAGAAATTAAACATTTCTTATATATCTTGCAAGGTATAATTCATAAGGTGGGAGACTTGAATCACATATGACTAGCTTGCTAAAAACCACTCATGCACTTTACCGGAAAAGCGATGATTCTAGCTAACTCTTTAGAATTTATACGAGGGTGAATGCTTTCAGCGTCCATAATATAATAAGATTATATTTTGTCGGATAGATCGCTGTCTCTTGAAAAACACTGACAAAAAATTAATAGTCTGACGTTTCAATTACACCTGTAATCTTTGTCAAAGACGAAGAACCTCAAAATTTGCCTATTATCTTTAGAATTTGCTTATTACGAACAATTTATCCAAATGTTTCATTAATTAAAAATTTTCTGAAATTGAAAGAAACGGGACTGACCTGACGTTATCAAACAGCACGTAAGGAAGCTCAGTGCTCGGTGCAAAATTCTAGTCTAAAAAGAACGTATTAAAGTGCTGTGTGAGTAGTTGACACTTAATAATAAAACACTTGTTTAATCCTACTTCCAAACTTTTATTTTTGGCAAAGCCAAATGCCAGCATTTCAACCGCCAAGCGGCCTTCTTCGGTGGCTTAACAAGTATAACTTGTATAATATAAGGCCGCTTGGCGGTTGAAATGCTGGCATTTGGCTTTGCCAAAAATAAAAGTTTGGAAGTAGGATTAAACAAGTGTTTTATTATTATTTAATAACTTCCAAAAAACTCCACTATTCATTATTAGTTGACACTTGTTCGTTTTACTTAGCATAGTTGTGGGTAGGTTCAATAAAAAGATGCAAATCAAAGGGAATATTGTTTAAATAATAGTAGTTGTAAACTTTATATTTGTTCCAATACCTGCGATTTTCGTGTATATCTGTTTATAAATCCACATTTTCGTAAAATGAAAATCTATTCAATAAATCCCAACCTAGTCGGAATAAATCTGGTCGAAATTGTGTCTTCAGGTTGCGGCAAGTTCTCGGAGAGTACTCCAACAGTTTGTGTTTTATTGTGGTGTAAAATGAATCCTTTTGCTGTCCTATAACTGGTGCACCACGCCACTGCACACGTTGGTGTCGTTACGACTACAAGCTCGGAACTGCAGATTTCTGACTAACTTCCTTTTATTTAAAACACTTGTATCAAATACACTAAATCTAAACAAAACTAGTTGAAAACACTACTATTTTAGCACTACTAAACCACTATACTGCACACGCTAGCACTAAAAACACTTGCTTCACTAAGCCTTTCGCTCGCTTGATAACTGCTATTCGAATTTAGAACTGCCCACGCTCTCTCCGTGGGGCTACTTATACCCCCACCGAAAATTCTAGAAGTGCTATATCTCTGCCGCTATCCAAACTTCGGGTTCCATTGATTCAATTTACAGGAGTCGACATATCTGCCATCTGTGGGTTGCAAGGGTCACTACTTGCAGTGCTAAAGGGTGACTCAGAATGGATTGCACATTTAAAAATAAGAGAGCATTCTAATCCTTCACTATTTTTTATGTAATAATGACCAAATTAAAGCATGAAATGTGGAAATCACGTGTGAAAAATGAAGTTCACACGATATCTTCCATCTCGCCGTTGGCACACTTCCAAGCGAAACCTTAAATTTGCGGAAATACGTTGAGGCATATCATTCAATTTTCTCTCGTATACGGGCCTTAAATTGACGCAGATTTGCTGTAAGATTCACCTAGACACGATGTTTTAAGTAACCCTAGAGGAAAAAGCCAGGTGAAACCAGGTCAGGACCCCTTAGTGGTCTTTTAACGTCATCTCTACGCGAAATAGGCCGGTTTTTAAACAATTCTCAAATTGCCTGTAATGCTACACATGCTGTGTGACTTGTGGCACCATCTTGCTGGAACCAAGTTGCTGGGCCATATCTATCCCATACTTGACGAGCCAGATGAAAGAAATAACGATTCGGAATTAACAGTGTGTATGCGCTATAGGAGGCCTGGATTCTTACTGTTCGCGGGCATCCAGCAGGTTTTAAATTTAGGTTAGAACCACTCCGCTCGAATTTCTGAATCCAATATTTGATCAAAATTGGTACTTTGCGCTTGGTATATTTTATGAAGTCCATAATGAATTCGAAAACGTCTATACCACAATGTAACTGCTGGTTTCGTAATAACCGCACACGCAAAAACAACCTTGGTCACGCGGAAACTGCAACATTGCAAATGACAAATTCCGTACTGACTACTACTCAACGCATGGTGGGTAACCACTCTGTCATAATTATATGCCTTGTTATTTAAAAGACAAATATGCAAACCAGTCTGAGTCACCCGTTATAACACCGCATCTACATGCCTGCAACTCTGGTACACAGATGGTGCTGATTATCAGCTAACGTGCAACAGTATCGTACAAATAATGACTCAGTGATCGCCAGCTAACAGAAATGCGATTAAAAACTCCATAGAAACCCAACAGTTAATAATAATGTTCGTCCAATAGAAACGCCAGTTCTGCATTTTGCACCCAAGATGACGTCATGCGTATTAGATCTACAAAATATGTCAGCTACTTGGCACACCAGATTTTATTCTCGCTACGCTTTCTATCAGGTACGGTTAACTTTTTGTATGTATATAATTTAATTCATGTTTCATTTACTCGTATAATTGGCCTTGTGTAATCTTTGGATATAATAAACATCCCGGTGCATAAAAGGCTCTTTCTTTGCGTGTTCCAAAAAACACCGTAAGTTACACCTCCATTCAAATTTCCCTCTATCCCGCTACCAAGGGGCCGAGTGCATGGTGGCGCTCCGCTTTTTGACCACAGCGTTCAGTACTGCAGTTTGTGTTCTACAAAAGTATGTTCTGTGGTTTATTCCGGTAATGCAGTTCAGTATATTCGTTGTTATTGTTAAGCTGACTTAAGTCTGATAAGTTTACTATATGAAAAAGATAGATGATTTGGATCATCTAGTTGGGTCCAGAACAAGAATGCTTTATCAAATTAGTGGCGTCACTTAGCGTGGTAAAGATCTACCATGGCTTGGTAGAGATCTACCTTCTTGCTTGAAGACCCGACACTTACTGAATTGTTGTTATTTCTACCTCAAAGTCTAGAATGCCGTTTGAGGCCATTCATTGACACACTAGTTTCGTAGGCGCTATCGGCGATGTCGCCTAAAAAACAATGTATAGGGCGCGCCAGGAAAGAGGTCGCCCATTAGGAATGTAACATCGTCCACAATTTGATTAATTCATTCGTCTTGTGACTCTGAATAATATGGCGGACACGCCAATGATTTAAACGTCTCGCGACAATTGTTGTCCCCACCACATCCGCCCTCTTTCCTGGCGCGCACTTTAGCAAAGTATTTGGTACTAGGTGGTACTAGGGTTTTATAAATGACGTTTTATTACAAAAATCAGGCATCTAAAATATTTATAATCATTAAAGAGCGATCTATCTGACAGGTATGTATTTATTAACCGTATTCCTGCTTTAACTATACTTAGTGGATATAAACTCATCTGTTGTGTTGTGAAGCCAGTGTGGTAAATTTTCTCTGACGAATTTATATGTAGCCACTCACCGATTGTACGTTTTTAGGATGTGCTTGCTAGTGGGCCATCCGGTGCAAATTGAAAATCCAACCAGCTTAAGGGAGTGCATAAAAGGACCGCTATCAGATGGATTCGTTCATCTTTCCATCTCATTTAGTCGCCCTCGCACCTTTTGACCCCATTCCGCGCTGTTGACCCTCGCGACCCACTCCCTCCAGTCCCCGTCGACACGAATCGCCACTTTAGCGACGCCTCCGGTCGAAGATGGCTCAGATTACTGAAAATATTTTCAGCGGTGCACCGGACGGGAGCATAATCTAGCAAATTGCACAGCGCCGGCAAGTTTTCTACGACACTAAATCTCCGTAACTTGGTTGCCGGCCGGGAATTAATATTAAGGGGTCGAGGTGGGTCGCTTTTGCCTTGTTGACGATCAAGTCGCTCGCGAGTTATAATAAAATGTGCTGACAAAGTGGAGAGATGAGATAAAGCCATCCCCGTACGTTCTGGCTGTTAATGAAATTTACTCACTGAAACTGCAGTCAGTTTCGGGTATATGAAGATGAGGTTATATAAGTACACCAAACAGCACCAACGTTGAAACATAAAATTGATCCGCGTTCCCACAACACTGTATTTTTTCATTTAGGAAACATAAGGACTTTATCAAGATTGCACTACATTGATTTTTCAATTATTTGGGCCCGTTTTTTGCAACTGATGCTAATCTAAACCACGATATACTGTACTAAAGGTTGCGGATCAAGTTATATATAACTAGACATTACTGTAATAAAAACAACTACGTCCGTCATAACCCCCTTTTGTCGCGGTCACGGACCGTCAGACATGGATTTATGAATTGAATTATTTTCGACAAATATAAAAGCCTACGCAGTCAATATGTCTTTTTCCCTATTTTAATATTTTTGTTCATTTGTTACCAGCATTGCACCAGCACAATTTAACTGTTCACAATTTCTAGGTTAGGAAACTTGCCCGTAAATAACCGGTAGTGCAGCTGTCACCGCTAATTAATTGCTGCAGCTTAAAACATCGTTTAGTCAGAGATCAATTTAACAGGCTTACTGTAATTATCTTCATAACTAATATACATAACTTAAAAGTTATACGAAATCATGTCACCACACAACTTCGCAATCTGGGCTTTCTTCAACCTTAAAGCTAATTATCTCACAAAACACTACTGCCTATGTTGAAAATACACACTCCCACGCGTTTTCTTGTATTACAATATAGGTATCAAATAATTCGAAAATCGACAAACGACAGGTTTCTGTCAAAGGGTTGTGTTTACTTTCCTGAGAAGCGGCAATTTAACCGATAATTTCCATAAGCGGCTGGATGCATTAATCATTTATAGAAACCGTGTAGAAAGCTCTATGGCCTGACCCTATGGCTAATCAAGACAAATAAATTACGATATGATGCGAAATATGTTCATTAATATCTTGTGGTGTTCACTTCACGACTCATAGTAAGATACCATTTTCTACAAGCAGAACTCTTAATGTTACTTCCAGGAATTAATTATACATAACAAAAAATACACAATTACTTAAATCTTGCTTATACCACTTCATGTCACGATCGCGTTCACAATACTAAATTTGTCAAGCACTTTTTTAAGGTTATGAAGTAACAAAGCGCGTGGTATGCATAGACGCACTATACAATTAAACAGAATTTTAACGCCTGTATAAAGTAATATAAATTTTTAATAGCGAAGCAGGGTATTTATAATTAAAATGCATGTCTATGCTGTGCTGTCTACACCTCAACCAACTGCAGATAGTACTATTTCGCTGTCATTACAGCTCATCAGTGCAGTTTAGGTCTAGTGTAGACAACACGGCATAGATCTGGTATTTATAATGTAAAAGATTTAGCTTTCACCGAGAATCGAGCTTGGGCCTTTGGAATGGCGCTTCAAGGTGCATACCATTACACTACCAAGGTACAAGTGACAATCAGCCAAAGCTTGCATTTCAATGATCTAAATCAACAGTGAGCCTACTGGCGCGCCATTTAGCGCATTTTGTAGTTAGTCTTCGTCGCCCGAGTTTTCGGGCTTCGGAAGAAAACTACCTCGGCGCACCAAATTAGGGCTGGCCACATTAATATGATTAAACAGAATTTTACCGTCTGTATAAAGTAAGTACTATAGTTTTTTAGTGGTGATGTGGGATATTTATAATAGAAAATATTTATATGTTTACGATACTTGATTGTGTCAAACATACTACTGCCCTACGCTACTGCCAAAGCGGAAACAGTTTTCGGCCAAATGCAAGCTCCACTCTGATCCCACAAATAGAATCATAATGCTCCTTACTGTCAGTTTTATATCCAAAGGTTACAACCGACTATTTTATCAGGTTTTCCCTAACTGCTTAAATTCTTAGTAACCAATGAACAGCGTATAGCAACCAATATTGACAGTGTTATTTAAAACTTAGAATTAGTTTGTTAGCACTGCAAATGCCTGTAATGTCTTTAATAGAAAAGTCCCTATGTCTGGAAAAAGATTATTTTGTAGGCTTTTAACTTGTCAACTGGTTGGCATAAACCGGTTATTCTTAACCGGCTTATGTTGACTGATTCAACATAAGCCGGTTTACCGTTCAACATAAACCAGTTAACCGGTTAACCAACCAACGGTTTGATCATTTTAATTTGTCGTAATCGCCAAACGATATACGGCAGCGATCACCATTGACAACACTACCGAAGAATATCATTGGCTCTTTGGCTACATTTAGCTTTACCTAGTATCTTCTTAATATTCTGGAAGAGACTAGGATCTATTCTCCAACCGACTATTTATCTTACTTTTCAAAACCATGCAATTTGTTTTTATTTTTAAGTGAATTTGGACATGTTAAAGGTGCCAAAACCTTCGGGCGTCGGTATTTCTTTGGACGTGACGTTGCCTACTTTTATTTTGCTTGTAATGCTCGTTTTAATCGTTGTATTATCCCAACAATTGCTGGTGGAGCCTGACATTCTCTTAGTTGGACTTTATTGGAAGCTTTGTTATTACTTTATTGAATGCGATGGCTTATGCTTTTATTTGTTGAATAGTGAATAGAGCGTGATTAGTAAATCTGTTCCTTCTGAACCCTTGTCGATTTGTTTTTTTTTTTAGCTGCGATTTCATTAATAACTTCATTGCTGTATATAAGAAGGCAATTCCTTTGCAATTTTCTGGGTTCGTTTTCTGGCCTAGAATATAATGTTTTCACTGCTACGACAACCTTTGTTTCCGAGTTACTCACCTCTTATTTCGTCCACTGAGACTTAAGTATTCACGATTTTTATCCATATGGTACAATATGCCTGCTGAAAACGTTTATCCCCAAAACGCATCTAACGATTCAGTAGATCGTCTTCTGTTGATGTTCTGTAATGGACACGGAAAGATCTCCCATAAACCCTTTTATCAGTTCGTAGAACTGTCCTGCTCATTTTTTTATCATGTTGCATCACTGTTTCTGTTTTGGGAAAGACCGTTTAATATTGCAGAGTATTGGGCATAATCTGCTGTGGTTGACAGGTCTTTTAGGACACGGTTAAAACAGCTTCCTTACTTTTCCTAAAAAAATACATTGTTTTCTTCTGTTTGGTAAAAAGAATCCGAGTGTTTTGATTTGTGATAATTTTTTGCAATTCTTCTACATAACTGATAAACCGAGACCTGCAACTTGTGGGAAGCACATTTAGCTGCGATCTGCTGTAAAGAGCGCAATCGGTCCTATATTTTATATGAGAAACTGATTACTTGCAAGAGGCTTTTTTTTATTTCGCTCATATTTGCACTCTCTCTAGCTTGGTAGGCGCCGTCCACCTTTATACTGTCTGCATTGGGGCGCGGTTGCCCTTGTTTACCAGTACGCAAATATTAAAAATCGACAATCGAGAGGCTTTCTGTAATGTCATGTATTTTAGCTTACTTCGGGTCATTTCCTTTGCATTTTCGAGCATTATCGGTGTTGCCAAGTTTTGCAAAATTTCTTACTTTCGTGACAATACCTAAATACAGTGAATTAGTGTAACTTCCCAATTCCATTGTTTTGTGCATTTAAATTAAATTGGCAAAAGCCAAATAAGCACAGTGTAGTAAATACAATTTTGCAATTTTTACAATAAATAGGTGCCTATAGCAGAAGCCCTTTCTTCGATAGTTATAATGACATTTACTTACCTTATCGTTATGATTTAATACCTTGAGCACAAGCTATGTGTTATTAAAACGCAATCATCTAATGTTTGTAATATGAATTGATACCGAACCAAATATGTGCCTACATGTAACAAATGTCTCCGGCTCGCCCAGCCTGTTAATTGGAATTTTGTAACTGGATATCTGTGCTGCTTGGTATTGCTATAAATCATCCGACCTCCCGTTCCCAAACCGGAATTAAATTAGTTGGAGCAGATTTACAGATAGCGTGGCCGAAAACTTTCTAAAGTAACAGGAGGGGGTGGAGGGCGTATTATTCACGGGTCGACCGACATAACTCCGGCTGTCGCCAATAAATGAAGATAACGCATCTCGTACGGGACCGGTCCCTGTTGCGGTCATGCTTTATTCAGCATTTCAACATGTTTTTACAACGGAATCGATCGGAAGTCACCCGGAAGGCATTAGGGCAGACATGCGCGCCCGTCCGTAGATGAGCACGAACTTGAACATCGATTCCGCCGATGTGGAACACCAATAACCCACTGGGCATGAGGTGAGGATGTTATGAGGTATGTTATTTGCGAATGGGAAACCTTTTAAATTCATAACTTGTCATCAAAGGCCAGTTATTGTCAACAAGAACGTTATACCTATCCATAGAGATMATGTTTTTGAAACTGACACCTACAAACTAATTACTACAATATGTAATCGTCACAATTTTCAAGCAATTTCTCTTGTTAATTCCAAATTATAAAATAATTATCTTGTGTAGTTTTCTTTAGCTAAATAAAATAACAGTTAGTTAAAGGCATACCTTTAATGAATGATGAAATGCCAAAAAAAAGGCGGACGTCAAAATTACCTCAGGTAACGCAGGACATAATAAGCCAGAGATTAACACTCTGGTACCAATCAGCTCTGTCGTAGTAGCATCAAGTTATCTAGCTAGCAAAAATTAAAGAAATTTACCAGGTCACACTGCCGACCGTAATATGTATTCTGTTTTTACTTGTGGAAACTGGTTTCTTCACTCCAACTTTTATTTACGCTTACAAGCCAAACAGAGAATCAAGTTGCATCACTGCTTTTTGTTGTTTTGGGGAAAACCATTTAATATAATATTGCAGAGTATTTGGCATAATCTTGTGGGTGACAGGTTTATTCGGACACGGTTAAAATGGTCTTTTCGTTTTCGGTAAAACGTTCGGTATAAGCGCCAATTGCTTAGCCAGGTGTCACTAAAGAAATAAAAAAACATTGTTTAGTAAAAATAATCCGACAGTGAGTTTTTGTTTGTGACATTTTTTTACAGTTCGAGGAAATCTTCCACATAACCGATACAGCGGGACCTGCAACTGGCGGGAAGCATATTCGTTTGCGATCTTCTGTAAAGTTTGAAAAGAGAGCAATCGGTCCTCATTTATATGAGAAACTGTGCGCTGTTTTTAAACTACACAAACATGTATACTTCTTATTATTCTTGGTGACTATTTCGTGCCGACCAAGATRATTTTCCAGGTCAGCTCCTCTAGAAATCAGTGCATTAGTCTATGCTAGTAGTACATATAATGATACAAACAAACTAAAATAATTATGGTGTATTGTTAGTGAAAAACCTAAAACGTAACGGTTAATATGTATAAATTTCTTACGACGATCCAGCTACATGTTTTCTACACATTGTCTTTAGAATATAGACTGATCAAGTGTGTATTAATAATAATTATATTATCAATGTTGTAGATAGATCTGTGAAAAATTGGTTCGAAAGTTATTATTACCCTCCTCCTTTTTTTGCAAAGCATTGCATTTGGCAATCATGTTGCAATTACTCGTATGATTTACTTCATGGTTTGATATGTTGGGATATAGGATACTTCCATAAGGCTCTATAACTGCGAAGGACTTTCAACCCATTGTACTCGTACATAAACCAGTAAATTACATACGCACAGGAATTGTAGTTCATTGTATCCGAAAATCTGTTCATTTTGCCTCTGGTTTAGCATACCCCAACTAAAAAATTAAATTAATTGAATTTGTATAATGTTCATAATTTTAAAAGCTAATGCCGTAGAATTTACAGTTATCTGTGCATACTAATCAAATATCAGTGGAGCGACAGGAAATCATACTTTTTAAATTATTGTTTACTCCAATTCATTTATACAGTATTTATACAGTGACAACTTAATGGAATAAAATTTAACTGTAACAAAATGAATATAATTTTGTAAAAAATGCTTTAATCATTGCATTATATCTATTACAGTTTTGTAGACATACATAGATCTTTCTTGTGGATTGATCAAGTAATTGCTTTCCGCCGTAACCTCTTGGTAAGAACGATAAATAAGCAACTTCTCTGCTCAAATCTTATCTATAGAAATAGGTTCCACGACTAGTTTTGCCCTTGTTGGGGCTCTTTAAGCAAGGATACCGAATGAATTGACTAAAACAGACTACCACCTTAACCACGGCGTGTGGAAATAGCGTCAAAGAGAGTTAGATTGCACTGAGGGCATTAGCTTTGTTTTTAACATCTCGGAAACAACTCAGATTCGATTTAATCGCGAAGTTCAGACGAAAGCCATGTTGTACTGGACGAAACATAGATATAGAAACACAATTAATTGCTATTAACGCGTTGTAAGTTGTATTTATATATTTTATTATAATATAATATAAAATAACCATAATCAAACWTCAAATAGCAAAGGAATTGMATACATATTARATTTCATTGAAAAGCACTTCAATAGCTTGTAACCAGGCAATAGYGCAAGCATTCTCCGTTACACAGACACAAATACGGCCTCCTTCCCCGGTTACTACCGTCTGTAGTAAGTACCAGAACTATAAACTCGATCCGACTAATAAGGATTTAGAATTAACCTCTGAAGGAAGGTATTTGTCATACTTGGTTAGTAATCACCCTGCGACGTAAGTACCTGAGCATCATGCCGCGTCCACCTAGAGACCTGAAGCACACCTCAGTGCCACTCCCTTCATCACGCCGCCAAACATATTGCCACAATCGTCATAAATGCTGAGAATCGTTACGTAGTTTGGCACACTCAGTATAATAAATATTTAATTCGTCTACTCCTAAGGCAAGAATATATCTGTTAATTATGCAACTTGTTGCCTGCTACTTACGTACCTAAAACAAGGTGACTGACACTTGAAACTCTGCTGTATTTCGCTGATGAACGATCCTCTATGACAGTGGTTCTCAACCAGTGGTGGATTCTCAAAGGACCTCAAGGTAGTCTGCGAGATTTTTAAAGATTACAGGTAAGGCAAAAGAACCGTCCGATGTTTGATCATTAATAAAAAGAGCCTTTCCGGGGAAAGAGGCTTTAGCGCATGTTTCCTGTATTAAAGATACATTTTTTACACAAAGCAAAAAAAGTATATGTTGATCATCGTTATGCCAAGACATATCTAACAAACCCGATACGTTGAGCCGTTTTCGGGCTATGAGCGTGATAGGCATCAGACATCAGACAGACAAAGAGCGGTCAATGGCACCTTTTTTCATAAATTACGCTGAAATACTATTTTGAAATTCCGTATACTCTGTCAAGAACAGCTTGTAGGAGGTACACTTGCTGTGTCGTGATGAACTTCATCTTTTAGAGCTTGTTTGGTTGAGGGCATTTTCTGAAAACTTGCGGGTCTTTACAAGAAATACTTGTGAAGGTTTAAATCCGGAGATCGCGTTGCACCGGCATGATGGAGAAATTCTGTATAATAAAGTAGGTTTCTGCTGCTAAAGCACGCTGCCCGTTAGCATACGCCATTTTTGCAACTGCGAGAAGATAAGGCATAAACTACCGGATGTACAGCATTTGTCGAGCTTAATCCCACCATTCTGTGACCTCCTAGTCATTCACAAGGATATTTTGTCATATCATGTATTAAATAACAACGATTCCACGATGTAAAATTTTTTGCAAATAAGATACCCTTGGTTTCAAATCATTTCATGCGTGTTTTACTTATAGAACAATCTTATATGTTGTTGGTAGTCCATGGCAGGGCAAAAATTTAGTCAAATGTCTCATCACTAAAAGTTAAGAACCATTTCTCTATGAGCATATATGGGACATCAAAGGCTTCCTTCTGTAACAAACATCTTAATTTAATTCTCTTGCACATTTACATGAATGGAATCGATAAGGTGCGTATGATTCTCAGAAGTTTACTGCACCATCATAACCTCATGCGATAACTTCTAATAACGATAGGCCTTTAATCCATATTTCTTCCTCCAGTGCTTAATCTAACGCGTGCTTAATCGAAAAGTGACGTGTCCATCACGGCTGATGAAGCCCTTGCTCGCTTGAAAACCGCCAGCAGCTGCGTTATCAAATCCCCCAAAGACATCTGGGGAACGAGCTGCTTGTGGAGCAGCGTTAAATGCACATGAAACAGACGCGCAGAGATCCATATCGCGAGTGGTCTTAAGCTGCTACGCCGCTAGCAGCATTTCTTGACGTCTGCGACGCTTATCGCCGATCACCCCAACATACACAGGAAGTTCCTAAGTGTTTCCCGAGAAACGAAAGCCTCGGCGTCGCTGATAATTTACCAGACGCTATTTAAAACATTCGAAGGAACAGTGCACAATGATAGCGTGACAAACTGTCGTAGTGTGCCAAACAAACTAGCTGCATTTTTTTTGTTAATACTGGACGACTTAGCTGGCAGGAGAGCACAACACCTTTCAGTACGATTTTGAACATAAGCCTTTGGGATTGTGACTAATCAAGAACATATAAGGCTATTTAAATTGTTTTATGATATAAGCTTGAGGAGAGGCTTGTCTTAATCATTTAAGGGATTTTGTATTGACCAAAACATTCTTTATTTTGAAACTTTTTTATCTAATCATTTATTACTACATAAATTCCAATAGAACGCACTAAATAATTGTTTGCCTCTGTTTGCTGCACACTGCTAGTCGCTTCGTCTTCACTTTGACTATAATGAACTCGTCTTTGCGTGTTTAACTACCCGGGCATAAGTTTAGAGGTATAAGGAGAAATAAAGATTGCAAGGCTAACAAACGGCACATAATTACAATTGTTAAGGGTTCAGTTAATAAAATTTCATGTGATTTGAAAAGTATATTGCCCGCCTTATTTAGATTCACTGATTGTMACATGCCGTTTACGAGAAAAAATACCTTACGTATAAGAGGACTAACAGCTAAAATAACCACAGATACAATATAGGTAGAGAGCTTTCCACCCTGTGCATGTTATGTATATAAACTAAAATAAATAGCACTACTTGAGATTTTATGGTGTTACAATTAATATAAATAAAGATTGTTCAAAGTCATCAATGTCCAAATAAACTATATGGATTTATTCAAAATTCTGTAAACTTAAATTCATTAAAGATGGAAAATTAAGTACAACCTATCAGAAAGGATTATTAAGGTACAATTTTGTAGTACTCTTGCATTTCTTAAATGATATACACTCACCATCAATGAAATTGCACCAAGGGGTGTTTCTGTTACACAAACCGATCCTTACAATTTCACCTTCAAATGTAATATGTTCTAATCATCAAGTCTTAGTGAACGTTAAACCTTACAACTGCTTAAATAATGTTGCTGCTTCATAAGTTTTTTTCGTAAGTAACTAATATTGTAGAAATTACATTGCCACAATACGATTCAAACGTTTGTACATGATATGCGTAACGTTGGAGGAAAAATACTTGAAAGAAATATATTCCTTGTGACGTGCAACTGGCACCTGAAAGCAACATTTTTTTTAAATGGCCGTCCAGAACGTTTATGCAACATTTTATACGTTATGTTAAACCGAGAACTCACGGAGACTGTCGACAGCTTCGGTAGACGATAAACAACATAACCTAGTTTTCATGGTAAACGGCAATGTATTTGATGCGTGTTTGATGTATTCCTGGAACATTTGAGGACATTTAGTGATGTGATTTTAAAATTTGCTGCCAAAACTGGTTTACTCATTGTAAAACACAGTTTTCGCGAGAAAAGAAATTTTCGAACTGTTGGAAATAAAAACAAAATGTCTGTAAGCCAGCACCATCTATGTTCTGATTATTAAAAGTGTCTAGACGGTTCTTTTCGGTGAAAACGCGAGTATTGTGTGAGCGCAAAGGACATGGCGGGAATTATTTAACGAGTGTTCCAAGGTTATCGGGACGGGACCATTGACATATTATTAGATGGACACGACATCTCATTCATAAATACGGTTGGAACTGACGCCAAGACCAATGAGGGGAGCGCGGGTACGAGGGAGAGATACAGTTTTCCTCTAAGTACATTGGCGTACTGTTATAAAAGGGTCAACAGTGAGATAATTTAACTTCCAACTAAAAACAAAAGCAGATCGTACATCAATAATATTTCGAACAATTTTTCAGTTGAAGCAAAGAAACATCTTTTTGTACAACAAACACTAATTTAATTTCCTTAGAAGCGGGAAAAAAGTTTTGGCCGAATGAAAGCTTCAACGCAGTTCTAGCATTAGTATTCATTAATCAACACTTAACGAGAAAACATTTGACATTCTTGACGTAGAAATATAAGTAAAAAAAAATTCAGAAACTGCGAAAATGAAATTTATTGTCAAATATAAAGAAATACATACAATCAAAATCCACATCAGGCATCACGGACATATTTACTCCGAACGCATCGGCTCTCTTGGGTAATATTCTACCTACAAATATTTATTTTTAAAAAGTCTACCAATAACAGTAATCATTTTCCATATGTATTAATCCTTCACTATCAACTTCATTACATTTTATAAAAGTATTCTCCATAAAGTAACTAATTTCTCTAAATTTATCAAACGACGCCTATGACACAAATATAAACATAACCTAAACAATAGCCGGCCTCGGTGGTCTAGTGGGCAGCGCGGACAAGCGCGACTGCCCATGTCCACAGAGGCTGCGGGTTCGAATCCCGCCTAAGGCATGGATGTTTGTGTATGTCCCTATATACATGTATATAATGCAATTTTCAATAAAGACTAATAAAAACTAATGTGCTGGCTAATTGTCCCAAGACGACAGGGCCAAAATAATTAAAAAAAAATAACCTAAACAATGCTTACCAGTGAAATGATACGGTTTTCTCCTTAGAGCTAACATTTTTGCATACTTGACACGTCCGTATCATTGCCTGGATTAATTTTTTATACGCCTTGTCCTTACACAGCTCGCAATAAGCTCCTTTTACCCACAAATTTACACCACACTACTCAACATCATACAGAACATCTAAACACCAGTGTACAGTGGACCATCTAATGCGCGTGAAGACGCGTAATCGCACGATGCATTGAGTATTGCTCTGGTCAACTGTACGTTTCTGTTTTCCTCTAATTCCACCTTAGAATGTGACTATTATGTTGGCTTCACTTGAAAATGTAAACAACCGACTCCAATCACCTCGATGGATGGGACAACTACGCAGATTGGGCTTTTGCTGTGTGTTCGAGGTAGGTTTCTCGAAGTGTATCGATGGTACCGAGGAGGACACTGTTTTAGTCAGCTAAGCCAAAACTAAGTTAATATTGACTTTTGATTCGTCGTTATATATCCACGTAAATGACAGTAAGTCAGCAAAAGAAGTGTGAGATAAGCTGAAGAAACTATATGAAAGTTCCGGTTTCGCGCGTAAAATTGGTTTGCTTCGAAAATTAATCTCATTGAGATTTGATAATTGTGAATCAATGAAACATTACTTGAACCAAGTGATTGACACGTCTTAGAAGCTCGATAGAAGTGGTTGCAAGTTGAGTCAAGAGTTAATTGGAAGCTTGATGGTTGCAGGATTAACGGACAAATTCGAACCCATGGCAATCGCTATTGAACGTTCGGGAACAGACGTTACAGCAGATTCCATTAAATCAAGGTTATTGGACATGAACCTCGGTGGTGCTGAGAATTAATCGTCAGCTGGTGCCTTCGCTGGTAATGTTACAAAAGGGTAACAAAAACAAGAACAGAGTTACCTGTTACAAGTGTAAAAAGGTGGGTTATTTTATGAACAAAATGCCCAGCAAAAAAACAAGGATGACTTTTCCAAGGCATTCAATGCAGTGTTTATCACCGTTTGGAGAAAATGGCTGTAAACTACTACACCACCCTCCATTACATAACGAAGACCTGCAGAGAGGGCATAACTCGCAAGAAGAGGTACAATACCAAGAAAAGAAGTCTGCTAGTGAATATGTGCACACAATTGAGAACCTGAATAAGAAAATCTTTCTGAGGATGGTACCAGTTAAAGTATATGGCCCAAAGGGTGTTCTGAAGATTCTTGCACTTTGCGATTAAGCATCCATAGTAACACTGATAGAATCAGATGTGATCTCTAATCTTGGATTATCTCGAAAACAACAAAAGCTGCGTCTTCAATGGACAAACAAGATTATTTCAACATATGAAGATTCAGAGAGGATCAATCGTGAAATATCATCTATATATACGACAAAAACTGCAGCAAAAAGTTATAATATAAAGAATGTAAGGTCTGTCAAAAATTTGGCATTACCCACCCAAATAATCAAAAGGAGTCATAGGAATGATGTACCACATCTGAAGAACTTGAATGTTGAAGATATAATAGAAAAACAGGTTATTCTGATAGGGCAAGACAATATTGACTTAATTATTTGCAGGCAAGTGCGTACAGGCCTATTGCATCTTCCAGTCGCAACTAAATGTAAACTAGGATGGTCGATTCATGGTCCTAATAGTCTGCTTATGTGTGATAAGTCTGAAAAAAGTAATGACGAAAATATGCTACTACTATTACTCTACTGAGAAATTTGGTGTATCACCATTTTCTAAGATAATGGGCAAAGAACATGGAAGAGCAATGGAAATAATGCAAATTACATGTATCAGGCAAGAAATGAGGTATGAAATTGGTCTGCTTTGGAAAGATTATACAAAGTTGCCAGAAAGTAGAGCAGTTGCATTGCAGAGGCTAAAGTGCATAGGAAGAAAATGCCAGAAATGTGAAATGTTTGCTAAAAATTACGGCGAGAAATTGAAATACTAAGAAGAAAAGAACTACATAAGAAAACTTAGCCAGGAATAAGCAGAAATTGAAGACACATGTTTGGTATTTACCCTATTTTGCAGTGGAAAGTCCCAAAAAACCTGGAAAGATTCGCCTAGTTTTCGATGCTGCTGCAAAATTACACGGAGTTAGCTTAAACAATCGTCTTCTGGCTGGACCAGATTTGCTACAACCTCTAGTTGAAGTACTAATGAATTTCAGACTGGGAAGAGTTGCATTTTGTGAAGATGTAAAAGAAATGTACCATTAAGTACTTATTCGGCCAGAAGACCGTAACAAACAAAGGTCCTTGTGGAGAAATTTAGAATATGAAAGGAAACCTGACCTATATGTGATGAATGTTATGACCTTTGGGGCTAACTGTTCTCCAGTTTGTGCTCAGTATATTAAGAATAGAAATGCTGAAGAAAATGATAAGAACAAGGATACCTTAACAGCGGTAACAAAGAAGTTTTATGTGGACGACTGCCTAGACTCGAAAGATACAGAAGAAGAGGCTTTAAAAACTTTACTGTCAGTATAAGTGTTCTTTACTGAACTGAACACTAGGTAGCTACGAACTAGTAAACTGGATAACTAATTCATCTTACATCAAGAACAGGATACCTCAAGATATTTTGGCTGCAACAAAAACATTAACGATTGAGACTCTCATAGAATACTGGGTTTGTGATGGCGTTCTAAGGAAGATGTATTTACCTTTACAATTGAAGGATTAGATAAAATTGAAGAAGTTAAACCGACCAAGAGAAAGGTTTTAAAGCACTTAATGGCAGTATTTGATGCTCTTGAACTGTTAGCATGTTTCACGGCAAACGCAAAAAATTGTAATGCTAGATATTTGGAGGACAAAAATTGATTGTGATGAAGAACTACCTGAACATTTGAGAAAAGTATTAGAGCGTTAGCTGGAAGGACTTTAAGATATAATGACACTGAAAATACAATGTTATAGTTACAAAGTACCAGAAGCTGATGAGATACAGATTCACATATTTTGTGAGAAAGTGTTCGCAGCAGCATTGATGTTGCTCTCATAATTGCGAAAACACGTGTTGCACCTTGGAAACCATTGTCAATCCATCGACTTGAACTTCAAGCTGCGGTTCTGGCAAGCAGATTACTAAAAACGATAAAATATATGTTGGAAATTAAAATTGACAAGATATTCATGTGGAGTGACTCAAGATGTGTTCTTCAATGGATAAGAGGAGATGGTCGACAGTACAAACCATTTGTTATTCAACGGATTGGAGAAATCCAAGATATTACTGATGTCGATGATTGGTATTGGATTCCAACAAAAATGAATGTAGCCGATGAAACAACTAGAACTAAATGGATTGGTGAAGAAGTAATTTCGAAAAATAAGAAATTAGGAAAGAGCATTTAATGGTGAATGTCCATGAATTACGTACAACAGATAATGTGAATGAATCATTACCAGATATTGAAGATTCTTTAAAAAGATAAGACTTTTGAGGCGTATTGCCTATGTACTGAAATGGATGATACTGCAAGAAACAAGAACAAAACATGATATTGTGTCATCAGAAATAATTTCGCAAGAACTAGAAATGGCTGATAAATATACGAGTTAGATTTTCTCAAAGTGAGTTTCGCCGAAGAAATTAGAGACTTAAAAAATGGGAAACCTGTTAGCAAAAAATCCCGATTGTGTAACTTAAATGTTACACTTGAAGAAGGAATCCTTATTTTGGTAAGCAGAATAAATCTATCACCTTGTTTGAGTGAAACTACGAAGAAGCCTTACATCTTGGGCCCAAAACACAAGTATACGAAGTTAATTATACAACACGTTCATGAAGAATTTTTGTACAGAGGCCAAGAACTGGTACTTAACGAAATTCGGCAAAAATACTGGTTGGAGTTGCAGTGAAATCTTTTTTTGGAAATTGCAAGACCTGTAAGAACGAAAAGTCGAGACCTAAGATACCAATAATGAGACAGATACCAAAGACTTTCGCTCGAGTTACGACCATTTGTGAATGTGGTACTAGACTTCTTCGGACCATTAAGCCTTTGGTATACAGGCAAAATCAGTTCCATGCCATGCTGTCGGTACCAGAAGCGTCAACTGTCACAACAGGACGAAACTAGTCGTACGGTGCTTGCTTACAGAGTAGCTAGCTCCTTTGGTGCCATCGATAGGAACTTGCACTAGGCCAGTATCTAATACAATTATTATAGGTCGCTTAGCTCGCAGGTTCCGCTTAGATAGCACTGAGGGCATCCGCCTTGGTATTCCCATAAACGMGATAATGTATTATATATATGGCTAGCAACTAGATTATCATCATCTAAGATCAGAACCGTGTGCGTACCGTATCCGTACGTGACGCCAGAACCTGTTTTAGCGGCGTGGCTTCAATTAAAATTTCAAACTAATATCTTGAGAACTGCTTTAATTTTTTCATCCGACTTATACCCCCAAATTTAACCCTCTTACGAGCTAGCATGTTTTTGAAAATTGTGCAACTTCTCCATTGGTTACATAATATAAGCGCCGTAGCAGATTTTTATGTCAATATTTGTCTTGAGGAGTAATGCTCTCAGAATTACACCCTCCGCTATCAACTAAGTACCGTAGCTTAAATTTTCGGAAGGGAATGAGGTGACTTGTAAAATATTTTATTTCTGACTTCGTATTCGCTATATAGTGACAAACTTGTTTTGCATGCAGTTTCATATACGGCATTCAAGTTCCATCATAGATTGGATCCTAAAACGTGAGACTGGAAAGGTGGCCACCGTTGTTAAGGCACCCTCTTGCATCAAGAGGGATTTGTCCTTAAGCCTCCCCACTTGTCTCACGCACGACAGACAGAGGAAGCACGCAAACTACAAATAGGTGTTCTCTCGATAACGTTTGCGAATAGACGAAAGCAAACGAGAAATATAAGCGCCTTTGGTTTTGTATAACTCATAGTGGTGGATATAATAGATATTTAAGTACTGCAAGATTACCTTCCTTTCCATACACTTATTGTAAATGTACTTAGTTATATGATTAGGCACTTTATAAGTTTGTAGACATTTTAACAAGAACCCTACTATCATATACATTTAACGAGGTAATTGTGTTATTCTGCCCTGCGATACCCTTTGTATACTCCTCTGGTAGAAACAATGGGATAAGCGAGCCTCTCGTGCAATTGTTGCTTCTGACAGGTGAATTGTAGTTAAGAATCGCAGAAGAGTTGTGGGCCATGTCGACAACACAAAAAGCTTTTGATTACAACAGAGGTTTTGTGCGAGTTGCCCTTTTGTACCGGATGGAAATAATCACTGTGAAAGTAATACGTTCAGTTGCGGAGTATAAAAAAGCGGATAAAAGGGACAAATCTTTTTAATTCTGTTCGTTGTATATGAAAATATAGCTGTATTATCAACTCAACTCGTTTTACCTATAGTCGAAGTCATTCTATCAAAAAAGCACAAGTTTGGTGTTTCGCGTCTTCTTGTCGATCATACGAAGACTTTTACTAAAATAGTAAAGGCGTGTGGGGTCAGGTTGGTTATATGAGATACGCGACAAGTGAAATATTTTGCATACAACATAGTTAACAAAGACAACATTGAATGCTAGTGCTACACATTTCTTACCATACTAATTTTCGTCAACCGTTAAGTTATTTTCTCTCGCACATTGACACTGACATTGACATTTGACTTTAATAATTCGCTGTCCTTTGCCTATTACTCAATTCAATGTGGTTTTTAGCTTTTGAAATTTTTACAGCACTTCCAGTCTGGAAACTGCATGGTGGTCCTTTACAGCCTATTATGCCGTACAAACTATAACTATTCAATGCGAGGGAGACTAACTAATTTTTTACAGAGGAAACACTTGAAATTTCTAAACAAGCTGGGCGAAATATAGAATAACCAACCAACATGGATAAATGAAGTTATGAAGTTGGAAATTCATTATACTACATATATTGTAACAGTAATCAATATAATGTTGCACAGTTTACCGTAGATAATAATAATCACAAAATATAAATTACAAGCATACCAGTAACCCTGCAATCTTGAATAATAAAATAAAGATGAAGAAGGTGGTTGATGTTAGTGATGGCAGTTTGAACAGACTTCAGTGTTATATTGGCTTTCAATATTAAAATGATAGCAGACGTGCATTACAGAAAAGACAGCATTCCTAGTAAGCGATGTCAGTCTGACGGAAATTAGCTATTCCAGAAATACTGTTTTTCTTAATCAAACGTGGTAACACAAGAAGGCAGTGTTGAATAATCATGGCAATATGATTTGATGGTAAACCTTACATGGCCCCCTATGCTGGTACCAAGAATAATTTTATTGAAAACGCAAATTTGAACAGCGATATGTTCGTTATATAAATATCTGCAAGATTAACACCCAATTTACCTAAACCTTTATTAATTATAATCGACACTGATCCGTTCCATTCAACACTATCTAGTTGAAAACCAGCCCTGCAATTCTTGAATAAAATCTTTCATTTCCTTCGACACACTGAAAACCTTATAGGGAATGGTATAAAAGGAAATATAAAAAGAATACATTGAACCTCTAATATATTATATTATATACAGGGTGATTCAGGAGGAAGTGAAAATATTGTCTTTCTGCTTGCACAAAAAAAGCTATTCTTCTTGTATGTCAATAAGATTAACCGTTTTTTGAGATAAACATTTTATTCAAACATGCTTAAAAAGAAATGGGATATTCGAATCACAACAGCAAGGCTAAGACAAATGAAACAAACAAGTAGAATTTATTAAGATTCCAGTTTTTAGTCAATAATGCCTAGTGTGCTTACACACGCTAAATATGCCAATATCGTATTTGTGTATGGTTTTTGCCAACAGATTGCATCAGCTGCTTCTAAATAATATGGATAGCGTTTTTCGGGCCGTGCTATACACAAATACCATATCGGCATATTCAGCGTGTGTAAACAGACTAGGCTTGATTGACTGTAAACTGGAATCTGAATAAATGTTATTTAATTGTAACAGTAATATTGTTTGTTTCATTTGTCATGAGTAACTTTTTTTGTGCAATAAGAATGATAGATTACAAAAATTAGGTCAGAACCGTGAAACCGCAGTAAGGGATGAAAACTTATTGAGAAGAAAATGGTAAATACCCTTAGGTTTTCTATCCCTCACTGAATGTAAGAAAACTATAATGTGTCTGAAATAAGGCCCTTCTATAGCTAAGATGATTTCCGGAATGTCAAATTTTAATACTCCTAGCTTACTTAATTTTTCAGAAAAAGTGATTGTTTAATTACAACTTCTAAGGGTTGCATCTCAGAAACTGAGCGCTTTAGGGTATAAGTCGACATGAGTTTTTTTTTGTTCAGAATTGTGACTACCATTTTCCAAAATATTGTCACTACCTCCTGAAACACCCTGTATATATTAATGTATTCTTTGGATTCTAGTGGTGAAGAAAGTGATTACTTACTTGATTATGAAGATAAATTAGATTAATTATTATTAAGCAACATTATTTCTCTGTTATTTTTAGGTATAATTTTCCAAAATAATCTTTTCTGAAACCTTCTTGTCAATTTTGTAATGCTTGAGGTTTGTCTTCTAGCTCTCTGAATTCTGAAAAAATATGTTTTGTTGTATTACACGTACGATGTAGTGTTACAGTTTGGAATAAATTGTTTCCAAATTGTTTTGTTTACAGATTTTATATTTTCAATTTATTTTTGCCATGCCCATCAAGGCACATATTATTAACTTGCATTAATTTAATTTGTTTAATTTAATATACGTGGCTTCTGTTTAACGTGCAACGTATCTTTTAAAATTACTTTTCTTTTTTTTCTTTTTCAGACCGGTTTACAAGAAAAATTCAAATTGGACAATTTTTTTTACCGTGGTAGAAGCTTAGGTAACGTTATAGAACATCTTACGGTAATTTAAAATTTAATAGGGTCCCAGTGATAAGCTGTGCATATTTATGTGCACAGTTTCTTTATATACTTTTCCCCGTTAGACTAATTATGGAGATTCGCAGTTCTGTGATAAACCCATCTGTGCGTATTGATTACTGTATCAACATCTTTAGATATTAGATTTATCCGTCTTATTATATTTGTACATGTTTTCCTTATACGCAATAAGCACTTAAAAAATAATCATCGAATCTGTTGTAGTCTACTGAACAAAATACCAACAATAACGTCAACAATTCAATTTCAGGGTTATATATGAGAGTATCAGTAAAACAATTCCGCTATGTAAAATGCTTTTCCATTCGGGTGCGCTATGTTATACATTACTGGAAATTTTGTACTTGAAAATAAAATCATCTGCCCTGGTCAGTCCACTTTCACCCTACGACTAGTTTCGCCCTGTTAGGGCTCTTCAGGCAGGGGTAGAGAGTAGACCGATCAGGGCAGAACGTCGCCTATAACCGCGGCGGGCGGACTGATGCAAGTAGGAATTAGATGGCACTGAGGGCTTGAGCCTTCGTATTCCCACTTGCAATTTGATATTTGTTAGCAGTGTGTTAAAAAGGACGTAAACGATAATTTTCAAAACAAATTGTTMCTGATTGGACCTTGCAGATATTAGTGTGGTTCATACGATTCTATAACCAGTGGAATCGTCCAAAACGAAAAAAGGGTTCTTCCATGATCAACTCCAACTGGTTCAATAACGAATATTAGTATTAATATTACCTCGCGGTGCGATCAATGGGAGACCGAAAACGATATCTGAAAACGTGCACATTCCGATAACATCTGGTAGTTCCGATCGTGGTCCACGCGTAGGTCCAACCTACTGACGTTAGTGCACCGCGATCTGCAGAAAGCACGACGATCTGCAGCAACTTTGATGTCCTGTAACTTTTGAAGCGGGAGGCTGCACATCGTGGGGCTCCGGATTGGAGGTCAGTGGGTCATGAGCTACTACCATACTAAGTTTGGTCGTGATCCGATCAATTTTGTTCCATTGAGTATTATATATAGTTCTCCTTTTTCACGTACCTCGCGGTACGATCAATGGGAGAACGAAAATGGCGAACGACAAACATTCGTGATTTTGACTGTCAGGTCGGTTGAATGTGTGCTATGTTCTGATGGAAGTGTCTTTACATCCCAAAATTCAATTTCAGCAAGATTTTTACCATTTGCAGTCTCGTTACTTAACAGTTTTAAATAACGGTATTTTCAGTGAACCTAAGCCACCGTATTACTATGTATGATATTTTTAATGGGTTTTACAGGCATATGAAGAAATGAAAAAGTATTGCTAGCCTTGACCGAGATTTGAACTCGGGTGTTTTGAACACTAGTCAAACGCTCTACCCACTGAGCTACCAAGGCCTTATTCAGAATCGAGGTCAAAGCGGCATATATTCATCAAAGTTATGTAATGCTGCTGAACGCCATCCAGCGCATTTACAGTTGAATCGCTCGTCGCTCGTTATTTGCGAGCTTCGGAGCGCAATTCACTGCGGTGGCCAGATTGTGGCGACCAGCAGCTAATTACAACCCAATTATATATTATTATACACAGTGAAAATTATTTTCGCAAATAACGAGCGACGAGCGATTCAACTGTAAATGCGCTGGATGGCGTTCAGCAGCATTACATAACTTTGATGAATATATGCCGCTTTGACCTCGATTCTGAATAGGGCTTTGGTAGCTCAGTGGGTAGAGCGTTTGACTAGTGTTCAAAAGGCCCGAGTTCAAATATCGGTCAAGGCTGGCAATACTTTTTCATTTCTTCATATGCCTGTAAAACCCATTAACAATATCATACATGTTTATAAAAACTCAATTCAGGCAGAAAATAACTTTCACCGTATTACTTACTGTTTACATGGACTTAATATTGGGCATGATCAACTAACAACTCAAATATAAAAATACATAAATAGTCAAATGGCAAAGGATATTCTGTAATGCTACCTATACGTACAACTTGTGAGATTCATTGCTATTTGTATCTGTTTATAAGTCAGTAGTAATTACAGCAGATCCACTTGAAGTCCCATATCATGGTTATAAAACTTAACGCCTCTGAGCTATGATAGTCGTCAAATACACTATGACTATTACGACCAATGAAATTTTACTGCCGGCGCTACCACCAATCGCGGCAAAAGTATTCGTGCTGATTTTCATAAAATGCAGTTCGCAGAAAGCAGTCGCCCACGGTGATAATCGCAGCATGCTGTGTTTATTAGTTTAATAAAATTTTTCGATTGATGTAGGGACCATTTGCGGGTAGGCTATAGCTTTCGAGGTAATTCATGCGTTTTATGCATTCTTTTACGGCCAAGGGCCCCGCGGCGTTATTGGCTGGGGAGAAATTCCGGCAGGACGACCCGGAAATTAAATAGCTTGTCCTCACTCTCCGCGGCTCATACGACCTACCAAACAATTCAGATTTTTAATTATTATCTCTGCTGATAGATGTTTCCTGTTGTTGCCGCAGGGATTAGTGTATGAGAAACGTACATTGAGGTTTTTACTGCCAGAGTCCGTAGTAAACGAACTTGCGGTCTTTTTGGCCGTGGCTGTGGCTATTTCTTCTTCGCTGACATTTCGCTCACGGCTGGGGTGACCATCTTCAGAGCCGAGTTCATTGTGGACGTAGCTCTGCGTACGAACACAAACTGTACGTGAAATATCAACGAAGGAGAAATCGTCATAGCCACGGCCAACCAGCCCGGAGTTATCTACCACAGATACAAGAACTGTTATTATTATTGCACGCGAAGTATGTACATGAGTACTATCGTGACCAAAGTTATCCATCCGACGGTTCACTATTTTAAGTCCACTTGTAAGTTAACCCCTCGTTTTGAACACTAAATTTACTCGGGCACATTTCAATGTATTTCATAATTCTATACCTAAGTAATCCAGTGTAGCATCCAGATCATATAAAGCATGCTTTACGTCACCAAGGAAAATTATTGGCCACAATTTTTAATTTAAATATGCCTTTTATAATTCGTGTGAAATAGAATTTCAAACTATTTGAAATAATTTAAAACTACATTGGAGATAAAAATTGAATCGTACCAGAACGCATCAACATACTGAAAGATGCACGCCAAATATAAAAAAACACAATTTCCTGACATCGACATCCCTTACTCGCATAATTGCAGACTGTTAACCATGCAGGCGGTGCCGATACGCAAATTCCAGGTTTGGGCAAAATCCCAAATATAATTATTCTGAGAAGTTTACACCTAGAGGCAAAATGTAGTTGTTTGTAAACATTCTATGTACTGTAAGCCTAAGTGCGAGCTAGAAGCAGATATTTTTGGGACTAGCTGAATTTGAAATGCAAATATATAATTAACATCTATTATATATTTAGTAAAATAATATCTAGGAACAGTGGAAGTTATTGTGGGCAACATAAATGATCTGCAGCATGGCACAAACGTTTGTCGGAGTGGAACAGTAAGTTGAGGCGTTTGAAAACGCAATTTTTTTTGGGATGCTGAGAAAAAGAATATGTGCTATAATAGATAAACATATGCTCACTTGTTACGATTACAGCTGTTATTCTGCTATTCAGACAATGTATATGCAGCCCGCTATTTTCATATACTATGAATGTGGTAACCAAACATTAGAAGGGCTCACGAGAAAGAAGACAAAATACGCAATAAAAATGGTTTATTACAATGTCGTTACGACACATACATAAGTAAAAATTAATTATAACTCATATTAACTATCTTTACGGGGTGTTCAGATAAAATGCAGATTATTTATATTGGATAATCAATCATTTATTTGTGTGTACCTATAACAGCTTGAGCAGTACCTCACACTTTCTGTATACGTACTTGCAAGTATCTGCCTTGCCTTGTACTTCCCTATTTCCATTTTGTTTGCCTAATTATAACTTTACAATTAATTAGAACGTTCTATAATTAATGAGTGATAACTAACTTTTAGTGTACGTACGTACTGTTGTTTGGATACTGAATTTCAGGATTGTCTCGGTTTTGTATGTGTAAGTACAAATACCCTAACCGCCATCTATGCGGAAACGCTGCAGACTATGCGCGCAACGACCTAGTGCAGGTTCTTATTTGCCCTGGTTAAGGCGGTAATATGCCAAGTCATTCCACAACGCGGACGTTCACACACTAATTCGTTATTTGGGAGATTTTGACAAGAAGGGACCACAAATACAAGAGGTTTAAGATGATGTTGCTACAGCAGTAGCCCCAAAACCTTGCCAACGTCCAAGGGCCGCGGATTGAGGCGGCCAACCGGATGGTCAGAACCTCACAGGCGCGGTAATTTAAGAAGAAAATCACTAGATTGGCACAAAATATAGCTATTCACAATCCCCATAATTAAGTTAGTAACTTGGATGGTAGGACTAAATGAAATTTATATAAGACTATTAGAAGAAAAAGTAAAAAGTGGTGGTCGATTCATTCAGTAATCCCGTCTAATGTGTCCTGACGAGGACGAAACTAATCGTAAGATCCAAAAGGATTAACCAAAGATGTTTTCATTCATTGAGTAACATTCAGTGGGACGACAAAATCCATATTCGAAGACTTCGAAACGCATGTTTTGTCCGAAAGAAGTAAGAAAACCGTTTGGGTATTCTGATGCCTTACTAAAATAAGTTATGCAAATTTGTAATATAAATATTAAAAAACTGCAGTGCTTTAAAAGTTTTTTAGAATTAACCCATAAAATAGGGAATTTGGAACAAAATAATTTGCACAATACACTTAATATACAATAGCCATGATATAATCGTCTCTTATTTTCTAKTCAAAATCTACGCCAAAATGCTACATTTTCTACGCGGGTAATGTAGAAAATTATAAATTACGCGTAAACGCCCATCACTGGTAAGAACACTTAACAGTTACAGAAATACGTGATATTTCACAGTAAGGGTAAGAGGGTAAGACTGTAAGAATAATAAAAGCGTAGTAGATATGTTAAAGCCTTACATACAATATACCTTGTAGTAGCCCACCGAACAAGGCGGCTAGGTATCTTCCCAATAACTTTATTTAACACAATGCTATAGATTTACAGATCCACAAACAACCATCACTTTCGCTAACTAAATAACAAGTGATTGCCAAACACCTAAATAATTCTAGTCATAGTCCGCTTGCGTAACAACCCTCGCTAGAGTTAGTCATACCCTGAGGCCTGTCTCCACACCAGTGATGGGCGCGTAGAATACTCCATGTAGATTACGCCATTATCTACGCGTAAACTATGTAATATTCTACTTTAAAAGTCTACTGCAGAAAATAACATTATGTAGATAAGCAGCAAACTAGTAATATTTACTACTTTTAACAGCTCCAAATGCCTCAAATGACAGTATTATTTTGTATATTATTATTTTTGTTGCTTCCTAACTAAACAAAATACTACTTAGTATTAAAATAACTAGACACACGTTAAACAACAATAACTTGTTTCGGCATACAGTTGTTAGGGCCAGAAGGCACAAGCGTGCTTTGGAGCCATCAATCGGTCAATGGGTTCTTAAATGACTGTAAACTATGATTTTTATTATCTTTCTTGTCTATAAACGGAAGAAGACGGGCTATTTCAAATGCTACCTATTATACCTAATATACTCGTAGAACAAAAGACTTCGAAACGCATGTTTTGTCCCAAAGAAAACCGTTTGGGGATTCTGATGACTTACTAAAATAAGTTATGCAAATTTGTAATATAAATATTAAAAAACTGCAGTGCTTTAAAAATTTTTAAGAATTGACCCATAAAACAGGGAAATTGGAACAAAATAGTTTGCGCAATACACTTAATATATAATAGCCATAATATACTCGTCTCATATTTTCTACTCAAAATCTACGCCAAAATGCTTTATCTACATTTTCTACGCGAGTAATGTAGAAAATTATAATTTACGCGTAAACGCCCATCAGTGCTCCACAGACCTTTATGGAATAGAGCGTATATATTGAATTTTAAGTGCAACGAATCCACATTATTTTATAAGGCTACTATTACTAGGTAGCAGTTGCTCAAATGTCCAGCATATTATTAGTCAGAGTCAAATCAAACTCAACTTATTAGACTCAACCGATCGACTTTTAAATTGAAACTGTTGACATTTTAAACTATTGTGATTGTGCGCTTCTATATTCAGTAGAGCGATATCACTGATTACTACAGTAGTTAGTGACATGAACTGTCGGCATTCCAAATAGGTTGAAAACTACCACAAGAATAACAGGCCAGAACAAAGAATATCAGGGCCAGAAGTAGAGGCAATAAACTTCAAACCTGCATATTCTATGGTGCGTTTGCTACCTTAGGTAGGTTTAGATTACGTAATATCAGCACTCATAGAAAACTGAATATAAAGGAAGTTTCATGTAATATAAACGTATTTTTAATACGAGTTATGTATTGCGTCCACAGAAGGTCGTTCTTGAAAATCTAATTTTAAGCGAGTTATCTACGAAAGCTTTACTGGTGTTCGTACATTCAGTACTATGCCAAGACTAATCTTTTTACAATAAGTTCACTTGTTCATTATATAATCTTGTAATCTAATACGATAGCTCGGCCTGGTGCTGACTTGGGAGGCCGCACGGGAGATTCACACATTAAAAAGTAACGTATCCTGCTAGGTAGATTATTCACCCTTGTCATGTACGTTGAATTTCTCGATAGCAGGCGCGTTTGTAATACGTGTAATAAACCTTATCTCCTAACTAGAAACGGGCCAGCTAACGTACTTTCTTACTATATATACGTAGCTCAGTTTTTTTAATTGAAAGTCACATGTGCGTAATTCATAAGGAGTAAAAGTATTACATCGATGATGCAATGTAAGCTCATTAGCGCAGTATGACAAATGTGTTTATTGAGGAGTTGTAGGATAAAGTGAGGCTCCTCACAACCCTACATCAATAAATGGATTTGCACGCAGATTACTTTTCAACTCTCCTCATTTACCCCCAGCTATTATGAGCAGTAGCGTATCCTCGGCAAATCGGTAATTCCATTATTCTTGCCATCGTGATGTGGGTCCAACTCAAATATTTGCGGTGGTATCGTTGCCACCCGCAAAGTCGTGAAATCTCATTTCATTTACATATTTATTATTTCACCTATCTATACATATTTAATGCGGCGTCGGCAAAGTAATGAACTTACAATTGGCTCATCCTATTTGCCTTTCAACCGGAGGAAGGCAAACTTTGATAAACCCGATCCCGGAAGTTGGCAATTCATAGCGACCGGGTGGAGAAAGGGACCGTTGACTGATGTGGGGATCTTATGAACTTTCTGCGATTTCGTTTCCAAGTAGCTACCCAAATACGCAGATTCGGAATATTCCGCTTGTTGGCGCGGTTAGATATAGAATCAATTTCTAACTAACTGTTGAGTTGTTAACATATTTTCCTGATTTTTGTGGTTATATTAAATGCCTGTAGAATTATTGCAAGACTCACTTTACCGAAGGTTTTTTAAAAATAAGTGGTAAATTTGAAATTTATATAAATAAAAATGCTGTTCGTTGGTAAATGCATCACTTAAGAACGGCTGGACCTGATCGTCTAATTTTTTTTATTGAATTATTTGAATAAAGCAAATTTTGGGCCATTTGGATACTTTAGATTTATTAGAACCTTATAAATTCATTCCTACGTTTAAACAAAAAAAAWATGTCTCGAGGGCTAAAATGCGAGTTATCAGCATATGGTGAAGACAACATAAAATTAGTTTTACCTGATTATTCGCTGTCTGTTGATACAATTCATATACTCAGCGCAAGGAATGTTTCTGGGAAACATCAAGTCAATAATGGTAAATTACAATTAGTTAACGACAATAAAATAAATAAGACACGAAATTAAATCAATTATCTGTTTTAGCTGAATTAAGATTTTTCTAATCGTATTTATTCCATGGTCACAATCGTAAATACATTTTTCCTATAGCTTTCCATAAATTCAGAAAACGATCAAAAACAAATTTATTGAAATTTGGACAGGACGTCTGTCAGGTCAACATGTTAACTATTAATGAGCTGTCCAGATGTAATTAATTTCCATTTCAGAGTAAACAGCTCTGTCGCATGTAGATCATTAGTTGCTGGTCTGGGGCTGGTCTCATAACAAAGATTCAATTGAAGCAAGTAAGCTTTGCATTTCGACAACGATAAGTGATAGTGACACCTGGATCATAGTTCATTTGCATTTTCTTACATGAATCCAGAATGAACTTAACTGATTGTAAGACTAAACTGTTAATCAAGCCAAACTTTTTCTTAAAGGCTATCATCCGCCCTCCACTTAAACTCAAGGGGGATACGCGTGGCAGCTCTTAATGGCAAGCTCCGTCTTAGTTGCTTATGGCACATCTTCCGATTTATATCCTTGGTCCCGTCTCGGACAAAACAAACATCCCATTAACTGTGGGGCTTTCTTTCTTGACATAATAAAGAATTTCATGCCGTGGAGATGTAAAGTTGGCGCAGAGATAAATTTCAGCTCAGCAAAAATGCAGTCTGCAAAAAGCGTAATAGGTTTTCTTTGTTTTGCAGATTGAACAGGACTGACGGTCGAGGCTGGAGATATCATGTAAGTTCTCCTTTTTTTAGCTTTTTGATGTAGTATGTTTTCAGAAAAAGTTTGTGTATCTGTGATATATTCACGGTGATGGAAGAGTCAGATAGGAAATTCATTAATATTTATACACCCAGCGAACGAAAATTGACAAAAATGTCTGCTGCCATTGATATATGGTTTTGGAAGTTTTGTTTCTTCTAGCGGAAATATATTGTATTCTTAATAAATATCAGTGGCCGGCTCTATCAACTATATGCTTGTAGCGATTTGTTAAATTATAGAGAAATTAAATTAACAAGGAAGTAGCAAACGCATAGTAATTTTCAATAAATTTTAGTGCGTTAGTGTTTTGCAAAGTAAAGCGTTCTCAGATTGATTGAAAAAGCGTACGGTCAGCATTTCTGCCACTTCCGGATATACCGCTGGGCCGGCCGTCTACGCTGGGTTGGAGGTGTACATGCTGATTGCTAGTAGTGCGACTGCCCAGCGCTTGTTAAGGAGATATACGGACCGGAATGGGAAGGTTACATAGGTACATTCATATTGTTTAAATGTCTTCTTGGTGCTGTTGATATCATTGGTCCATTTCAGAGTTGCTTATTTTTTCTCCTTCTGATTTCTAGTTCTTCCCTGACTTCTGAATTATCCTGTCAATACTTGTTTTCCATGTATAAAGCACAGTTTTCCTCTTTTTCGTTGATCTCGGCTTAGTCCCCAGGTCTTCCTTAATATGTGGTCTGCCTCTTTTCTTTAGATGTGTCCCTATTATTTCACCAAGTATATCTCTATTCTTTTTTATGCTCGTTTTACGCACTAGTTCCGCTGTTGCCGCATGGTTGGTATGTATTAGGTTGACTTATATTTTTGCCTTAGATTTTCAGTTTGTTATATCTCGAGTTATTTGCCTAAGCACTGAGTTCGTCTTCTATCGGTTGGGACATGTACACCTACTATATTGTTTCCGTCTTCTGGAATTTTATGTACCACTATTTTGTAATTTTTTGTATACACTTAACCATATTAACCTACTTCACTATAGCGACAGCAACAATAATAATAGTAACGCAAACATAAGTACATAACACTAGGACACATTGTGAATTTAACTCTTAGAATTTTATGCAGCTATTCGATTTCTGTATCTTGTTTAGGTTGCTCTTTCATGATGAAGTTGACGTTTCCTTGTGTGATTTCATCTATGTTTGTCCGATCGCTTGCTGACGCTCTAGATGGGGTGGTGATGTTCTACGGGATCATTCTTGTCTTGTCATTTCTTTAGACAGCAGTAAAAGGTACATTTGAAAAATATCAGACATTCCTTTATTTCTGAAAAAAAATTAATACGACATATTTTTTCCACTTCGTTTTGTAGTTTATTATTTAAAAAAAATAGAGTGGTGAATCCTACGCGAGAGTCAATTTTCGTTGTTATTGTCATAATGCTACATATATAGGACAAAAATAAGAAAAGTAACTTTTGGGTTTCTAAGAAAAAACTGAACTGGACAACCTACTCTGTTCACTTTGCTTCGTAGGCTATTATTTGAGACTAACCTAAGTATAGTAGCTTATTCGTTTTTAAGTTATTGCCAAAATAGTGCACACAACACAAAAAAAATTAACTTTATTTTATTTTTTATTTTATTTATTATATATACTAAATATAAATATATTCATGTTATGAACAAAGGAAATATGAAAACAAAGGTTACGCCGCATTTGGGAATAAAAATAGCAGCTTCTACTTTCGTCTTGTGGATACAATTTATCGCCTCTCGGATTCTTTCAACCATATTAGTCTTATTCTGTCCCATAAGCAGTCATTTAAACAAATTAATCAGGAGACCTCGTCGGCTATGGGAATATTCTGAATTTACCAATACAGCGGTCTCCATGTTCTTGGTTCAAGTAATTTTGTGCCGTATAAGCAAAATGCGCGACACTACCGTCATGCTAAAATCGCATATTACGTCTAGTTTGCAACTAAACATTTTCAAAAATACAAAGGTACCCTCGACTATGCAACACCAGAAATTAACACTCCGTCATTGTTGATGATCAAACTCTCTCATCTAGTAATTGTCATAGTAATAGTAATTTATTCGCTGCAAATAAAAAATAAAATTATTACAAAAACATAGGTACTTAATTGTACTTCAGCGAAATGGCTTGTATTTACTTATCCACAATGGTGTGGTTAGTGATCTTCCATGCAACCAATAAATGAAAAAAAAACAAATATCGTCATGCTCAAGATAAACAAAGATAAAAAAATCTAGTGTGTATTACTTTCCGACCTGAAGTGTATATTATCATGATTCACTCTTTCGTTTCTGGCAAACCAAGCTTCCTCAGTTTACAAAACACCAGCTAAAAATGATGGTTGTTTCGTATTATACTTTTTAGTCAATCATTTACATTTTTGTCAATTACAATAATTTTGTTGGTTGTTTTCTTACGTTTATTATTATTATTTTCAACACGTGCGTATCAATACGTGTATAGTTTGGATTGTTCGTAGCTTGCATGTTATTATTTGTTTGATACCAACAAAATTATTGCAGTTAATCAAATTGGAAATGTACAAAAAAACTGGTGAACGCCAATAAATATAGCAGAAACGTAATTAATTGCGGTCAAATAAACAAATAATTAAATATAAAAATATTATATTATAATATTACATGAATAGTTGCACTAAATCTAAAAATTATCCTAAGCTACTGCAACCTAACACTAATGTGCCATACTAGTAACTAGATATGTTCAGTTTTGATAACATTACCAAGATTGTGGATGGTAGTAGTGTATTGGAAGATATATGGCATACCTTTTAGTACTGAAATTGAAGCGTAGAAATCGTATATCAACGAATTCCTGACTACATTTGCAGCTTTCGTAGGGTGTATTTAACAGGGCCGTTGTCGGAAACAAGTTGGCGTAGCCCTAATGGCTTTGTTTCTGACCGTGCGAAAAGTTACGCAGGCTGCCCGCGTGACCAGAATTATTTTGCATTTATTTCGATTTTACCGCCCGCTTCGAGACACGTGCCCCAAATGAAGATGGGCTTGAGCTATAGCCCGAGTCCTGGCATTTGTTTTTTTAATAGTTCCAGTATTCTGCGAAACAAAGCGCGGCATATATAGGCGCTAATATTTTTAAACTGTGCCATGTAGCTCAGTGCTATACCTACTGTATATTAATTGACACCGTACGTGGGTGGGCAGATAAAATGCATGTGAGAACCAACTGTGAATGTTTTTCATAATTTACCTGCAGGTCAGTTGCGGTTTCGCGTTTAGCAATAATGTAAATATAACATGTTGTGTAGTATTATTTCGTGGATAACCCGCGAAAATCCAGGAGATATAAATACAAATAATTCAAGATAGTAGCGGTGGTGGTTGATATCTACTTTTTATTTTTTGGGGCTATTCGACCTTTTTTATTCAATTAGAACACTCTTTTATCCAAAGTCAAGCTTTCGATCTTTAATTTAGATCTTCATTAGGACAACTACAATTTGAAATGGACAATACGTCTCAATATAATTTCGTACAGAATTTTCCATAATTATAGTTGAATAATGTTAAAATAACTATCACTAATAATCTCAAATTTCCTGTAAGTAACACCATTGTATTTATTATTAGTAGGTAACTTTGTCTTGTATTGTATTGTAGTTGTCCTGATGAAGATCTAAATTAAAGATCGAAAGCTTGACTTTGGATAAAAGAGTGTTCTAATTGAATAAAAAAGGTCGAATAGCCCCAAAAAATAAAAAGTAAATATAAATATACTATTCAGCAAGAACCAGCGAGTAGCTCCAAAGCGATCTCTTGCTAGGATAGAATATAGGGTAGAATAGTCATTTATAGGAAAGGAACACATAACAAATAAATGAAATAGGTTCTTCTAAAAGCATGCAATAAAAATAGTAATTTGCAAACGTAAAATGAACACAAGTACCTATACCTCTTGCAAAGAAAATAAACTAAAACATTCTATACAATACGGGATAATTTCGTTTAATTTAAGAAATCCACACCCATATTTATTTATTTAATGGTTTCCTGTACCAGAAACTAATACTTTTTCGGAAAGACACTGTCACTAATAATCCAAAACTGAGACACGTTAAGAAATATTTAATGCTGTCAAAAGGTAGGTATAGCAAGACTCGCGTGATCCGCAGTATGTGATTTAGCATGTGTCGCTATAAGTTGTACTGGATATGTCGAAATGAATCGTTCACCAACAACTGTTGTTGCTATTATCTTGATTAAATACATATCCATCCCCAACAAGCACATTAATTTTACTAGGAAAGTTATGGTCTTTTTGTTCAAAGGAAATAACTAAAATAAATCATAAATTTCTGGGCTAGGGGTAAAAAAAGGTTTATCCTAACTGTGCCCGGTAGAGCTATAGAGCTAATTTTTATAGTGCTTCTAGAATTTTCAAATTTTATAATTGAAAATACAATTTTCGATCTGTCTGTTACAGAAGGATAGCTACTCTCTGAAATTAAATGCAGCAGAACATTTTACTCAGATAACGGCTTCAATCATGCAAATGTGTCCATATATCATGATCGTCATATATTTCCCGTCGCTCAAATTGGCCAAAGCTCAGTAGCTATTATGGCTCATTTATAAGAGACGATACATTTTAATTGTTAAAAATCAATTTTCTGTCAAATCCACTCTGTGGGTGTAAGGTACGGAGGTATCTCATTCTATAGGTGAATATTCACTTGATGTATACATTAATATGCTCTGATACTAAGCATTCTTGCAAGCAGATGAAATAATACTAAATAACACATGGTTAAACCCTTTGCATGTGCAGTTATTATTTTCCTGTGTTATTAGAATGTTTCCCTACCAATACGACAACCAGAACATTCCCATCATTCTAATATTTCTGGGAGTAAAAACTTTACAGAAAATTTAATGGCATGAAAGAATATTCATAAGTTGTTAGCTATGCGTTTTTTCATATAAGTTTGCAGTTACGTCATAATGTCACTTGTTATCATTGTTGCCAGGTTTACCGCTAGTTGACAAGCAAACTAACCTCACAAATTAACATTGACATTTGATCTGTCAATTCCGCATCGCTTAGTGCGTAAAATTTTATATTTGGACGTCATGGTGCAATTTCATGGGAGCACAGTGTATCGCGGTAGTTAGTGAGCTGCATCTTGCCACATTCCTGATTTGCTCCATTTGCCTCGCAAATTTTAACTCTTAACTGTAAATAAATGGGTAAAACTGCGGTGACCCTGTGATACCCTGCTGCAGGCGTGTTGATGTTAAAACGTTTCTTAGATTTCAGAAATCCTATGCACAACAAGGAGTTCTACTTGAAAATTATAGAATACAGAACAGAAACACGACGTCGTATCGTATATATTCAAATTGAGGTTATGGTTATAACTACTGACAAAGAGAGTGACTAACAGGGGCTGTTTATAGCGGGAGTTAAATCGTTTTAGCAGTATTAACAAACTTTGTGAATACCACAGCCTCAAATGTATGGTGAACACTGTCCAACATCCCCAATAACATGAAACCTATTCACAAAATATGAAATTATAATATCGTGTTGTGTATTGCTACAACAAATTCCAAGCTTGTTTTGTAGAAGCTTCACATTTTAGCAGATATTAATCTTGACATCAATTGTGTAGTTTGAGATACAAAAGCAATCAGATTCCAATCTTACAAAAGCTGCTAATAGAAATATTATAGGGTTAAAATAGCTGGCAACTGCATGAAATGTATAATATCAAACATTGATAATGATCATTTACAATAACTGAAATATCAACCACCATGCCTGTAGATCCTAATCGACCAAACACTTAAAATCAGATATCACACTATACCTACTACAAGTATACTTTGCTATCGTTTTGACTTAAAACTTTTATGAATCAGGAAAGGGAAGAAAATCAGAAACAATAAAATTTTAATTTGGTTATCTTAAAAGTGGAATATTTTGACCAACAAATTTTATTTGTTGACGTATTAATGCAAGACATGCACTGCATCCCCAACAAACAAATATCAAACTTTTACATCAAACCAAAAAGTGTCTATGAACATGTTCTTTTATACATATTATTAAAAGTTATATGCTGGCAAAACACTTTCAGTGGCTATTTTTTTTGTCTTGATGGAAGAGCAGGGTGGCTGCGATAGTTGGCAGTGTTCATTCTGATTAATATGAGATGCTTACACATCCGCTAGATACTGTTTAAAGTAAATTTTGCAATAAAGATTACTTGATACATTTTACTTTTTAAGAGAAACATACATTCCTTCTTGCAGTGAAATTATTAAATCGAAATATGTATCTGAAACCTAAACTGCGAACACATTGTAGTTTTCAGCTCTGCTTTGCTGCACTTGGTAACTATTTTCAGGATAATAAATTTATGCATTCCAAAGCTGTACTTTGTGGTTGTGTTTAAGCTTTATTGAAAAGTACTTCACTTTCACTGTCATCACTATTTACATTAATTATAACTTGAGCAATATCTTCGGCATCAGGCCACCATTTGTCAATTATTTTCGACTACACTGTGGTAGGGTGCATTGTCCATAACAATAACGGATGGCTGCTCTAAATTTTTAAGTAACTCCTCTTCAAACCATCAGAGAAAATTTTCGCTGTTCATTTCACCATGGCGTAGTGTGTTTTTTGTGGCAGATGAAAATACCAATTCTGCACCATTGATGAAGCCTTTTTCATTCCCAGCATGCAATATAATGTACCTGCAATGTAATTCGGAGCATTCAGAAACACACCGTTTGTATAAAATTAATTTATCTTCTACCATTCACTTTAGTTGACTTCACTGATCTTACATCAGCATCTTGCCAAGAACGAGCAATTGTCCCATATTGGAATATTCATGTTTCATCCAAGAAAACAAACTTGTACATATTTTGACTTGGAAGTTGTTTATATGAGTGCAAAAATTGTATGCGCTTTGAAGCAATGTCACTAATTTCCATTAAACTACGGCGGGGGTCATATTTTTTGTATTTGAAGCCCATGGAAATTATTAACTTCCACAGTGATGATTTGCTCCCAATAAATGCTTTTCTTTCAGTTTTATGGAAAGAGTAGATAAGGTTATGTTTACTTCTAAAATATAAAACACATTAATAATAATGTTCTAAATGCTGACCTTGATAACTTACTTTCTTTGTACAAATCGTATATGACATCACGAATTGCAACCTGCTGAGACGAAGACAAGTTAGTGATGGGACTTGCTCTTAGTCGTTTCTTTTTTGGACTGCACACTGGCTATCCACTCCTCGCACTCGCTGACAAATGGTTTACAGTAGYCAAACTTAAGTCTAATGCGTTTGCCACATGCTACAAATTTCAATGTAGATTTGTAGGTTAGGAATTTTGTACTGTGCAAAAAACAATCATTGTATACTTAATTCTCTAACAGACTGCAGTGGCAGTAATGATCCCCCATTCTCTAGCTCCTTCTCAAAGTAAGAGATCAAAGAAAGAAACATTTCCTTGGCTCTGCTGCTTAACGGTTTTGGCATGTTATTCCACACGTAGTAGAAAACCTGCTTGTTTTAAGTTGTTCTCACGAACCGACCACGGCTAGTTTTAAAACAAAACTGATTTTACAGAACACCAACGCTAACGCAACCGTAATAAGAGCAAAAAACCAAAATCACAAAAACTGTTGTAAACACGCTTTGACATTCAAAGTGAAATGTCAATCGACAGTGTCAGTGTCAAAAGATCCGACAACCATGGACACCAGTACCAACATAAATGAAATGTCACAGTCGTTCTGCACCAATGAATTGTCTGCTCCTAGGTATGTTATGGTGGCAATAAAAACAAGTAAATCATTGCGTAACTGCAAACTTATGTGAAAAACGGTATAAGTGCGTACAATGTCGCTATTTTAGTTATTTACTAAAAAACTAGCTGACACCAAAATTTCTTTATGGTTCTTCAAATATGGAAAGCGGCTCTCTGTGCTACTATGTTGCTCACATCATGACGATATAAGACAGGGAATTGGGCATTATTTATATCACATGCACAACATAATTGGGATATTTTGAAAACGCCTGCGTTTACGATATCTACGTCTACAGCTTCTCGTTAAATCGCCATCACTAAATAAATTACTGTCTACAATTTTACGTACGTTTGAAACAATTTATGTAAACTACTTTTTTTTGAAGCTAGTCACGCGTCAGGTGTTCTAAAAGTGTGCCGGTATCGACACTGCACATTTATTTGCTGCCATGGATACCACCACACAGATTCCTGAGGTGTCGCAAAATTGTACCTTTAAAGAGAGGTGCAGCTGACACGGCCCCGGTATTCCACAGAGGTCGCGAGTAATAACAGTAAAAACTAACCCGACTTTCAATATTTATTTTTACGGTCGACAAGCGCTGTAGCGCTATATTAATTTTTCAGTGCGACACAGTAGAGCTCGTAAAGCCCAGTTTTTACAGTTTTCGGTTTACGTGAGCCCACTCCTTAGGTATACAAATTTGGTGGATGCATTATACAACCACTTTAGGTTTTACAGTTTCAATTACTCGAGTCCTGAGGGTTTCACCTTGACACCCCAAGGTGGGGAGTTGTCGAAATTAATCAAGTCTCTTAACGTAGCGACAAAATTTTCCGACGGGATGTAAAATGAAAAGGACCCTGGGGTCCCGAAGTAGTGAAGTGTTACCGGAACGAAATGTGCAAATTTTCTGCCTCCTCACCAGCAGCGGTATGGCAGTAAATATTTAGTTAAAGGAGTTAGAGGAGAGAGACAAATTATGAAGAGAAGCTGCATTTGCTTGTTTTACTAATTTTTTTTTAAGTGAGCCTCACTATGCTGAATTTTATATAATTAGACCAGCAGTAATAGGCAAAAAAATCCAAATGTCTTCCAGCTTTTTTGTAGCTTAATGTTGTTATATATGGTAAAAATAATTTTACTTCACTCTTAAAGATCCGGAAACTGTTTAAATAAAAACTTTGTTGCCGTTTTGATTAAAAGATGCAAACATTTATCAAATTCGGGGATATTTTTAATTAACGATTTTCAGCAAAATATTAAATTTGCTAAATCCCTTGTAAGCGGTAACAAATTATTTGTAAAAATATCTAATGTTTTACAACAGTGTTAAAATTTACTTACGCATAAAGCATTGTATACATTTGCAAACTGGTAAACTGCATGCAACAGCAATACGTTTAAAAAATATTTTATTTATTTATTAGATTTTATTTTTGCTAAAAAAATATCAAATATTGTGAAATGCCCAAAGCAATATTATGAAATTTGCTAACTTTATTGATTAAGGCAATAACATGAATAACAATAAAAAGATATTTTTTCAGCAATTAAAAATTACCTAGATTTCGCAAATGTTACGTTTGAAAATTTATGTATAAGCTACAATAGTATATTAAGCATCAAGTGCTGCAAACACGTGATTGTGATACGAATAGTTTGTAACGCGATCCATGCATTGGCTGTTTAAGAAGTGATTTTTTATATTATGTTTTCTATTGAGGCTCCTGCAAACCTTATTTATTGTTATATTTTTTTGATTTATTATTCCCATTATGTTTTGTGTTAGATAATTGATGTCGGCAGCGTTTCACATTATCTGATATTTCCGATCCTGACGCGTGAGATACCGTTTTATATTTTATGTAAGGTTATTGTTATCTTTCTATTATGTTTCAAATTTCAAATTTTAAATTTTATTAATAAATTTTCTGACATTTTTAGATAAACCCTAACTGATAAGGAATGACATCTCACGTAATGTTTGACAAATGCATATTAAAGTTTCAAAAGTTTGTATCTGTTCCATTTTGCCTTTTTTTCACTTTTGTTGCAATAAACTTTTTTACATTAACTTTTCCACTYCTGTTCAAAGTCTTTTCACAAATAAAACAAAAACTTGCATTCAAGTCTGAATTGTCGATCTTGATTAGAATAGTTTTCTTCATGTATATGTATATACATTGCTTTCAATTAGCAGATTGCAAAGTTAATATTGTTAAAAAATATCTATTCCAATAATCGATTCTTAAAGATGCTGAATATTCACAACTTTCTATAAAAAAAGCAATAAATTTGAATTTGAAGGTATTTGGCATTATGTTAATTTTCTTTATTATTTCTACTGGTCTAGATGGCGTAATATAACTTACTACAAGTAATATAATTTATCAGTTAAATCAACTATGTTAGAATAAATTTATTTATTGAGTAACAAGCACGTAAAAACACAAAAGAAAGGAGTTAACGAAGTACGATCTACCGCTCCCTCTAAATCAAAGAACAAAAACGAGAAAGAGAAGTCAGTATAATAATTAATAATAAGTATCCAAAGTATATAAATAAAATTAATAATTAGGGCCTTCTCCAAAACCCACAAAGCTAGTTAATAATAATCGGACAGTGTAAGAGTTCGGATTACCAACCTAAACTGAGGAGTACTGAAATTTAGGTATTCAAAAAATTTGTTGAATAGTACTGGGCCACTGTAAGAAAAACAATCTCTGAATCTGTTAGCGCGATGTACAGGCACAGTGATACTGTTCCTTCTAGAGTTGAATCGATATCAGATCTCTTTAACAAAGAAAAACGATAAAAGAGCAGCATATAAGTAACACATTCTATTATGAAAATTCATTTCTTGAAAACCAATGATGTAGGGCGTCATGTGATCTCTGTAGGGTATATTGCAAATAAAATAGTATGCATGCGTTTTGTATACGTTGCAATATTAACTTATTGTATTATAGCAAGAAGTCATAGTTAACCATAACCACAATAATAAATATGGGTTACCATGATTAAGCTTGAAGCCATACTTCTGACAAGATTGCGATGCTATAGGACTCAGTATTTATTAGGTCGACAGCTTGTTCAAATTCTTTCAACTGAAACTAATCATATACTTGAATACCGTCGGCATACAAAAGAGACCGAGCGCAACCCAGCACCATGTCTATATCAAATAAATAGAGAAAGCATAGGACCTAAGATGCTCCCCTGGAGAACACCGGTATGTGCAGCTTCCAGGTTAAACTAGCTAGTGCTTGAAATAAATATTTCTTGAGAAGCCTGAATACCCAATCCCAACCTGTATACCCAAAACTATACACTTTTACTTTGTACCAAGTAGTTCGTAATTAACAAGAGCAATGAATTATCCGCTGATTCTGTTATACCATTTACCAGAAGTACTTTTAAAATAGCTTTTATGAAAACCAGACTCCATTTCATGTAGCGCCTGATTTCATTTTAAAAAGATTTTAATTTTAGCGGCTACCAATTTTACAAAAACCTTAGAAATTGCTGTGAGGATACAAACAGGTCGGAAATCGCTAAATGCCTTTGAACGACAGTACTTTTGAAATGAGCCTTATATTGTTATTTGTCCATAAATTAGGAAAAGTACTGCATCTGATTATTTGACTAATTGAAATATATTCACTGCAAAAACATGACAAAAGCCTTTTTATGTTTGTGTCGTCAATGCTTCAGATTTAATTGCCTTAAAATCATTCAACACATCTTGGTTCATTTCAGATAATAAAATAAAAACCTAATCAATGTTGTTACTGTTACAAAATGTCAATAAATTTTTATCGAATTGACTGTCACATTAGTGAAAATAGTTTTAGTTTGAAGGCTTCCGTGGTTGTTGTCGAAGACATGTTGTTTTTCAGGCTGGTTAGCACGTTGCTTGTTTTGTCTAGACCAAGTGAGAGTTATTTTGTTCGTTGGGTAAAGTTAATTCTGCAGGTAAACCTGAATTCGATATCCTTGCTCAGTTTCCCAAATTTCCCACGATAAGTTTTGATTTGGTTTATATCCATTAATTACAAAATTCATGTAGGCTTCCTCTTCACGATTTATTGCAACTTTCACATAATTACAATCGATACATAATACTCTCTTGATGCCACTATTATTTTCTGTAAGTATCTGCGATAAGCTGTTGTTTAGTCTAAATAGATTTTTAAATAATAATTTATTCCTTGTGAAAAACACAGGTCAACTTGTTATGACAGAAGCAAACAGCTGCATTAATTACATTTTCAAGGATTACTTGAACTGTGGTTACATTAGAAATTGCAAATACATGACGAATACATAACACCTAAATTTCTCAGCTTTATTATTATTTGTCTAATCGTAAACTTGAATGTAACGTACGGACGGATTTTCTTTCATTCATAGGTACAGTGTATTCAGTATACAATATAAAAATGTTTATCTGATGAGTTGCAAATTCAAGGATTAGGTGTGGTCGAGGTAATATGAGCGAAAAATAAAGCTCACTTCCTTTAATAGTAGTACTGTCAAAACCAATGACCGCCTTATATGACCTTTACCTATTTTAAAATTGTAAAACTATTATATAGTTTTTATTAAGGAAATCTTGAATGATTTGTAGTTCATCACATCAGAATTGTTATTAACAGAGAACAGATACAGCGGCTATAAACTTTTGATACTTTTACTTACTTACTTTCTATAAGTGGTCGTTTTTAGTATCTCGGACTAAAGTTTCTATAATTAAAAAGCATATTATTTGTAAAAGAAAATCGTGCACGTAGTTTACTTCTACCTTAACGCGCACAAAGTTTAAATAAGAGGGTGAGAAGGGATATTACACTCGCTTCGTATAAGCTATTATGCAACATATAAGTAATTTCTAATGAGAAAGACAGCTACTGCGTGCAAAAAAGAACAGGTGAATCAATTTTTGTCGACCTTTAGAGAAAACTTGTCTTATTCATCCCACATTGCTTTGCTCTTCCATCTCTCAGTACGTAATCACTGGAGCCCCAATAACGGAACTGAATCCTGCGGCCCTGAAATTTTAACAAGGATGGAGTTTTTGCCTAATACACTTAATAGTTGGGGCCATTGTAATATTACAATGGACCGCTGCTATTACATCATGGGGGCGCCCATTATCCGGATTCTACCTTTGAACTCCGGCTGCTGTTGGCGCCCTCGCATTTGCTGCTCTAACGTGCACAACGTTAATTATACATGGTATCCGCGACTCGTGTATGGGCAAGTGAAACCCGACATCGACATGGTCTGCCCTCCTGCTTGGCCAGGAATTATTTACGTTGGCTTTGGAGGCGCTCTGCAGAAAGTTCTGAACTAAACGCGGCTTTTAAACTACCCTGGTACGGCATAAGTGGCATGAATATTTAATATGTTTGTTCAATTTGCGGCTACCGAATATGTAAAAGACTTGTGCAGGGCGAATGTTACTGCAAAGAAATCAAGTCGGCTGAGCTAGGAAAAAGATATGAACGTTTTCAGAAAGCTTTGGAAAGTTATGTAATTAATTCTATCATAGATATATGTGGTGAGAAGTTATGAAATAGTAAGCTGTATGTACATAATTTCGATAGATGCATATTGAGGGTAAATGCTAAATAGTTTTAATCTCGGTTTAAATTAGCGCTGTCAATGGTTACGATTAACCTGTTAACCGGTTAGGATATTGCAATATTAACCGTAATAATCAACCCTGGAATAACCGGTTAAAGATTAACTGGTTACAAATTAATATGTCCTGAACCGGTTAAAATTTGACCTGTTATGAACCGGGTAAAAATTGACCGGTTACGAACCAGTTAAAATTTGACCGGTTATGATCCGGTTAAAAATTGACCGGTAATGAACCAGTTAAAAACTAACCGGTTATGAACCAGTTAAAAACTAACCGGTTATGAAACCTGCTCAATAATAACTAAATAAATTAGAAATGCAAGTATTTACGGTTCAGCCCAGACTCAAGAATGCGCGGAATAACACGTTTAGGCTCAGAGACTTGAAAACTACCACGTGCGCTAAGCACGCCCCGCTAGCGAAACGGCAGAATGCATACTCCTACAGCCGAGTAGCTTAAAAAATAACGAACCAAATTTGAATGTTAAATCAAATGGTTAAAGGTTAGTATGTTTAATAAATTAATATTTTAAAATTGGTTGACAATTACGTACGTTCCGAGGTACGTTCATCGCATTAGGTTAAATGCAAAAAATGGTTCAAATTAATTATCCATTAAACCGTTTATAATAGACGGGTTTTTCATTTCCATGTAAACAGGTTTTTTCCCAACCGCTTAAATTATTAGTATTATATATTGAACCCCGAAATTTTTAAAATTTTCAAGTATGAGATGGTATAGAATATATGTTAGCCGACTAAGGGGAATGGATTAACATAAAATCGATTAACCGGTAAACTGGAACTGGTTAACCGGTCAATTTGAATCGGTTAGCAGTCTTATCCCGTTTAACCGGTTACTTTTAATCTGTTAATCGGTTAACATAGGCCGGTTTATCGGTTAAAGTAAACCGGTTAACCGGTTAATGTGAACCGGTCAACCGGTTAACCGACGGTTTGATCATTTTTATGAATGTTTTTCATAACCGGTTAAACTAGTCGTAGCTGCCAAACGGGATATGGCGATCAGTTGACAGCACTAGTTTGAATGGCTTATTTGTTATTGTGTGTGCGCGCGCGCCTCTCTTTGTTACCGTTAGCGTGATAGGCTGACATGTTGTAGTTCACGCCAAGGCACACCCAAAGCGACATAACTAAGCAGACGGTAAGCTGTGTTTTGGCTACTTGCATATAATATTATATTATAGTCATACGTCTTCCGTTAAACATGTATTTTGCTCCGGGCAGTGTTTATTTAGACACGACTTAGCTACAAAAGAGCCAGATTACGATCAAGGACGACCAACACGATGTAAGGAAAATCGTGCCTTTATAAAAAAGAAACAAGTAAATCATAAGCAGTAGGTATAATTCAAGAGTTCGACTATTAAAAACGTTTATTTTCTTAAGACAAATTGATTATAAAAAGTAATTTCGCATTGCTTATAATTCATTTTTAACAATAATGATTAAACATTAAATAATAAAGAATATTTCTGTGGAGAAATTCCAATTCCAAAAATCTGATTAGTGCATCCAATTATTATCACAGAGACACCTATCTCATTAAATGTTATTGTTAAAAAAACATAACCTAAACCTTCTTTTATATTTCAATATTAACTCTTGCCTTAACTGTCATTAAATTATTGGGTAAACAATCTTGAAGTTCCTAGTAACCTAATAACTTGAAATAATCATCTGCTTTGGCCAATCTACTCTGACCATGCGACTAGTTTTGCTCTATTGGCGCTCATCAGGTACAGAGCAAATTGACCAAAGCAGACAGTCGCCTTTAACCGCGGCGGGCGGACTAGTGTATACTAGTATACTAGTATACTAGTGTATACAACTCATGCCCTCAGTGCCATCTAAGCGGACATCGGCCTAGTGCTGGTTCCTATTGACGGCAWCGGAAAAGTTTCTCCATCAACAAGATGAAATAATCATCTGCTTTGGTCAATCCACTCTAACTACGACTAGTTTCGCCCTATTGAGGCTCATCAGGTAGGGATACCGAGTAAATTAACCAAAGCAAACAGCCGCCTTTAACCGCGGCAGGTGGACTGGTGTAATCTCTTATAATTATTATATATCATACAGGTAAAAATTTTGTCAATAGTAAGAATGTTCTATGCAAAAGTTCACCTACGGATAGACGCCTAGTAAAGCTCGAGAATAGAAAACACTGATTCTTTGTTTTTCATTTCAAGGCAAAATGCCCACAAAATAATTGCGGAAAACAAGCTGAGCGTCATGGACAGAAATTGATATGCAAATAGCTAATGGTGGATTACTTATGGACGCTAATCAATGGTCAGCTGGTTATAAAGTAAAACTAAGCAAACTTTACTGTTTTATTCACTAACTACGACTTTAAGAAACGAACAAATAATGTGTATGATTTGGTGATCGGTAATTGAACAATGAGGGATGAAAGCTACCAGTGGTCCTCCGAGGTCTTGAACGAGGTCCAAGAGGCCGCCGAACCCTGGTAAGCCACGTGCCAAGGCGCCAGCGTGACCCCACGCAGCACGAAACAGCGCCTTTCGGTTGGTGGAGGTGCCTCCAACCAAAGCAACGGCTGAGGGCCGTGATGCGGTTGCACCTAAAGACATCTAAAATTGTTGCATGATAAACATTCGCAATAATGCACATCACCATAGCATCTCTTAACAGATATAATATCTTAGAATGAGTTCCGAAACTCCAAGTGACAGAAAGATGCTAAGCTATATTACGTTAAGTTACTTAATACCAATAATGCAAACTGCATTAGTATATTTGACCTCTTTTTCTCGACTATCGCTTTGCTTTCCGTTAAACCCTGCATTTAGTCCTCCATAATCCACCGATTCACACTGCAGCTGTCCGTTGCTGTATATTCAGCTGTATTCTCGACTGGGATTATGGCAGTAATGGCAATCGCAACGTTACACCTAAAGCCTCAAAGAATTTGACTTGTACGGCGTAATAATCACGTCATAATTTGCATAATTCCCCGCCGGCGTATTGTCACAGTGCCAATCAGCTCTCAAACAGGCATAATTAGCGCATATCCCAAATTGTAATCAGGAGAATCAGACACCATCCGCATGTGTCAATAATCGATCGCTGCTGGTTAGATATCAAACACGCACTTGATGTACCGTGGTGTATACACAACGTATCTCTACAAACAATATATTGGTAGTTTAGTAGAGAGTATTTATTTCAGAAATGTTACAAATTCGTTTTTTTGTTTCTTAATAATAAAAACGCATGGATATTTAATCTTACAGTAGTAATAAAACCTCATTGCTCGTATTATGTTGGGACTAAATAAAATCTTTTTCTGAACGTCACAGAAAGTTCATAATCCATTTTACTAAATTAGTAAGTTTAGTAAGTTGGTCGTTTCTTACTTAGGTTTGATTATTGCATTTGCAATTTATTATATCACCCTTATTTATGTTTTTCCGATCTTGCGTTTGCCGTTCTCACCAGCATATCATGGTAATGTGCAACCTTGTCAGAACAGTACTAAATCCGAAATGGCAAATGGGCACATCCAAACTATGCCTTTAATACAGTGTCGTTCAAAAACCAATCTCACTCACGACGTTGCGGTTTTTATTGTAAGATATAAACATGTAAAGCTGGAGTTTATAAAATTATTCTTATTCTTAATTTTGTGTTCTCATTTTAGAGAAACGCAGTTGTGGCAAGTATTGTGGCACATCTGTTATGCCTGCTTGCAGACCAATGTTGATATCGACTTCAACCTATAATTTCTATATTTCTTTACCAAGATGGCTGTCTTACACACAAAGCATTATAAACTGGTTTACCCAAGAATAATCGACGATGTTATTAACGACAAATGTATATTTAAGGATTAATAAATGAAATGGTGAATATAAAATAGGAGCGAACAAAATCGTGAAAGCAAATATTCGTTTTCTCTTTTATATATCATAATTGCGAAGACGAGAAAATTGTCTTCAACCAGTAATTAACAATTTGGTCCTACACACGAGTACCAGATTATAACTAACTTGTCTGGTATTACCAAAGTACTTTACTAGAATTACGGTGACTCCAGCTGAAGCTTAAAATAAAACAACTTATTACAATCTATGTAACGGAGTTACTCTTGCAACAGACTTTGCCCAGTAGAGGAAAGTCGCCTAATATGGGGAGTGTTTTCTAAATCCACTCAAAAAACGTAAGAATTAGTCGCAAATCGATGAAATTTGGTAGTCGTAATCCATTCAGCTAGTAAATTACTAATATGGACAAAACAGTTCAATTTTATGTAACATGCTATTAAGGTAGGCTTTGGGAAAAAAATGGCACCTCCCCAAATTGGGAACCAGTGGTAGCTCAATATGGGGAGGTTGTATAATCAATAATAACTGCGCCAAATCGAACAAAATACAATCAATAAATTGAATCAAAAGTGCAAGTAAGTAAAAGTTTTATTTAAGAAACAACGTAGTATAATTTGTGAAACTAACCAAGGTATGAAAACATAAACTAAGTGAATTTAATTATTTTTTTTGTACGGGAAATTTTGAGCACTGCATTTTTCACACTTATAATCTTTACAACTTCTTTTCCCCACATTTGCACACAGTGTATGTGCCCACTTGAAACACTTAGAACAGCGTATCCAGTCTTCACCTTCATGGTCGTCTGAAAATAGTCCTGCGCAGAAGATGCATTCTGCGTCCTGCTCTTCATCAGACATTGGGTCGTCGTCAGAATCTCCATAATCTATGTCCGAGTCATCAGATGATTCATCTGAATCGTCCACTTTCTTTGGAGGTTTCGTTGGCTTTAGTGGCTTAGGAATCGCAGCTCTTTTCTTCCCACAAATTGCTTTGGGTTTTTGATTTTTGCTTTGTGAGGCTTCTAAGTGACTTTTGTATGGTGATCCCGTGATCAGTTGTGCTGCTCCAGAACGGTTGCTCTTTTTTCCGMGATTTAACCTTGGAACAGGGCTAATTTGAGATGGGCCTACAAATTTTCTAGCCGCTGGAGTTAAAGGCTGCGATGATTGTTGAGACTCAACTGTCGATGAGCATGTAACCTGCTGTTGCTGACAAGAAGACGGACCAGCATGAGTTTCTATTGGATTCGGTGCAAAATCAGTTCGATCTGGCGGAGATGTGTTACACCGCAACGAAAGGTCCCCTGATCCTGCGGGCGCAACTGGCGAATTTTCAGGTTGCTGTGCAGCTTCCGTTTGAAGAAAATCGTGAGGTCTGAATTTATGACGATTACAAGGAAACAATCCAGCTTTTTCAAAACCTTTAGCTGCTATTTCGGCAGTTGCCGCTCTTTTGTAAGCATTTCCAAAAAGTTTTCCAATTTGGTAGATAGTGACCACCCCTCGATCAGCATTATTTCGTAGCCACGTTTCAATTTCCTGGGCGTAATAAGTCTTAAATGGCGACATGAAGGAGAGATCCAAGGGTTGCATTTTATGAGAACTGTGAGGTGGTAGGCAAACGATATCCACATGATTTTCACGACCTAGGTTTATCACGTCGATATTTCTCGTATGTGTAAAATGTCCGTCAAGTACAAGAACTGCTGGATTATCTGGTCTAGGCTCAACATGTTTTATGAAGTGTTTAAACCATTCCGTAAATAAATCGGACTGGATCCATCCAGACGGGTGACACGCAGAAATAGACCATAAAGGTGTACCATCCATAAGCTCCTGCTTCATATTTTTCCGGGGAAAAATTATTAAAGGAGGGATGAAATGACCTGCTGGATTCATGCATGTAACCACCGTAATAAGTGCTCCCCTTTCTGCTGCCTGCAATGCTCCAATTTGTTTTTTACCTTTCAATCCAATAACCTTTGTATGTTTATGTTGAACTACGGTTATTCCGGTTTCATCGCAATTATACACTCGAGATGGCGAATGTTTTATCTTTTCCAAGACAGGTTCGTAAATACCAAAAAACTCTGAAACCGCTTCTTGCGTGAAACCTTTGGCTCTTACATACGACAGTCCTTGTGGAGTACGTACAGATAACTGTTTCTGTCTTATCATAAAGTTTTTAAGCCATTTCTTACCAGCTTGTTTGTTTACATCAGAAAACGGATTGTTTAAATTATTTCGTTTGGCCAGTTGGTAAGCCATGCAGCGCACATCTCTTCGCGAGAGCCCAAAWAATTTTTGTTCCATTTCGAGGCAGTAGCTTGCAAGTTCACTTTCAAGTTCGCCAGGCAGAACAGGCTTTCTACCCATTTTTGTTTTAATCACCTCTCCAGGATCCTCTTCTTTCTTTGCATAACGTTCTAAAGTTGTCTGCGGGACGTTGAAAATTCGAGACGCCTTGTAACCCATCCCCATCCCATCTCCTCATTTCGCATGGCTTGCACCGCCGCTTTCATGTGCTCTGGGTCCCAGGTCTTCCTCTTTGGCATCTACATAATCAAATGCGGATATGAGAAATAATATTTACATAAAACTACGAATTAAACTATGCAAAATTAATTCTTAAAATGTAAAGGGTTCCTAATATGGGGATCCCCAAATTAGTAATCTACGATGTCCCCATAATAGGAGCCACACATTATTTCAATTTATGACGCAAAATATTTAGCACATTGGTTCCTAATCTAAAAACCGACACATTTAGTGAAAGATTTGGCTGTATAGAGTACACTGGTTGCACAGAATTTAATAAAATTACTTACCTTATCGCACTAATTAGTCGATAGACGTGACGCGGATAAACTTTGGTGGAACTCAGTTTCAAGCAACGTCCATCTTTTATCAACATGTGGTCGCTGAGTCGCCACTTTGCTTCGGCAATGTAAGTAACTAAAGAAGCTGCCCAAGTTCCGCTGGGTCCCAGTAGATTGCACCACCCACATCATGAGCTGGACCAAAGACAACATGACGATTTGTATGAGAGTTGAAACCAGATTAAAAGAACATTGGATATTGTAAAAATACATTACGTTACTTACCGATTTTCAGGGCTGTGCTGATTGGTTAATAATGGGGTTGGTGGACCCCACCTACCACCTAGGCTGTCATGTCATGTTCCCGCTTTTACATTCTATTATAAAATATCTAACCAAACTTAGCCGGTTCCATCTAAATCTGGAAGTCTGAAGTTTGAATTTGGCAACAACTTCCGATTTTTAATTGCTGTCATTCTAATTTTTGCATATTAGCCAAAAAAACTCCAATAAAAAACTTTACATGGTTTCCAAATCATATCTAAATTGCCATGTAACATTGTAAGGATATTGAGCGATCGAATAAACACATTTATAATAAGTTGCTGAGGAATTTATAATAAAACTAGGCGACTCGAGCGCTAACCTTTGTAGTTTCGACGGATACGTAGCCCGCACACAAATAGTCATAAACTTACACGGCCGCAGACCTCCTAGATAGAGATACTACATAATTTTAAGAGTAGTTATACCACTAGGGTATGATGACAAACCAACAACCTGATGGACCGCGCCATCCGGTTCTTACCACACAGTAGGGGGGTAGGCTGAAGGTCGCAAAGAACCTGCCTAAGAAGTGCTGAAGAAGTGTTAACAATGACGTCATCCTACCAGAAGGCTGTCTAAGAACAGACAACAAACACACACTAATGATGACGTCACTGCGGATATCTGGTGTAAACACACCTGTTTTTTACCTGTGCTAGAAGCACACCTGTAATTAAATAACCTCTTTGAATGTGTCAAAAACGTGCTGAAGAAGTGTTAACAATGACGTCATCCTACCAGAAGGCGGTCTAAGAACAGACAACAAACACACACCTGTTTTTTACCTGTGCTAGAAGCACACCTGTAATTAAATAACCTCTTTGAATGTGTTAAAAAATGGTTGTCATCTTTCAAGATAACAGAAGACAATTAAAAAACAGGTGTGGCACACACTACTAATGACATCGCTGAAGATATGAGGTGTAAATTCACCTGTACCTGTAATTAATTAACCTCTTTTTAATGTGTTCGTCATCTTTAAACAGGTGTTTACCTGCACAAGTACATCTATGTCACCTATTAATTAAAAAAAAAACACAGAATAATATTATTTATTGCTTTATTTACGCAATACAATATATACACATACAGTAAACAAAAATATGTACATTGATTAGAATTACAGAAGATTTTGATAATTTTTTAGTTTTTGTGATATCCCCAAGGCAATGTATCCGTATATAGATAACTTATTAACCTTTTATCATCATGCGGACTTAAGGCTATTTTAGTTTGATTTATTGTATATACTTCATGTTTCTGGGAACGAAACAATTTTTGCGTCGTGTTGTGTGTATTATTATTAAACAAACAATCATAATAATCGGCAAATGTTATAGTTTTTAATGCAGCTTCCTTTATACCCTTTGCTTTCTTTTTAAGAGTTTCCTTGTTGTTGTTTTCATATGTTTTAAAGGTATACATTTTAGATCTCAAGCCAATAAATTCAGTCATAATTTTTCCATTATTTTCATCTTTCATTAAACCCAATTTTTTTTTATTTTTCAACGGGATGTTATAAACATTATTAGGAGGGTAATCAGAGGTATCAAATTTATCAATATCCTGTTTAATATGCTCATAAACATTATCAACAAAAAAGTGGTATATTAAAGAGTCGGTGTCTGTATACAACAATTTAGCTTGACTTTTAAAAGTTTTTTTAATGTAATGATAATGAAAATCATACAGAAATATTTTCGATAGATCAAGAATTGCAAACCCTGTATAAATTGGTTTTGTAAAGTTTACCTTTAAACGTTTTAATTCTATAATTACCAAATTTTCTTTAATAATGCTACAACTGTGAAAGTTAGGTTGTGATATGTAATAACTAGCACCATAACGACCCATCCATCTATTTACTAATTTAACTTCTTTATACTTTCTTACGTTTTCCATGGTTTTTCCAAATACGCTGTTATTCATTAGTTTATAAAAATTTTTTTCAAAATCGTTTTTACTTTGTTTCCTTAAATTTGTATTCAATTCAATGTAGGGCTTCAACCAACAAGTCTGTTTAAATTTCAACACCTTATGAATTTTCATTAATTTTAAACCTAAAACAATGGCCTGTTGCAAGTTCTTGTAATGTATAATATAATTTTTTTTATCAAAAAGCGTGGTCAATAATTTAGGTATTTTACTTGTTGAACTCGGAGGAATTAGATGCTCTGGGCATAAAGGTAGGTCTTTGTGTTCATCATTTAAAGCCGGAGGATAATGTAAATCAACCTCAAATATATATCCAAATTCATCATTTTCTCCAATAGTCATTAAATCGGGTAAATTGTAAACATCCTCAACCCATTCAAACCCTCCATACGGTAAAGGTAAACTCATAGCTGTCCCATAGAGATTATTTACATCGTAATACATAAGATATGATGTTGGTTGATTACAATCATACATTTTTCCCATATATTTATTATTTGCTTTACCATATCTATTTGAACACTGTGAAATACCACCCCTAATACCACGTTCTATAAACATAATCATATCTACATCTGTCAATAATTCTAGTTCTATACCTGTAAGTTTTAAACATGCACCGAACGCTAAACCGGGCGAGGTGTAATAGTGGAGACTGTCTAATTGATATGTAGCAAGACAGGTATTTCTGAAATTTTCGAAAACGTCTGACAAAAGCAGAACATCGGTTTTTAAATACAATTCAGCATATTCTTGTAAATTGGCTATAGCAAAAGTATTCCAAACACTAACAGCATGGTTGTATTCTTTTTCGGTAATTGAGGTTTCAGTCATTTTATTATAAAATGCTTCCGGTGGTGGTAAAGTTGTATCCAATAATTTTTCCCAACAATCTAAATAATCATAAGGAAAAATCCCCTTACGTGTAAGTAGCTCAAATTCCTGCTCCGTGTTGCAGTGTTGTTTGATAATTTTTTTTTGATTTTTATCTAAATAGGAAGCAAGCTTATCTAAACTACTGGACATGAAGCGAAAGGAATCTAGAAATCTGAAACTTACGTTTGTGTTTGCTATGTACTTTGTAAACGATATATACTTCTCTTTATTAACCGGCAGTAAAGATATTTTTCCCTCAATTTCAGTACTTAAAGTCTTAATTATAAAATGTGCGTCATAATTTGATAAATTGTGAAATATAACCGGAATTGTGTGTTTATCTTTATATTTGAGATTACAAGTATTATGCGCTGGCCCGCGATAATTTCCTGATAAATGGCAATGATCTTTAACCTTTTTATCATTAGGAAGAAACGGTTTTGAACAGATATGACAGACTTTTGCTAAATTAAATTCACGTAATTGATCTTTTGTCAGCGGAATCATTGGTACAATTTTATTGAATACATTTGATAATTCGTGTCCTAATCGTTGTAATTCTCTAACAAACCAAAGCTGACAGTCTGCTCCTGTATATAATTTAAATTTAGATAAATTTGCATCATAAGTACATACAAGGTTATAAGCTATACTGAAGGGAACATGATGTTGACATTTTTTAGTGTTACTTGCAGATGCATTATCCTTGATCTCAACTTTCGTAAGAATACACTCCATGTCTGCATAAATAGCAAATGGCAATTTTTCTTTATTTTGATAGTCTTTAAATTTAAGAATATTGTTTTCTTCGTTAGGTAAAACAATTTTTGTTGTATTTAAATTATGACATTGTAAATAATGTTTTTCTAAATTCTCTTTASTTACGAAACGATTTAAACACCTATTACAAAAATGTTTCTTAGTTCTTTTACAAGGCAACTGACGACTAACCAAGGCGGACAAGTTTTTAATTAATGCAAAATGGTACAATCTGTTTGTAGGTGGTATCACCTTAAAATTGTCTACATCTATATCCTCATCACCGCTATGATTAAAATAGTTTACGTTCTTTATAAGTAGTAAGTTGATAGTGGTAGAATAATTGGTTTTACTTAAACTTAGAGGCAATATCTCTCTAGCTTCATATGTGAAAACATTTATTGATAAACTGTTTGCTAATTCAAACTTAGGAATGTCCTTCAGTTTTATAGGAAACTTGATGTTACTATAATTTAGCACGTTAGAAAAGTGCGGATATGAAGAAATTCTGCGCGGATTTTTATCACACGGTGCTGGATATATGTAGATGAGCCACTATTGCCCAAAGAAAGCAATACTCATCATCATTTTCAATGTTTAGAACAGCACGTTTCTTGCTTAAAAAGAAAGGTAATTTAACATATGTAGATATGCCTATATTTATGGGTGCAAATTTGTTTATATTAACTTTTAAATTTAATATTTGATAGAGAGCCCAACCCGAATCCCTTTCTTGAAACTCCTCCAATTCTTTTAAAATTTTATCCTGAACATTCTCCTTATACCAGGTTTTTAAGTCTGTGGTTTTATCAATTACGCTGTTTCGCGTACTAAAATGTTTTATATCAGTTTCTAAAGTTTTCGGTTGAACAAAATTTGCACTAAATATTACATTGACTTTCAATAAAGAAGTCCTTAATGCATCCTTAATTTTTTTAACAAAACTTTTGTAAGCCTTAAGAAAAAATGTTTTGGGATCCTTTATGCTAAGATTAACAATCGCTCCTGTTTTTATCCTGGATTTAAATGCAGACTCTAAATCTTGCCAAACAACAAACCTGTTCTTTGAACGTTTCATTTGTTGTTTTTGTAATTTTAAGTTTTCCTTGTAGTAATTTAAAACCGCCAATTGGGACTCTAATCTCAAAAAATTTTTCACACAACTGGACTTAATTCTAATTGCGCTTTGTGTTGTTTTAATGAATTTACTCAATAATCTAATCCACTTATCAAAATCTTCTTTAGTTTTAACCAATCTACATACCCTTTCAAATTTATCTAGCACCTTTTTTACATAATAATCTAGATATTTTTCTTGCGATGTCATGATGTTGGCGGTAGTGTTAGTTTCTTCCTGAAGAACCAAAACCTCTAGACGAACGTTCTGTGTTTGTTATGGTCTATACAAACAATATTATTTTGTTAGTAATGTTACAGTATTAATATGTTCACAATTTTACCTCTTTTGTTTCCACAACTTCTGGGTATACTAGCTTTTCACAGATTAGTTGAGCAATTTTATCCCCCTTTAATACCGTATATGGTTGTTCAGAAAAATTGAACAATAACACTTTTATTTCACCAGTATAGTTTTCGTCTATTACTCCAGCTGAAATAATTGCAAACAACTATATAAATATATGTATATGTAAAAGAAAAATATGTACAAAATTTACCTCCCACGTCAATAAAATGTTCTGATGCTAATCCAGAACGTGGTGCAATTCGACCGTATGTATTTTCAGGCAGTTGTATAATCAACCCAGTATTTATCAAAAATTTTCCTTTTGCCGGAATCGTACAGGTGTATAACGAACGTAAATCTAAACCAGCAGACTTTTCGTATGCGCGGATCGGTGCGTAAGCTTCTGACACAATTTTGTAATACCGCAACATGTTTGATAGTACTGTTTCTTATATGTTTGGTATCAATATATACCGTTCTATAGTTTACATTTACTTCAGCAGAGATAATTGTGCTCATGATTACATAAAATTATAAAACACAGAAAAACCCATTTTGTAATAAATACATTTATTTTTTTATCGGATGTTGGATAATTTTATTTTTATAATCAAGACTGATACTGATCCTGCTTATAATGTACACCCTGCAGTCTTCGCCACTCCTGTTTTTGTTTTTTGCTAAACCACGGCGGAGGCACATACCGCGGCATTGGAGCATATGTTGGATAATTGCTATTATCCCAACATTCCTCCTCGTTTGGCTGCTCCCGGGCTTCAGTCTGGAGCGGCTGTGGCGGTGGTTGGTCATCTTGTTGTGGTGGCGGCGGTCGTGGTGGTGGTGGAACCCCCACATAAGGGGGCAGTTCTGTTCGAGGCTGTTGCTGTCCTCGCTGCCTAGCTAGCTGATAGCTGCATCTTGTTAAATGCCGCAGCATTCTTGATTTTAATACAAAATGCGATGAATTAATAGGACAACGTGCAAATTCTGTAAAATAGAAATAATATAAAAATTGTTATTTAGTAAAAAATAATTAAATTACACACCATCACCCATTTTTTAAAATTAGGTTTCCTACGAAGCAGCTGAACACACTTTACAATGAATAAACATACATGCAGCGAGCTTTAAATATATGCTCAACTGTTTTTTTTTTTTTTTTTTTTTTTTTTTTTATTACATTTCCGCATTTATCACACATGCGTATAGTGCATGATCTCAAACAACGTCAAAGCATTTTAATAACACATTTCCGCATTTATCATACACATGTGTATAAAGCATGACCTCAAACAACGTCAAAACATGTTTATGTAAATTCATATAGTCAGCAATCAGCATTCGTTAAAAAAATACTTTTTATCAAAACACGTGTGCAATTTACGTATGCTGAATGCGCAAATCACATTTGACCTTTTGTTTAACGGAAACGTAGTAGACATTCATTTCAAAAACTTTTATCAAGCACGTAATATAATTTACGTGTGCAAACCATGTTTTGACTTTTGTTATGAATAATAGCAAGATTTTTTTATTATACGTATTTATATAGCAATACTAATCTTTGGTTGTTAGTTTGTTGGTGTTATCAAGAATAAAATGAAAGGTGCCGTTGTCTTTCTGGATGGGGTTGCAATGTTGTGGAAAAACTACAACACTAAGATCGCTTGCAAAGCATTATCTATTATTTAAAGTAACATATTCGGATTATGCTGAAGATTTGAAAAGCGAATTTAATTCAACAGAAAATCACCGATAAGTTTACATCGCAGCTGTATATGATTTTTGCAATGGAAAGATTTTTTTAAATTGTTACATGCTGAAACGTTACGCTGTCTGGTCTTCGATAGGATGCCTATAACAACAATGTTTTATGGTTTGGTGTTTGATTTGCTGGATGGAAGTATTAACAGCATCAATGTAATAGATGAAAAAGTGAAGGATATCTGTATTACAAGTAAGAGTTTTTTTGATCACAAATCGTTTATTTTGCTCAGTGGTAATCCAACGCTAACACTCGAGATGATGAAAATACGGAACAACAAGATAGACAATTTATCTCTAGAATATGTTCATGCCCAAAATGTAGTTTTTGGTATGGTGTGTTTGAATACTGCAATACCGGCAATAACCATTACACAGAAGGAGGATTTAAATAAAACATTTTACATAATATGGAATACTGTTGTTCTTAAAAAAAATATGAAGAATATGTATGTAAACCTAATAAAATTGT